>CAOLHI010001974.1:0-306646 GCA_948474755.1 Ctenosaura bakeri
TTTAGGTGACTCCCCAGTCCTGGTCCAATTGAGATGAGTAAGCTGCAAACACCAGTAGAGTTGCTGAAGATAGTACACTGACGGTCAGTCAGTTTTATTTATATTATAATTTGCTGCGGGATTTGGTGGTGGATGCGAAGAAGCTCTTGGCAGGGACTGCCTGAACTGCTTGTGTGTCATAAGGAAATGGTGCAAATTGAAAGTCTTTGTCTACCATTGGCTGAGCTATTTTGTTGCTAGAGAAGGAAACTAAAGCGAAAGGTTCCATAGTTGGAGGGATAAAAGTTGCCTGGGAAAGTATTAGGCCAAGACAGATCAATGGAGAGAGCTAGTGTGGTGTAGTGCAGAGGTGGGCAACTTTGGAAGGCTAAGGAGCCACATCGGTCCCCCAGGAGACCTTGGAGGGCCACACACCCTACACAACTGTACTCACTTCCACAAAAATATCAGAAGGATGCCCCCCCCCAGTGCTCTCTAGGCAGCATAATGGCATTTTCATCTTTTTTGGCCTTCCTGATTCATTTTAGGCCCAGAAAAGGCCCTTTTTAAACAACAGGAAGTGAGATGTAGTCACTTCCTGTTATTTCCTGTTTCCAAAAAGGCTTCTCCATGGCTTAAATTGGAAACAGGGGCTCAAAAGATATTGGAAATGTCCTCCGTACCAACAGAGGGCAATTTGAAGCAGTTTTTCTTAGATCCTTCAGGGCCCCAGGAGGCCACAAAAATGGCCAGGGGGGCCTCAAGTGGCCTGTGGGCCACGGTTTGCCCACCTCTGGTGTAGTAGTTTGAGTATTTGATTAGGATTTTTAGAGACTAGGGTTTGAACCTCTACGCAGCCATTGAGCCCGCCACCCCCAGGAAGCCTGAGGCAAGTCACACTCTTAGTCTAAAAGGAAGGCAATGACAAACCTCTACTTAAGAAGTCTTGCCAAAAAGATCCAAGGATAAGGTTGCAATAAGTCTTAAGGGCACATAAGAACAGCAAAAACCAGCAGACTGTAGTGGTTTGAGTATTGGACTAGGGCAGTGGTTCTCAACTTTCCTAATGCCGCGACCCTTTAATACAGTTCCTCAAGTTGTGGTGACCCCCAACCATAAAATTATTTATTTATTATTTACAATGCCTCCCCCCTTGCCGGCCAGGAACGGGGGGGGGCAGGGAGGGAGAGAGGAGCCATGCATCTCCCCCGGGAAAATCTCTACGGCTGCACTGCGGAAGGAAGGGGCAGGGCGGTTGTGCGACCAGGAAGCCAGCTGCGGAATGAAGGAGCAGTGAAGAGAGCACCTCGTGCAAGAACCTGCTTGCGCGAACAGCACCCCCCACCTCCCCGATAAGGTAACGTGCGGAAAAGGCCCAGGAGTGGTGTTGCGCTAGCGCGAGCCATGCACTCACATCTTCCTACCCCCCTTGGCTGGAGCACGTGCAGCTGCATGCGCTCCCGCCAAAGGGGGCAGGAGGATGCGAGTGCGTGGCTCGTGCTTGCACACCACCAACAAGGAGGGAATGGAGCCTAAGACCATCGGAAATATGTATTTTTTGATAGTCTTAGGCGACCCCTGTGAAAGGGTTGTTCGACCCCCAAAGGGGTTGTGACCCACAGGTTGAGAACTGCTGGACTAGGGCTCTGGAAGACCAGCTCTCCGCTCAACTGTGGAAGCCCACCACGTGGCTTTGAGCATGTCACACACTCTCTCCCTTAGAGAAGGACAATGGCAAACCTGCTCCGAACAAATCTTACCAAGAAAATTCCATGATAGGTTTGCCAACAGAGTTGACTCAAAGGCAATAATAACAGGAACAACACACAGAGCGCTCCCTTCTTATAGGTAGGTCTCAGAGAATCTGGAAAAAAGATATGGTGATGAGAAAGAGTGCTTGGAAGAGTTACATTTCTTTTAGACCACACCTCTCAGATCCACTGGCCATTAAGGCCACAGTAGCAGCAGGATATAAAGACCCATAGTCCAGGAACAGAGCTTTTCTAGGTTCTGATGAGGAAGAACAATGAGGGGGAAAGAGGATGGGAGCAAAAGTGATGATGACATTCACATTGATTTGAAATAACCAGCCAACCACAAACCTCTGGCTTTTCTTTAAATACATATTTAATAGATTATGAGTGATACTTAATGTGAGAACTAGTGTGTGCAATGGTTTGAGCACTGGACTATGACTGTGGAGACCAAAGGCACACATCCCTTGCATAAATCTTGCCAACAAAACCCTGTAATAGGTTTATTATAATATTATTAGGGTGGTCATAAGTCAGAAATGACTTGAAGGCTTACACCAGGAACAACAATAATTAATATGACCAAAATATATGCTGTGATAAATTTAAACTTCAACATGCTACAGGACATTTTTTCCCTATTTAATAAAGTGCATCTGAATGGTTTATCATTTGCAGTTTGATTACAGATCAAACAACTGCTTTCTCTTTCCAGTTTGCAGCCATTCTGATGATGATGAGTGCCCTCATGCTTTTTTATTCCCTTATTTTTTATTTCTGAAGTTTGGATTTGCTTCCTTTTCTACCATTTTTCTATCTCGCAGCCTTGGAGGCTGTTGGATCTCCCACTTCTTATATAGACTAAACTCCTTGGGAAACAGAACCATGCATTGGAGTGAATGTGGGGTATTGGGTTGAGTGCTGCACTTTGATGTTAGGGGACTGAAGTTCAAATCCTTGCTTGGCCATCAGAACCCACTGGGTGACCTTAGGCAAGTGACACTCTCTCAGCCTCATAGGAGGACAAAGGCAAACCTCCCTCTGAACAGATCTTGCCAGAAAATTTTAGGTTGGGGTTGGCATGGGTTAGAGTTGACTTGAAAGTGCACAACAACAACAGCAGCAGCAACAATGAAAGATAATATTAACATAAACCAGTAGTATATTGATGAAATATACATACACTGAAAAATGGACTATGAATTTTTTTCTTTAAATTGCATCTCTGAGAGCCACCATTTGTGAAGGTCACTGCCCATACCATGTGAGGGATTGTAGAGGGTATAGTCCAAAATGTTTTTCTAGACTCTTCTGAAAAAAGACCACATAGTACTTAAGTGAATGCTGCTAAGTGCTAATACACACAGGTTAGCTTTCGCCTGCTTGCACAGCTGTCAATGTGTCAGCAAGTTTTGTTAACTGCAAGTTAAACACTTGTCTCACTATCTTTCTCTCTGGAGAAAGCAAATGAGGAAGAATAGAAGAATCAGCTGGGCAGGCACAAAAGCTGAAGTCTAGATTTCAGTCATGTTGCAACTGCCAGAAACCATTCTAAGATGGAGGAAGAAACACTCAAAGAACTGAAATTAAGTTATTGATTTCATTTTCAGGAACCCAGGAAGGGCACTTGAAAGCGCTTCATAAATCACATCTGAGCACTTTTAAAAGGCAAGGCTTCATGAATGTCATTCTTGGCAACTGTCCTGAAGCCATTGAGTCTTGCATCCTCACCCCAATCATTCCCTGGTCTCTTTTTGTGGCCATTTGACCTCAATCATACTGTGTATAAAACATAACTTGATTTCTTTTTTTCTTGCATTTTTTGGTCTTGTTTATCCATACTGCTGTCCAGCCCTGCTGGATGTGAAAGAAGGCTGAGAATGACTTTGATAGCTGAGATGAGAACCATTCTTCCAGGGTTGCTGTCAGGTTCCACTCACAGATTCTGATGGCTTAACTGTAGTCCCTCTGGACCTTAAGGCACTAAAGGTGCATGTGAGGTCAGCTGTCAAAAGATGATCACCTTCTGTGACCTACTTCTGCAAGAATGTGCTCACCTGCTGTGCATAACTGAAACCCATGAATGAAAAAGAAGGTGTTGTTATAGCTCAGAATGTGGTCACTTAGTTTTCAGGCTTGGCTTCAGGTAGAGAAGGACTAGAATGACCTTTTCCCATAGCAAGGGTGAGCAACTTTCTGAGATTTGAAGATCATACTGACTTCTTTCTCAGAATGCGCTGGAGGTGGGGGGGTACACCCTCCTACTCCTGCCAAGTGGGCCACTGCCATTTCTCTCACTGCCAAAACCCACCGATTCTGCTAGGAAAGATGGTCTGTGAGATGCATGGCCTTTTGTTTCTCAAATTGCTTCAAGTCTTCCTAGGGAAATACATGTTCTCTGTTTTCTGAGATTGCTGTGTTCTGGAGATCCATTGTGTATGTGGAAGTGGCTGGCAGTTGTGAGGGACCAAGGTCTCGTTTCCAAGATCACTTTTTTGCCACTGGCACTGGCAGTAGAGAAACAACTGTTGTGGTTATGACTATTAGGTGATGAGTGAAGCTTTCATTTCCATCCCGTCCCAGCAATCCCTGTATATTTAAGCTGTCTGCCTAGCTGAGGAGGAATGGCTGTTTGGTGTGCATGCATGTGCAGTGATTCTTCCTCTAGCTGACATTGGATATGGTCTGCAGGACCAAAATGCTTATGTACGTATGTGCCTTCAAGTTGTTTGTTGACTTACGGCAACCCCATAAATTTCGTAGGGTTTTGTTAGGCAAGGAATACCCCGAGGTGCTTTTGCCAGTTACTTCCTCTGAGATACGGCATACAGCACCTGGTTTCAGTTGCCAATTTCCCATCTGAGTACTAATCAGAGCTGACCCTACTTAGCTTCCATGGTTAGACAAGATTTGATGCCTTTAGGCTGTCTATGAATCCTTGCAATTAGATGTTACTGGGTAAATGTGTGGAAAACATTCATGCAGAGTAGCAGCATCTTCAAGCATAAATATGGCTGACATCCTGTTAATGACGGACATAAAACCAACTTGCACCTCTTTGGGGAGATGGTTGTGGAAGTCAGAATTCTCTTCCTGTCTCATACAATGACCTAAACCCCCTGACAACCCCCTGTTCCCCCCGTGTAGTGGCCACTAGAGAACAGAGGGCAATTGAGAAGCATCTGGAGAATGATGAAGGCATCTTCCATATCCTCCAGGTCTCCCTAAGAGGTCCTTGAGAATGACAGTGGAAAGTTCTTCCCTGCTTTAACCACTGCATGGCCATGGTGGGGCGGGGGAGCACAGGAGGAAGATAAGACCTATGAGAGGGTAGGAGAAAACTTTTTGTAGTTTTTCCATGACAGAACTTTACAATATATCTCCCAATGCAGACTTAAAACCTACATATCAAAGTGCCTGAAGATTTGCTAGATATGTACAAATTTAATATCTCTTAGCAGCTTCCATACAGTTTTGAAATGCAAGCAGAAATATTATGTTGGAAGTGAAAAAAATCCATTAGATATTCCAGTGTAACCAGCTTTGAGATGGATTTACATGAGATAATTAACACAAAGAGGGATCCGATTTCTTCTTGTGGTGGGGAAGATTTTCTGAGACAGAGTGGAAATGGTCAAGATCTGCCTTGTTGAATTCTGTTGTGGATCTCTTTCGGTGAACTGAGCTAAGTGGAAGATGCTTAGTTTGCTTAACAAATAGTTCTTGTGCTAGACTTTTTCTGCCAGAGGTAGCCTTGTGGGACTTGTTCATGTGCCTCAGAAAATGCATTCATATTGATTTCAAAAATAATCTCTGAAGAATTGTTCTCTGTAATTATTCAGCCAGTTGCTTGTGGAAACACACTTTGAGAGAATTTAGTACCAGTCTTTTACTGAGAGGGACATGCCAACAGAGTCTTGATTTTTTCACTTAAGAAATCATCTGGATGTTTCTGGATAGAGAGTTCCTGCTACAAAAAAAGGCATTGGAGAGGTAATTCTTTTTTCTGTTAAGAAAAAAGATGTAAGAGCTGGTAGGAGAATATGGAAGGTTATCAACTCAACTTCACTATCTGAACCTGTCAAAGTTCAAAAAACAAGGAAGTGTGATTGCACAATAAAGTTCTGTTTGTCTGTTTTTGCCCCACACTTCAAAGGGGTACCTCCCAGAACCCCTTAGGGTGTTAAAGATTGCTAACAGCATTGTCTGCCACAAAGAAGAACCTCTGAAAATTACTGGGGAAAATTAGTGTTCTGATGTGGTCAGAGTCAGTCAAGACATATCGTATGAATTCTAGTTTTTTGTTGAGGGGTAATATATACAACAATAATATACAACAAAAAATTAGAATTCATATGATATGTTTTAGATGTATGGAAATCAGGGTTTGATTCTCCAGTCAGCTAAGGAAACTCACTGGATGACCTTGGATGTGTCACATACTCTCAGCCCCAGAAAAAAAATGTGATAGGTTTGTCTTAGGGTCACCATAAATCAGGAATGACTTGAAGGCACACAACAACAACAACAACAACAACAACAACAAAGCAAATCTAAACAGACAGAATGATGCAGTGTTTTCAGTACTGGACTATGACCCTGAAGAACAAGGTTCAGTTCCCTGCTTGACCATGGAAACCTTGGGCAAGTCACACACTCTCAGCCTCAGAGGAAGGCAGTGGCCAATTTCCTCTGAGCAAATCTTGCCAATAATATAGGATGATTTATGCAGTGTTTCCAAACTTTTTTTTAAAAAAGCAATTGATTTTAAGGTCCAAAAACTTTGAAGAGTTCAAAACCTGTTCTCTCCAAACCTTTTCTAGCAAAACTTGCTCAAATGAGAACACTAATTATCCTGGGGTCCCACTAATATCCCAATTAGAAACCACGACCTTCCATACTGACACACTGAGATGTTTGTCATTAGGGATGGAGGTTCATTTGTGCCTCTGTGACTCAAGTAAAAATGATGAAGGCACAAAGGTGGCATTAGCAGCTATGGTTGGCAACTCAGTTTAACCACAGGTGCAGCAAAAAGTCAAACAGTTTGTAGAGTTGTGGTATTATTGGCCATACAGATTATCTGCCTAAAATAGAAATTACTTTGAAGGAATTTTTGCAAGTCTGTGCATTCATTGATATATACTACAAATTGAGTATCCACATACAAGTAAAAATGGTCAAGGGAACTAGAAATGGGTTCTTGAAAGTGGAAACTGCACTGCTGGTGTAATAAACAAAGTGAAGGACCTTTTTGCAAGCTGAAACAAGGTTATCTTTAAAATAACCATGCCACAGCTGGAAAATGTTGCTGCAAAAGAGGGCCTCCATAATCAGTTGTTCTGTGCATTAAGACCTAAAACTGATCTTCTGTTCCATAACTCAGGCTGTGGTGTGTGTGTGTGTGTATGTGTATGAATATGAATCTAAGAGGACTGACTTCAAATATATGGTGGCATTAACAGAGGTTAAAACTTTGATCTTTCTTCTATTTGGTATTGTATGGAGCTTGTGTTTTTCTTAATAACATATATAGCTTTTCTTTGTGTTGAGCCAGTTAAATGATCTTTCTCTTTGCAATATAAGCCAGGACAAAGGTACATTATTTTCTTTCCTATTACACAGTTCTTTAAGTTTAAACTGGGGTGGGTAACTTGATGTTCTCAGTTTTCTTTTTTACTTCATAATCTTTAACTATTGGCTGTGATGTCAATGGAAAGTGCTGGGGCATTCATGTCTTTCTGTGAGGTTGCCCTAGGCATCTAGTTGCCCAGCCAAAATGATGGAACAGATAGACATTGGTTTTGATCCAGCGTGGTTGTTTGTATGTTGATAGAGTTGCTGTCCAAAGAAGCTGGAGGGCCCCAAATTGCCTAATTTTAAGTGGTACAACTCCTTCCCTTCCTTTCTTTTGGGAAAAGGAATCAAAAGGGTGGAGGAAGGTGTTTCTTCTTGTTCTTCCACACTGGAATGATACTGATCTGAGTTCACCAATTTACAGTCACTTGTTTCAGTATCAGAATGTAACGACCCAAAGTACTGCATGGATCAGTATGATAAAGGAATAGCGTTTAAATTTGGATTTGCTGCCTAGTGAGGTGATGGGATCTCCTTCTCTGGATGTCTTCAAAAAGAGGTTGGACGGCTACTTGCTTTAGCTGGAGATCCTGTATTGAGCAGGGGATTGGACTTGATGGCCCGTGAAGCCCTTTGCAACTCTATGAATTTATAATTCTATGATTATCTGTGAAGTAGTTTCTGTGATGTTGAGGACTAGTATCTGTACTTGCTGACCTGGTTTCTGCATCTTTGTTGCTATTTTACTGTCAGGTCAACTTCAACCCATAGTGACTTATGAATGAGACCTCCAAGGACCTGTCCTGCTCAGGTCTTGCAGACTAAGGGCTGTTGTTTCCTTGATTGAATCAGTTCACTGATAGCGCAATGTTACTCTTTTTTAACTTCATTCCATTTAACTGAGAACTTCAGTGTCATCTCATCTCATCATATATCCAAAGTATGATAGCCTCCGTTTAGTAATCTTGGTTTCCAGGAGGTTTTCAGGCCTGATTTGCTCTAGGACCCATTTATTTTCCTTTTTGGCAGTCCATGGTATCTGTGGATATCTCCTTTGACACCTTATTTCATGAGCTGATTTTCCTGTCTGCTTTTTTCAACTGTCCAGATATTCAAAATATTGCATGGATGATTCTAGCTTTGGTATTTAATGAAATATCATTACACATCAGGATCTTACCTAGCTGCTTCATATTTGCCCTCTAAGGTTTTAGTCTCCTGCCTCATATCAAGCCAAAAAATCTTGGTTTAATAAATCAGGATATGAACAAGTGACATGAACCTGCATTTCCTACTGTTTCCCTTTCTGCATGTGAACTAACAGGCTGATTTTTCACAAAGCATCTTGTGGCTATTCTGCATATTGTGGTTATGCTCTTGCAAACAAGCAAGAATGTGCAAGCCTTCTCTCAACCAAGGTTTAATTTCAGCTTGTTTGGAAACACATAATCACACTCCTACTCTTATTAATCACAGGAAGCTTGGCTTAAGTGCTATGTCCTAACTCCCTTACCTGCATATTAAAACAATCAAGTGAAACAGTTTGGAGGAGGCTGAATGCAAGTGCACAAAAAAATATTTGTTTACATTCTGGTTTACTGTGACATATGAACACAGCTATTCTGTTAACACCCTGAGTGCTGCTTGAAACACCAAGCTGTGTTGGATCATTGTACATCGTAAATAATCCAGTCTTGTCTGGTCAGTAATGCATACAAAGCTGGATTTTACATGCACTTATACAGCCGCAGATGCTTCTAAGGAAGTGGTGATTAACACATTCTGAATTGGTCATATATATGCTTCCTGTGACTGTGCATATGTGTATGGGAACTGCTTTCATATATACATGGTATTGGAGATTAGAAATATTTGAAGACTTTTCATTAGAGAAATATAAGAGAGGCTAAGATCAGGAATTACAGTAATAAAACAAAAGGAGATTGTTTTCAAAAATGAATCCTGTATAGCTAGAGGAATGATTTTCTTTGCTGCCTGTTAAATTGTAATCCTTAGTAAAGAGATAAAACAGTGGTTATTACAGAGCGTCTGTAAGCATCTTGAGATTTATAGAACCATAAGCCATGTGGATGATAACTGTATGAAGATTAGCCTGATTTAACTGCTTTATGTTATGGATCACATAACTGCTGTTATAAAAGTCTGATGGCGTTGTAGTTTTAGCTTTGATAAATACATGCACCATCAGCTGCTGGAATTTACATAAAATGTACAAAGAAAGACAATGCAAGCTCTCATTCCTTTTAAGAATTACCGGTACTCTTTTTTTCTTGGTTAGCTTGCCTGATCCCAAAGGCCAAGACAGCCGCCAGCACATTAAAAGATCTGCTGTATAAAACAGCTAATTAAAAGCAGTATAATAGAATAATACAAATATTGACATAACACACTTACCACCCTGTGAAAACCTTTCATTAAGAGGCAGCTAGGTGAATCTTAAAATGCTTTTGAAAAAATGCTCTGGTAAATTCCTAAGAAACAGCGCTGTGCTAAGCATGCAGTCTACCGAGTTGTATTTGGATGCAACTTTCCATTGAAATGTATGAGAAATTCAAAGGAACGGGTATGCGCTGAAGTTGCACCCAAACCCAGGGTTGGGCAGTGCATGTCTCCGCCCTCCCCAGCATGCAGGAAAGCAGAGCAGACTCTTTCAGGTGACAAGATTTAGGTGACAGCTGAGGACAGGGATTGATTGCTGAAGGGTGTAGCAAGATTCATGCCCCAGCCTGTAGTGGAGAGCTGTTTAATGCTCCCTTTTAACAAAATGTTGTGGGCCTCTGCTATCCAAAATTAATTTCAAAGTACTAAGCGTTTTGAGGGGCTTCTCCTAGTGGTGATTTAAGATTTTCGGTAATGTGTCTGTCCTGAGTTCGGTGGTGTAGGAAGTAAGTACCGTACTATCAGTCCCGTCATCTTCAATTTGAGTCTAGCAGTGCTGGCGTAGGTTTATAGGATGATTGTAAGATAATGCTACTGTTGCCGTGTACCTTCAAGTTGTTTCTGACTTATGGCAACCCCAAAGCCATGGGGTTTTCTGAGGCTGAGAGTGTGTGATGTGACCTAGGTCAGCCAGTGAGTTTCCATGGCTGAACTGAGAATTCAGCCCTGGTATCGAAGATCATAGTCTAGTGCTCAAGCCACTACACTATGCTAGAGTCACAGAGGAGATGGAAGAGGCCATGCTTGCTAATATTTTATCTGGCTTGAGCTGGAGCTAGCTTTTTCCAACACCTACCCATATACACACAAACACCCACATAGATAGATGAATAGGTAAAAGCTATATTAGCAAGGATGGCTTCTGCCAAGCTATACCTTTACTCGGGCACAGAATTGAGTATTTTTGTTTTTCTCAATTTTCTTTTTGTTTAATTTTGTTTAATTTTTGTTTAATTAATTTGTTTAATTAATTTTAATTTCATTTTAATAAGGGCCAAAATGCTCTTGGTGCGTTACATACGTCAAGTTCATCTATGGAAGCGTTTGGAGATTTTTGTCCAATGCATAGTGGTCATATTTGGATCAAGGTTGTAGAAGTACAGTTGTGTGTATGGCACCATTACACATGGTTCCATATTGCCCGTGAATGTGCATGTGCGTTGGGTTACACTTTTGGTGTCTTGGTTCAGTTGTGCAACCCAAGGGCTGCATAGTGTAATTAACCAAAACTTCCTATATAACCCAGATGTAGAATCTCAGCCAATATGTGGAAGTCTTTCCTTGACCCTCCCCTCCGATCATAATGCTGGGGATTGCTGTTGAATCCTTTGAGCAAAATGCCTTCTATGCAGTAGAAATAGAGCTTTTGCAAGATTTTTGTTTTGGGGCAGGTTATTCCTGAAGTTGTACTGGGTCAGAGACTCTCTTAAAATTGTACTTGTCTGGGTTCTATATGTCCATGAGGAGCAACAACTGGGCAACATGTTCAGTAACTAGATATAGGTGTGCTTGACTTTTCTCTTTAATTGTGTCCTAAGAGAGGCTGTATCTATTCCCTATTTTGCCATTCCTCAAAGCCTCACTGGTATTCCCAGATTATGTTTTACTTGCAACAATGGTTCTTTTGCTCCCCATCATCTGTCTGTCACATCTGAGAGATAAATGCTCACAGTATTTAGGTCAATTCCCTCGATGGTGGCAGCACATCCTTTCTTTGGAGACCCCATGACACCAGCTGTCTCATTTCTGGCTAAATGATCTTTCCATTTGCTTTCAAGTATTTCTACATGCCAGTAATGATTGTGTAGTCTTTTGCAACTCCATACATTATGAATAATACAGCAAAACTGTAGGAAACTTAACCCCAAGACACAATGATCTCTTGTATTCATTCATTCTCTCACACTGCCACCCCCTCCCCCAGTCCTGTGCTTGTGGTGTGTTAACAGTGTTGGTGATGGGAGAAATAAGACAGCTTGAACAAAATTGACTTAGATTTTAATCCAGCATTGCCATTAAATGGATTTTTTTTTCTTACCAAATTTCACCCAACAAGTAAAATTCACTGGTGAAGCATTCCCTAGACATGAAAATTTGCATTTCTTGGACATGATATTTTAAAAAAAAAATTCAAGGAAAATTTGGAGACTGTTCTTGGCAGTGTTTGTGTGAAGAAGTGTTTTGGCACGGTGGTCATCATAGACTTCAGCTGAAGGTGATAGAATGACAACTGTGTTGGCTTTCACAGTGACCTGATTTATAGCTGCTTTGGTGGACAGGTTGAAGTGGAAAAATCAAAAGCCAGTCACTTCTACAAACTGCTCACTTTCATTTTTTGAGATACATGAATTTCTGAAGACAAACATAATGTTGCAAGTAAGCCAGTATGATGTAGTGGTTTGAATTATGGTCTACGACTCTTCACAACAAGGGTTCAGATCTCCATTCAGCTGTGGAATCCCACTGGGTAACCTTGGGCAAGTCACAGTCTCTCAGCCTCAGAGGAAGGCAAAGGCAAATCCCCTCTGAACAATTTTTGCCGAGAAAACCCTCTGATAGGTTTGCCTTAGAATCATCATAGGTCAGAAAATATTCGAAGGCACACAACAACAGCAACTCTCACCACCACATTAATTTCACTTTTCATGTTTATTCATACCAGTAATTAATTTAATAATAATTTTAATTTATTTATTTGTATCCCGCCTCTCCATATGGATCGAGGCAACGAACAACCCACAAATAGCATGTATTTCGAAACATGTCTGTACATGCCCCCAACAAGCTGGGTACTCATTTTACCGACCTGCGAAAGGAGGGAAGGCTGAGTCAACCTTGGAGCCGGGCAGGATCGACTCACAACCTTGTGGCTTGCAGTAATGGCATTTAACCACTGCGCCACCAGGGCTCCTTAACAGTTGTTTGGAAATGACTGAGGGTAAATGGCTCTAATGCCAAGAGGAGAGTATATGAAGTCAGTTAAATAAATTGAATGAAAATACTTAAAAAAAATGTTTATATCTTACCTTCCTGCATGTGGCCCCATAGCAGCTAGTGGGAATGAAATAGTACTGAAAATACAATAGAGTGTAATAAAATGTAAGATAAAAAAATGTAAATAAGTATATTAAAACACGATAAAAGCAGTTAGAAACAAATTATAAAACCTCAAAGTTAATTTTTGGTTATTGCCTCCTAGCAGTTTTCACTCCTGGGAGCTTGGGGGGATTAAGAGAAGAAAAAGAAAAGTAAAACCATTTTGATTCCAAGTGGTAATCTTTCTCTGCTGGCCACAACAAATCACAGGCAGCTGGATAAAATAAGGCCATAACTTCATATAGCTTTACATGAGATTGGCATTGCAGTAGATGGCCTGTTGGTTGATAAGACAAAGCCTGCTGGGCAACACAAAAGGATGACAGCTGTGTGATTCCATGTGGGTGGATGACTGTGCATGATTCCCTTGTTACTTGGGGTGTGTGGTGAATACCACACCCACAACACCTCTGAAGTTGACATGATTTCTTCTGCTCACACACTCAAAATCCCATGAGGACTCCTTCCAGTGTATGTTGGTTCTACCAGTTCCTCAAATGCCTCTTACTGAACCCTGATCCCATGCTGAACTGCCCCTAAAGTTGTGACAACAGAATACAAACAAAGTATACTCCCAATTTGTAGGGAAGATGGGTGAGATGAAACTCTAAAAAGGACAGGGGTCACAGTGCTGGGGAGTAGCCTTATATACCCAGGAGCCTGACCTGAATGAAAACTGAAGAACAGCTTCACCAAGTTCTCACCCACCAGCTATAGCTTCACATCTGTTGGCTGACAGTTCCTACTGTTTCTAGAGTCCACGAAGGCACATGAGCTTCTGGGAAGAAGAAGGTTGACTGCTCTTGCCCCCAGACTGTAGATGCCTCCTGATACATCAGGACATGCACCTCTCCATTTTCCTTTAGACCAGATCTTTCCAAACTTTTCATGTTGGTGACACACTTTTTTAGACACACATCATTTTGTGGCACAGTAATTCAGTTTTACTAGAAAACTGGAGGTTAAACCAACCCCTTATAAGAGATACGGCTACATACGTAAATTGTAGTAATGAAATGTATGGGGACACAATATATCTCATGAAAATCTTTCATTTATATATTTAAAAATATATGATTTATAAATAATAACATACATCACCGAGGCTCAGGTGGGGGGCTCGTGTTGGAATTGACAAGATTTACAACTCTGGTTATTATGGGGTTAATTGGTGTTATAGAGGACCTTCACCTGCTTTCTATTATTGGCAGCAGATGTAAAGGCTCTATAAGAGCAGCATTGTTTTAGTGGACACTTACTTCCACTTCTTGATTTGCTGTTGCTGCAGTTTGTTGTATCCTGCTTCACTGTGGTATTGTATTTTGATATATTTTGTATTTTAACTTGCCAAACCTGCTCAAGTTCTCTTTTAACTTTTGTATATTAAGACTTCATATGTTATGCTTATTTTTAACTAGAAAGACCATATCTCTTTCTTAATTTGTCTTCTGAATTCCCTTTTTATTTACAACAGCTCGTTCTCAGGCCAGGGAGGTGGCACACCTACACATTTCAGGCGACACGCTAACTTGTCATGACACACCGTTTGGAAAGCCCGGCTTTAGACTCATGCTAGCATGATATATATATAGCCCCTTCACAAGGACGTGCTCGTGAAAAGAAAGGTAACAAATTTAGGACTTTCTTTGGCATGTCCTGCAAGCCATACCTTAGCAGAGACCTACTGCCAACCCACAGAAACCTCCTCTTGCTATTCTTCCTTTTTTTTTTTTTTTGCAGGTGCTAACAAATTTGTCCTCTCTGAGGGTAGAAGTGACAGGAAAGGAGAAGAAGGAGAAGCAGCTTCTCTTCATCTTAAGAAAGGGGCAGTTAGCTTCTCACAGGACAGGGACAGCCTGGATCTCAAGAGAACTTGCTTTTCTTTTGTTAGTGAAGTTGAAATTTTATTGCCTCTAGTTTACTGCCCTTTATGCCCAGTCCCCACATGTCCGAGAAGGAGAGCGGCCTCTGCCTGCATTGAGATCCCCCCAGACCATCTTAACTGACAATTTAGGTAATATCTGAGAAAGAAAAATGTAGGCCTTATGATTCTAACTTTGTCACTTTTCTTCTCTTGGATTATTTTTAACATCTTTGCATGAAGAAGAAACCAGTGAAGCTTTGAAAGCTTGTATGATTTATTTTTTGCACATTTTGGTTGGCCAATAAACGTCTTTTGGATTTTGTTGTATTTTGCTGCATGGCCAACATGGTTACCCAAATATGTTTTCTAAACAGAGAGTGTTGTACTTTGGAGGTATCATGAGAAGACATGAGTTACTGGAAAAGTCAGTAATAATTGCTAAGGTAGGAGGCAGTATGAAAAGAGGAAGATTGCATGGTAGATGAATAAACTCTATTAAGAAAGCCACAGTCCTAAGTTTGGAAGACCTGAACAGGGCAGTTGATGACGGTGGGGGAGGAACTCTTGGAAATCTCTCGTTCATAGGGTTGCCATAAGTCAAAGCTGACTTGGTGGCAAATAACAACAGTTACAATTATAGTTCTAAGGACTCCAGAAATAACTAAGATGGTGACATGGATTGTGTGAAGAAAGCATTTAGGCTATATGCTGCTACCACACATTCCTGACCACAGGACTGTTGCCAGTAGATTAGAGTTGATCCTGTATAACTCATAGTTCCAGTATAAACCTCATCTTGCCTGTTGGTACAAACAAATAGGAAGTTTGGTGTTTTTGCTAGATACTTGTTCACTTCATGTGATCGGAGACGGTATCTACACTGCATGGTTATAGAAGTTTGATTTCGTTTCATTTGTTCTGGGTCCATCCTACAGAGCCCTGGGATTTGTACTTTGACTGCGATTGTTAGAATTCACCACTTAAAGATATTGATAGAATTTACTGCTTAAATTATACTGGAACTCTCGAGAGGTGGAGAAGTCTAAGTGTCGCACCAAACTATGTATCCCAGGAACAAATACAACTTTCATGGTCCCAAGGGCTCAAACACAAATTTATTGTAACTTCAAAATATGTGTATGTGTCTGTGTGCTAAGAAAGAGCTACCTCTTTCTGCAGGAGACAAATGCAACCTTCAGTGCAATATTATTATGCGAAATATTCCTCCTGTTCATGACCTTTCAGGGTACTCAGTTCTGTTCTTTGCTCTCTATTTGTCAGCCAGCGTTCCCTGCCTACTTATTCCTCCAGACCCTCCACCAATTTTGCCATTAAATCCCCCCACTTTGAGTACTTTTGGACAGCTCATAGTTCCCTCTTGTGTGTAAATAGTGCTGCTTTGATCTATATCCAGACAATAAGTTCATTGGTCATGTATCATATTGACTTTATGGGCCATGTATTTCCAACCAACGTACAAATCATTTTTATATTTCTGGTTTTATGTTATATTGATTAATGTTTTCCCCAGGAATGTGAAACCTGTTCTAGTTTGTTTTGATTGCTTTCCATGTTCCTTGACCTTGTCTGATGGTCTGCCATGTGGTGACATTTTGTATACCCGAGGCCTTTTAAGCTTAGCATCAGAGAATAGGATTGCTCCTGTTATTACTGGGCCTTGGCGGTATCCAACAAGCCTCTCCATGTAGGATTAAGCATGTGACTTTTCCAGATAATGAGCAGAACAAACGGGGGGAGGATGAAAATAGTGTTTCATTGGCTGATGTCATCTGTGGCATGTAAAATGAACTAGTGACCCAAATAACTTGTTCAACTTTTCCTGCCGAGGAAAAGCACTTGGCTGAACCGAAGCCTAATCTCATTTTAGCTCAGACTCATAGGAGTAAAAATCATTAATATTTTCAATAAAGGCACAGGATAATGATGACCAAGAAGGAGCTGGGCTGTAGAGTCTACTCTGACTATATAAGTTATCAAATGTATTTATTTTATTTATTAAAATGTTTCTAGCCATGCCTGTCTCAGGGTGGGATATCATCAATACAACAGTCCAGAATCATCAGATGAGGAATGGGGAACATTTTTAAGACCAACCAGCATGGCAGAAAGTTTGAAAATTTCTGAGTTCTCTTTAGGCTTGACAATACAAAAATAAATGGATGAATAATAATAATAATAATAATAATAATAATAATAACAACAACAACAACAACAACAACAACAACAACAACAACAACAACAACAACAACAACAACATTAAGGGAACTTGTATATTTTCATGGTGTTTGGTTCCTAATAAATGCATTGTCCTACTCTTGGTTTTTTTAAAAAACACCCTGCCAACCAGTATGGGCATCATTTTTTTTATTAATGAAATTATTTTTATGTAAAATGAGTATTGAAACCCAAGAATACAAGTATATAAACCCAAGCAAATACATCAAAACTACAGTCAATAAGACCCAAAGGCATGCAGTGAATTGTGAAATTTTAATGTGTCACCAGAATAATGCCAGTGTCAAGCGTTAGCTGGGCTTCTGGAAAAGGGGCCCTGCTGAACTGGAGCGCCACATAATGTATATTTCCCAATGGTAGGATTCAAAGGAAAGTTGCCTAAACAGAGCTTGAGGCATGAGTGGATACATGCACAGAGAGAGGCTGCTGTGTAGCATTTGGTTGGAAACTGGCATTGTTCTGCCCTCTGTGGTATATTCTTAATGCTTAAAGCAATATTTTCTTCGTTTGACTTGCAAAATAGATACAGAAAGTTGACACTTGCCAGAGTGGACATTTGCATTACAGATGCCTCTCTTGTCTGCGTTTGAGCAGTTGGACTTTTTACATATATAGAAACAGTATGGAAGAAGTATATCCATGCTTTGTCTGTGAAATATGCTTGGGAGGAGACTTGGATGTGGTTTCCAACCTGGCTACCAACCTAGCTGAGGTCTGGACATGATAGAAGTTGTAATCCAACAGATCTGGAGGATACCAGACTGGGGAAAACTGTTCCTCTCTTCCTGACAGTATCACAGTATCCTTTCTTCATTATCCTCCACTGATGCTGCTAGTGTATGGTGATGGATTGAGCTAATCAGCTATCTCTTCTGGTGCTGGAGTTACGTGGCAGCTTTCTGGCTAATCAAGCTTGAGTCCTGCATTTGCCAGTTCAGTCTTTTGAGCTATGCATTTTGGTCTACCCATCTCATTTTGTTCTGGATAAATGTATAAAAGGAATACTCTAAAGGCACCTATCCAATCTTATCTTGGAAGCTAAGCTTATCTAGCACTGCGTAGTACTTGGATGGAGGACCACCAGCAAATACTAGGTACTGGAGACTACATTTTAGAGGAAGAAACTGGCAAAACCACCTCTGCGTATTCTTTGCTTCAGAAAACTGTGAAATTCATGGGGTCATTGTAGGTTCACAGGTGACTTGAAGGCACATGCAGATTGTTCTGAGTTGTGGCATGCTGGTTTTCCAGAAGTAGTAACCTCACACCCTTTCTCCATAAGATTCATTTAGCCATTGAAATCTAAAACTCTGTTATCTCTTTGTTTAAAATATTTATGTCTCATCTTTCTACAAAATGACTCCCACATGAGGGAAGCAATTTCTAGGGACCAAGGTGCCACATCAGCCCTTTGCATTTTGGAAGGCCACCCCTAACATTTTTTCCATCTGCCTCCCCTCAATAACCTTCAACTTGTGATCTAAAATGAACTAATTGTACCTCCTGCAAACCTGCAAGGGGTGCACAGTTGTCTATTTGAGGCCATTTTTATCTACCCCAAGCCTGCTCTGAGCCCAGGGAGTTTTGCTGAAAAAGGCCATCCCTCAATCCTAAAACTGAGGACTCAGGCCCCTAAAAATGGCAAAAAATGATGTTGTACTTCCTAAAAACCTTTGGACATGACTGCCCAATTTTTTCCCTCCTATTCAAATACAAATTTCAAACTGACTTTCAAACATTTTTGTAATATATTGCTGAGGCACTTTGGAAATGGCTATCGTTGTCAGGAAACCTTCTTATTCTTCTTTCAACATGATAGTCCCTGTTCCATGTGCAGAAGCTGAATGGGCTGACAGTTGTTATTCCAACACTGGAAGACTGTGCAGTCTCCTCCACTGTACCTGAGGGTTAGCTTATGAGGCTAGCTTATGAGTGGTTTAAGATGCATGCTAGAGTTTGGAAAACTTACTTTTTTTGGACTACAGCTCCCAGAATTCCTTATCATGATTGTAGTCTGAAAAAGTAACTTTACAAAGCTCTATACCTTGCATAGAACTTTACAAAGCTCTATGCATTGTTCTCCAGCTGCTCTCCAGCATCTGCAGCCTAAGTAGCTGCTTCTCTCTTCCTAAAGGTAGGACCAAACCTCTTTAGAACCAAAAAGCTTTACTTTCAGAGACTGCAACCATGACTGCCTTAGGAGCCCAAATTACTCCATGATTGTGCTTGACTTAACTTCTTCTGACTAGAAGAAGTCACACTTGGGACAAAGAGCAGAGCTGCAGATGGGGAAGACTATCTGAGTTCCTTGGAATAGGGTTAAGTGACCTAGTTGCCTAGCAGGAGTTTTAGATTATAATTTATCTCTAATCTCTAACCATTGGTGATGCTGGCTAAGGCTTATTACCGGTACTTATAGTCTAAAAACAGTATTACTCAGATTGATGGTACATGGACTAGTGCCAGTGCATGAGGATCAGCTGCTGGTACCTGGAGAATTTCCAGAAAGAGAGAAACATACAACGGGCACAAATATGGTACTCTCCTTGGCACACTGGAGTTAAAATGACTGGTCTCTCCAGTCAAATAGTTTAAGAAGCATTGGTCTAAAACCTCTAGAGGGCCCTAGGTTATCTACCTTTTAAACAGACAATACTGAAACAGTTAGGCCATTTCCGCACGACACTCTTATAGCGCGATGATTCCACTTTCAACTTTGTATGGAATCCTGGAGTTTGCAGTTTCAGGAGGGGCTGGCCAGCCCCTCCCAGAACTGCAAACCCCAGGATTCCATGGGTGGTTGAAAGTGGAATCATCGCACTATAAGATGTCATGCGGAAATGTTCTTAGTCTGGTGTAAGGCATCTTCCTACGTGCCTAATGACCAGATCCTGGAAAAATCACTGGCTGACAGATTTTGTGCATTCCAGTCCTAAAAAATAAATTGCTCTGTACAAGGTAATGTAATGACCCATACAGAAGTGGAGGTGCTGAGGAAAGGAAGGCGGATTGCTTCCAAAGTAGATAATTCTGCTGTATTTCTGTTTTACTTGGAGATTCAGCTGCACTCCCAGAATTGTCCATCTCTATTAAGGCTGGGGACAATGCAAGGTCAGATCAGTACATCATACAGAGGGAAAGTAAGAAACCTCCTGTTTAGGTGGGCTATTTGTGTTCACAGATAGATATTTCACACAAATGGCTTAACATACTTCTTTCGGCACACTGCTGTGTTCCAGCACATAGTTCGCGCATTAACTATTGTCGACATGAGAATTGAGATGGCAGGCTGCAGTGTGGTACAACAAACCCTGCTATCCACTTGAACAGCTCCTGAACTTTATTTGTTAGCTCTTAAAGAGTAATTTAAATCCCCTTTAGAGACGGATTTAGTGTCAGGAAGTTGTCTCTGGGTATGGCATGCTCTTTCAGATTCCTCTTGAGAAATTGAGCTCACACAACTGCACTTCTTTCAAGAAAAGGTCTTCATACATTAACTGCTTCTCACTCATCCTGTTTAAAATGGTTAACATCAGAGGCATAGATTATGTGCTCATCCTGAAGTGTTTTGTTTTTGTGTCAAAGTCCTGGTACTTCAGTCTGTTATCCAGAAGCCAGTGGGAACATTTATTAATGTGGGTGTACTTCAAAATACTTATTAGGTCATCTTTTTTGAAGTGTGATTCATAATAAATTGCTCTGACAACACTCTGTTCGGGCAATTTGTTCTCCTGTTGATACAAATAATAGAAGCTGAAATTCATGCAAAATGACAAGGATGTGGTATGGGTTTTTTAAAGGGAGATGGGGCAGCTAAAGAAATATAGTACTGCCAACTCTGGGCTAAACCAACCCCTTTGTTGATACTGTTAGCATCACACACACACGCACAGACACAGACACACACACAGAATGCATATATATATATGTGTGTGTGTGTTGCTGGTTTCTTTTACAAATTCTCGGTCTTTCCGCACTATACTGTTATAGTGCTATTATTCCACTTTCATCATTCTGTGGAATTATGGGTTTTGTAGTTTGCTGAGGCCAAAAAGCTTTCTGGCTGAGAATTCTAAATGCTCCTCCCTAAACTGCAAACCCCAAGATTCCATAGGATGTTGAAAGTGGAATAAGAGCACTATAATAATGCAGAAAGCAGTGTGGAAAGGCCCAAAGTCACAAAATATGATCTAATGGTGATTCTTAAGTACAGTAGCAGAGAATGTTAAATGACAAGAATTAAGCTAAAATGGAAGATTGAACCATGCTATTTATGTCTTGATAACACTGATTGATGGAGCAAGTTTTAGAATAGTTTAGAAGGGGAAGACCAAACTAGATTTGATGTTAATTTATGTGATTGTTGTTATTGTTTCTGAAAAATGTACATAGAAGTGACAGGGATGGGGGGAACTAATACTCATACTGATGTAGCAGAAAGGGAGAGTTTAACCCTTACTCTTTGACCGTGCTGTCATCTCAACAAAAAGAAAGGGGAGAGATTCTGTTGGCCATATTGGGAGTTTACCTTTCTATGCAAACAATAGTTTCAACAGAGCAGTATTTGTCAAGGTCATGGTCTCTTCCTGCTTACCATTAACACTGCTCAGTTCCTCCTCCACTATTTATATTTTTAAAAAAGCACAGAGATTGTATTCCTGCACCTAGTGCCAATTTAAAGGCACGAGAATTTGACTCAGTATCTGGGCCCAGTGCCCCCAGTCACCAAGTGGGGATGAAAGGAATCTGAGCTCCAGAGCCAACCCAAAACATTTGGCTCTGGAGGCTAAGGACAAGATGACATCCTTCTCCCTAGCCCATGTTCAGAAGTTTATTACATTGGCAGATTCCATCAGCAGTAGAGATGAGAGAGTGTCTTCCCCACACAAGACAACCGGCCAGTTTAGGGAGCATGGAGCACATTGTCCTGGCCTTGAACAGAGGAACATCTGGGCAATTCTTGAGGAAAAGCCCAATGGGGAGCTACCACCCATGTGCTGCTTGAGGCAGTTGCTTCATGCCTCCTAATGCTAGGGCAGGTCCTGAAGTATCCTCTCCTCTCCTCCAAGTCTGTATGTGGGTGCAAAGAGATATTTCCTTCGTGAATCTATGGCATGGTTGCAATCGTGCACATATTGCTTTTATTTATTTTAAAAATCAGGTATGTAACTGCTAAAACAGTTTAAAGTCAGATAGTTGAAATGCAAAAAGAGGAGAACATGAGTAGGAACAAAGGGAAAATGAAGAGGGGGGAAAAAGGAGTTTTGGTGAAATAGTCATCGGTGGAGACTGGTTTTTTGTTTGTTTTTGTCTGTCTTTCTGTTTGTTTGTTTTGGAAAGAAAATCCATATAGCAATCCTAGCCAAGGTGATTGGAGTCAATCAGACAAAATCTTTTTTTGAACTGCAGCTCTTTGAATCTCATAGACAACATCAAAGCTGATCGTGACAGTGGGGGGTTTGTCGTCCAAAAAACCAATTTTTTGAAGCTCTGAGGGAAATTTCTGTTTTGGCACAAAGCAAGCACTGTTTTTCTCTTTCTTTCCCTTGCCAGTCTCTAAAAAGTGCATAAATTATGAAAAGCATGAAAATATAGGAATGAGTTTAGTTTGCCCAGTTATTCATGAAAGTTGCTGGGCTCAGTTTCTCTTGGTTTTGATTGCCCTTTCCTTTCTTTGCTCAATGTATAAAGAGTTTTACATATCCCTGCTTGTAGGAGTACTCTAGTTTTTCAAGGATCCTCTCCTATTTATGTGGAGTTTGTGGGTAAAATGAAAACTGTTGCCCTTATGACCTGTCTTTTAAAAGTGTGATATGTTTTATAAGCCTTTTCCAAATCCCTCTCTTATCTTAGGTTTGTCACTCTCAGCCAGAGCTGCCATCCCCTACACATTGATTTCAGCACATTGCTCCTTCTGCAGTTTTCATGTTTGTAATATATAACACATTTTGTGCTGTTTTATGAAATTGCGGTTTATCAAAGAACATAACACATTTGCTAAAAAAAAATTAGGGAGGGGGCTTGATGGGGAAGGCAAAGAAAAGGGGGCACACACATCCTATGTGGGGCTATTTTGAGAAAAATTAGGGGAGTATTAAGAGGCAAACATACTTTAACACCCCTCTCAAAAAAATCCCTGCTGTCCAAATTCCACTGCCACAGTGTGTGGAATGCTATATATTGTTTGAGAATAATTCATTCCTGTCACCCATTATAGTGCTGGAAAGTAATTCATTGTTACGCCTTACAGTGTTTAAAAAAGGAGCTCATTGCAGTGATTGATGCATTGCACATTACATTTTCATTACTTTATGTTGCCTTTTAAAGAAAAGCCCTTAGGCTTATATGAAAATGGCATAAAGCCTTATGTCAAAAATCCCTCTCAACAAACCCTTTGTACGTAATTTCTAAAAGGTACTATGAAACATAGCCCATTTCCGCACTACACTCTTATAGTGCGATTATCCCACTTTCAACATCCTATGGAATCCTGGGGTTTGCAGTTCCAGGAGGGGCCAGTTGGCCCCTCCCAAAACTGCAAACCCCAGGATTCCATAGGATGTTGAAAGTGGGATAATCGTGCTATAAGAATGTAGTGTGGAAATGGCCATAATCTG
Organism: Ctenosaura bakeri; assembly: GCA_948474755.1. Classification (NCBI taxonomy): domain Eukaryota; kingdom Metazoa; phylum Chordata; class Lepidosauria; order Squamata; family Iguanidae; genus Ctenosaura; species Ctenosaura bakeri. The sequence continues at coordinate 23,604 of CAOLHI010001974.1, forward strand.
TTGCTCCTAGTAAAGTGGATTCATCCTCACTCATTATGTTACCTTTGAAATGTAACGTGTTCCTCTCATGACTAAAATAAGTAACTTGTTACAGGCAACAGTGTTATTTCCACAGTGTCTGACAACTGGAGTCATTTCATACTACACAATTATACCATTACAATTCCACTTAGATTGCCATGGTTCCATGCAGTGGAGTCATGGGACTGGCAGTTTAGAGAAAACTATTGAGAATTCTCTGCTAGAGAACTCTTGAGAGCTAGTTTGGTGTGGTGTTGTGAGTATTGAACTAGGACTGTGGGAGACCAGAGTTCAAATCCCTGCCTAATCATAGAAACACACTGACTGACCATGGGAAATTCTTAGCCTCTGAGAAAGGCAACGACAATCTTCCTCTGAATAAATCTTGCCAAGCAAAATGTGTGATAGGTTCGCCTTGTTCTTGTTGCATACTTTCAAGTTGTTTCTGACTTATGGGGGCCCTAAGGCAAACTTATCACAGTGTTTTCTTGCCAAGATTTGCTGATGTATTTGCCATTTCCTTCCTCTGATGCTCCAAGACTGTGACTTGCTGAAGGACACCCAGTGGGTTTCTGTGGCTGAGTGAGGATTTGAACTCTGGTCTCTAGTGCTCATAGTCCAGTGCTCAAACCACTGCCCAATGGTGGCTCTCTAGATTAGCCTTTGGGTCACCATAAATCAGAATCAACTTGAAGCCTCACAACAGCAAACCAGAGAACTCTAATGCATCAGCAGACTACAAAGCCCAAGATTTCACAGGGTGTTGGCATGACTGGTTAAGTAGAATCATAGCGCTATAATTGTATAATGTGAAAGAGCCCCTGGTGAGAAGAGGCAGTTTCTGTCTGATGAATTGTACCTGCTAACAGTGAGACTATAGTATTTCTTTCCAACCAATATCGTCTCATACTTCCCTTTGTCACAAATTTATTCTCTTCTCTTCTCCCCGTCTCATACTTCCCTTTGTCACAAATTTATTCTCTTCTCTTCTCCCCCAACTGATGGATGATACATTTTAAGAATAATTCCTTGAAGCATTTGAAAGAGACATGATAAAATACAGTGGTGTGTAGCTGAACATCTGGCATGAGAGTCTGAAGCATGTGCTCTTAATCTAAGCAGTAATTCATTATTCAGGGCTGGGGCATCATGAAATGGAAAGGGTCATTGGGGAGAAGGGAAAATAAATCATTGCTAGAGGACAGGAGGTCAGGCTAGTCTGCTTATCTTCTTTAAAACAAAATACTAGTGCACGTTATGTGCACGCATGTGCATATTCTCTTATTTGTAGCTGGTTAGCGGTCTCCATCATAGAGGAGACAGCAATTGTTTTGGAATTCTTTTTAAAAAAGAAATCGCTGTGGGCCAGCAGCAATGTAACATCCCCTGAAAATTGTTCCTCAAATTTGGCAGCTGTTTCAGTTGTCATCATGGGATCATGGGATCAAAATGGTCCTCTTGTACTATTTGGGCCTACTTCAGTGATTCTGTACGCCTAAATGATGACAGGAGATGCAAGCAACTTGCTAGTTTTTCATTGTGGTCTCTGACTCACTGATACGATTCCATTCTGACCTGCTCAGAGATATTCAGAAGCTTCCAGAGCTGCATTTTGGTGGTGATTCCATCCCCTTTCCCTCATGCATATAAGCCTTACATTCTTGCTGAAACTCAGCTTCTTTTTGTATACCATCACAGTAGGATCATTAGGAAGTCTCAACATTTAGACATTTTGCCAGTTCATCACTTTGTCATCTCTCTCGGGGGGCTTATGGCCCTGAAGAAGTGTCAAGATGTGTCTAGGCTGTTGATGAAAGATCCCATTTTTGGGTGATCACACATTTTGTCCCCTCTGCCTGGGTGAGGAACACGTTGGTGACCTATGTCCGTTTTGCCTGGTCTTTACATGACAAGGAAAGTGTAATAGAGCTTACAGAGCTTCCTGTCTTAAAGCTATTCAGTGGGAAAGGGATCTTGAGACTGCAGCCTTTGGAGCCTCAAACTGCTTAATACAGCTTCAGTGGCTATCTATTCATTCCCTTTTTCATCCACAACTCGCCTCCTCACCTCTTCATGTCGTTCCGTTCTCCAGGTCTTCTGATGGTGAACTAAGGAACTTAGTGACTGGATAGCAGTACATGTGAAAGAGATCTAGGAGTCTTCATAGACCACAAGCTGAACATGAGTCAGCAGTGTGATGTGGCAGCCAAGAAAGTCAATGCAATTCTCGGCTGCATCAATAGAAATATGGGGTCTAGATCGAGGGAGGTACTGGTACCACTCTACTCTGCTTTGGTTAGACCCCATCTTGAATACTGTGTCCAGTTCTGGGCACCCCAATTCAAGAAGGACATGGTCAAGCTGGAGCAAGTCCAGAGGAGGGCGACCAAAATGGTGAGGGGCCTGGAAGCCATGCTTTATGAGGATAGACTTAGGGAGCTGGGTATGTTTAGTCTGCAGAAGAGAAGGTTAAGAGGGGACATGATAGCCATGTTTCAATATTTGAAGGGATGCCATGTAGAGGAAGGAGAGGGCTTGTTTTCTGCTGCTCCAGAGACCAGGACAAGGAGCAATGGATTCAAGCTGCAGGAAAGGAGATTTTCACCTGAACCTCAGGAAGAACTTCCTGATGGTCACAGCTGTCCGGCAGTGGAATCTGCTGCCTCAGAGTGTAGAGGAGTCTCCTTCTTTGGAGGTTTTTAAGCAGAGGCTGGATGGCCATCTGTCGGGATTGCTTTGAGGGTGTTCCTGCATGGCAGGGGGTTGGACTGGATGGCCCCTGTGGTCTCTTCCAACTCTACATTTCTATGATTCTATGATTCTATGAGTTTCAGTCGGAAGACATGGCTTATATGCTTGTAAGTGAAGGGGCAGGGTTACTAGCAAAACATGGTTCTGGAAGCTTTCAGACATCTCCATCCATATATAGAATGACCCTGTATGTATGATCTCACAGATTACCACTCAAACAACCACAGTTACAGGTAGGCAACCTGTTTTTCTTTGCTCATACTTCCTAGTAAAGTATGTGAAAAGGGGAAATTCATACATGACTCCCTTTTTATTTTTATGACCTCCACGTGAGAAAGCCGGTGGACTTCATTGGTTAAATAACTGATGTTTGACTGTTTTGAAAATTTTCTTGCTGCTTCTCCATTGTGCCAGACCAATGATGGAGGATTTATGTTTGAACAGAGGGCTCCTCCAGATGGCCAGTAATCCCAGAAAATATCAGGCTGTTGATGATCCTAAGTTGCATGCCCATATCCAGTAATGCCATAAACAGACTGGGATTTCATGTACTGTTGGAGGTAAACACTAATGTAGGCAGGGTTTCTTTCCCTCCTTGTCCTGCTCCATGCAACACACCATTAGTAGGGACTCCCAGAAGCATAGGAGAAATGAAGACAAGTTAACTACGAGAGGAGGTATGTCATTTGGATTAAAACAACAACAACAGCAAACAAACAAACAAACCTGCTCTATACAGGTACAAGCCCGGAAGCTTTTCATTGGTCTGGATGAGCCCATAACTTTTCCTGTTTTCTCTGAATTGTGGGGAAGAGCTCAGGAAACTTCATGACTAAACTTGATCTAATTTTCTTCAGAATTCCCTTCCTTCTCTCCTGTCCCATTTTGTAAAGCAACGCTGCCTTTGATTCATTATATGTGGATAAGATATTGTTGGTTGTTCCATCTTTTTCACAGTCTGGGAGTAAAAGCAGCTTAGAAAGTTAACAGCTTTTGAGCTTGTATCTTACAAAAATTAAAAATTAAGCTAATAACAGAATTAAAAGCAGTTAAATGCATGGCCATCAAAAAAAAGGAAACAGGAAATAAACAGTAGAATATATTCTGAAAAGACTGGAGACATCAGCCATTTATGAAACAGAAGTGTTCACCTTCTTATGAAAGGTTAGCAGAGAGAGCAATAGTCTAGCCTCTTTAGGAAGGAAGTTCAGGTATAGATGTAGACAGTAATGTATTTAAGTCCTTTACTCCGAGTCTCAAGTCAAATCTCAAGTCCTTGAAGGTACTTTCAAGTCAAGTCTCAAGTCTAGAAGCCAACTTTATACCCCAACCAAAGTTCAAGAATTACTGGACAGAAACAAATAAAGTCAGTTTTAACAATTTAAGCAGAGTCAGCCCTCCACATTTGCAGTTTTGCCATCTGCAGCTTTGGTAGTGGGGAATAGGATCCTATCTTATTCCTCATTACTGAAGATTCAAAAGATTTAAATGGAAGGATCCTCCTTCCTCAAGCCCGTTGCCTAACACATTCACTGTTCCCCTCTGAGAAATGCACCTTGCACTCTGGGGTTGAGTCTTGTCTTTTGCTCTTAGGAAACGTTTTAGAAGGCTCCTCCGATATGCAGCAGGGACAGGCTGCTGAGCAGACCTCAAGCCTGCCTCAAGCCCATTGCCTAACCTATTTGCTGTTCCCCTCTGAGAAAAGCTCCCACACTTTGGGCCAGAGACAGATCTTCATGTGACCAGTAGGCAAAAAAGAGATGGAAGCATTGTTCAAAGTCATAAGCTTTCTGGGCAGATGTGTCCTGTTACTGAACCAGGGGCACCAAGTCTAAAAATATACAAGTCTCTAGTCAAGTTGAATCAGTGCATCATTTATGACCGAGTCGAGTCTGAGTCGAGTTACTGAAGTGATTAAGTCCAACTTGTGTCCGAGTCTATTGATTCAAGTCTACATCACTGGATATAGATATAGTTCTTCTTCGTGGTCTCTGTGCCTCATACAATAGGAGCTTTCGCGCCTGCGCGGTAGCGTTCGGAAGATTCTAGAGCTCGCTGGCTTGGCGGAGGGAGCCCCTCCCCCGGTCGTACTGCGCATGCTCCTCCCGCCGAGCCGCGGTCTCTCCTCAGTTCTTTCTTGTCCGCCTCAGCGTACAGAAGGTTCTTCTCGTTGGCTTGCATTTCTTGCTGCGTAGTTGTTGGATTTGGATTCGGAATTGACCTCGGACTGTTTCTTGACTTCCCTTCGGTTTTCGGTACGTTTTGCACGGTTTTTTTTTTTGGACTTTTGGACTGTTTTTGGCTTTTCCTCGGCTGGGTCTTCGACTCGGCGCGGCGTCTTCGGACTCTCCCCCTCTCCTCGCCCTTGCCCCGCGGTTTATGTCGGCTTTGTTCAAGTCCTGCGCCTCCTGCGGAAGGAAGGTCGCCCTTTCGGACCGACACTCGAAGTGTCTTTTTTGCTTGGGTGAGGGGCATAACGTCCAAACTTGCCCCGCGTGTAGGGAGTTCACCCACCAGACACTCCGTAACCGGGCGGCGAGGTTGAAGTCTTTTTGTTGGGAGCAGTCTCTCCGCGCCCATAAGACCGTCCCCGCTCCGATGGAAAAAGGGCTTTCTCCACCCTCCTCCTCCTCTCCAACGGCCGCCGGGACCTCGGTACCGTCGGTATCGAAGCCCCCGGTACCGGTGATGAAGCTACCGAGGATCCCGAAGATCTCGGCGAGTCGGCCCCGAGACGACCCGCGGCCTCCTCTTCGAAACCGCTGACTTCTGCGCAGAAGAAGCGCCCTGCTACCGAGGAGGTAGCCAGGGAAAGAAGAGGAAGAGGAAGGAGAAGCGGCACCCTCCGGAGACCGCCAGACCACCGACCCCGCCGCCTACCCAGTTCACGGCAGAGTCGGCCCTCTCCGACGTCCCGGAGGAGGAAACGCCGCAGGCCCAGGAGATCCTGGAGCTATCGGACGACGACCAACCCGTCGAGGCCGCCCAGCCTCCGAAGCTAGTCGTGGAGACTGTGCCGCCGAGTCGCCGTCCATCTCCGGAGCGCCACGTGGACACCCCGGGCCGGAGACGTTCCTCCCCCAGGCGTGGCGAATCCCGATCTCCGGGCCACTGGGCCAGGCCTCCATCCCCGCGGTATCGGGAGATGCGCCTGGAGAGCGTGCGCGCGGGCGAGAGCGCTCATTCCCCCGGCTACTTGGGGAGATATGCGCTGGAGCAAGGATGGCACGAGCCCCCGGGCTCCTACTATTCTTACTCGCCCTCCTACCGGGACCGCTACCATCCGGACCCTAGATACTGGTCCCCGCGGCCCCGCTCCCGCTCGCCGCATCGGGAGCGCCACTACTCCCGCCACGGGCGATCGCCGAGGCGTGGGTCCCCGAGCTCCCACGCTCCCCGGAAGCCGTCGCCCCGCCACAGACCGGTCTCCCCGCCGCCACGGACAACGGCCACGGCGACCAGGCCGACCCCCAGGCCACCCTGGCCCGAGCGGGAACCTCGGCCACGTCGACGACGCAGGCGGCGTCGCACCCGAGACCATTGGTACCGCCCCCGGAGACCGTGCAGGCCCCGACGGTACCGCCGGCCGCTCTGCCGACGCAGCCGGCACAGCAGCGGCCTAGAGAAGGGGAGAAGACCGCGCGCTCGCCATCCCCGTCCGACGAGTCCTACGAGTCGGACTCGGACTCCGCGGAATCCACGCCGTCCTCCCACGAGTCACCGCCGCTGGACTTCGGAGACCCGCTCCCGGAATCGGCGCCGGAGGACGTGCGCCAGTTTTCCGCAATCCTCCTCCGGATGGCGACGGCGCTCGGCCTCAAGGTGACGGAGCCCGCCCCGCAGGCGCAGGACCCGGTCTTCCAATACCTCGAGACCCGGCCTCCATCGACCGCGCCGCTCCCGTTCCTCCCGACCCTGGCGGACGCGTTGAAACAGCCTTGGGCGAAGCCGGCGTCCGCACAGCCTATCCCGCATAGGCTCGAGCACCTCTACAGGACTCAGAGGGAAGGAGCGGAGTTCCTGTTCAACCACCCCGTCCCGAACTCCGTGGTGGTGGAGTCGTCGCAGACGCGAGGTGGCAACCGGGCACACACCACCCCGCCCGCCCAAGAAGGCCGGAAACTCAACGGCTTCGGGAGGAGGTTCTATTCGACGGCGTCCTTGGTGTCCAGGACCGCCAACACCATGGCCTGCCTGGCGGCCTATCATCGAAACCTCTTTGACCGCCTGGGCCCCCTCCTGGCTGACCTCCCGGAAGAGTCCCGCGCGTCTGCCACGCAGATTTTCGGAGAGGCCGTGGCGGTGGCTACCCAACAGCTCGCCACCTCGAGGCACGCCGTGGAGGCTACCTCGAGGGTGATGGTCGGCGCCGTGGCCCTCCGACGCCACGCGTGGCTCCGCTCCTCCGGACTCCAGGAGGACAGTCGCCGGAGAATAGAGGACCTCCCCTTCGACGGGCAGGGGCTCTTTCACACGTCCACGGACGAGGCCATGGACCACCTCGTGAAGGCCCGGCTGACGGCGAGGAAGATGGGGATCAACCAGCCCCCCCAGGCTCGCCGGTCCTCCCAGTCCAGATCGTCCTGGCGGAGGTCCTCCTCGTCCTCGGCCTACCAGTCCCGGTCCCCGCGCTCGACCGCCTCGAGACCGCCCGCGGCGCCCGCCCAGAGGAGGCCCTTCCGACGACAGCCTCCACCGTCGAAGAAGTCGTCGTCTTCCGGGGGGAGGGCACGCTTTTGATGCCTCCCGCAGGACACCACCGATGCCGTCCTTCGCCCCTCCAGCAGACCTCATCCATCACCCGGACCTGGCCAGACACCTCGACCGATGGCGCGAGATCACCACGGACTCCTGGGTACTTACCATTGTCCGCCTGGGGTACGCCATCGAGTTCCGGGATATTCCACCACGGGGCGTCTACTACTCCACCCCGGCCAGCCCGGCTCTGCTGGAGGAAATCCAGTCCCTGCTCGACAAAGGAGCGATCGAGAGGCTTCCGCCTTCGGCCAGGACCACCGGCTTCTACTCGAGGTACTTCGCCGTACCGAAGGCGGACGGGTCCCTACGCCCCATCCTGGACCTGCGGGGAGTGAACGAGTACATCCCTCCCAAGAGGTTCAAGATGGTCACGCTACCGTCGATCCTCCCATTCCTACGCCGAGGGGACTGGCTGGCATCCATAGACCTCAAGGACGCCTACTTCCACATCTCGATCCGCCCCCAGCACAGACGGTACCTGCGCTTCGCGATCGACGGTACCAGCTACCAGTACCGGGTTCTGCCCTTCGGACTCTCCACCGCACCCCGCGTGTTCACGAAGTGCATGGCTCCCGTCGTCTCCTTCCTGCGGACGAGAGGCGTCTCGATCTACCCCTATCTCGACGACTGGCTATTGGTGGCGTCCTGCAAAGACAAACTTTACAAAGACATTCACCTTACCCTGACGTGGCTTACCCGGCTCGGGCTCAAGGTAAACCCCAAGAAATCCCACCTCGAACCCACCCGCCTCCTCGACTTCATCGGGGCGACCCTCGATACCGTGGCGGGAAGGGCCTACTTACCGACGGAGAGGGCTCGGACGCTCATGCGCGTGGCGCGGGCGGCCGCCCAGGCCCCGACGGTGTCGGCCAGGACGCTACAGCAGCTGCTCGGCTACATGGCGGCGACCACGGCCGTCACCTACCTCTCCAGGCTACGAGCGCGACCCCTGCAGCACTGGTTCGTCAGGGTCTTCGACCCGCTCCGGGACGAGCAGTCCCGCCGCTACCGTATTCCCCCCGAGATCCGGCAGACTCTCCTGTGGTGGCAGTCCCACCGGAACCTGATGTCGGGAATGCCGTTCCGCCAGCCCAGGCCCTCGGTCACGATAACGACGGATGCGTCCCTGCTGGGCTGGGGGGCCCACGCCGGGGACCTCCGGGTCAAGGGCGCCTGGATGGACGACGAGACGTCCCTCCACATCAACGCTCTGGAGCTCCTCGCCATCCACAAAGCCCTGATGGCGTTCCGGCACTTGGTGGCGGGCCGCGCCGTGTTGATCCTCACCGACAACACGACTGCCATGTGTTATGTGAACAGGCAAGGGGGGACCCACTCCACCACTCTCCTGACCATCGCGCTCGCCCTCTGGAACTGGTGCGTCTCCCTGAGGATCCACCCGCTGGCGGTTCACCTGGCGGGGCAGGAGAACACCATGGCGGATGCTCTCAGCAGGGACACCTCCTCCTACCACGAGTGGTCCCTGGCCGACGACGCCTTCCGGATGCTCCGACACCGGTGGGGCGAGCCGACGGTCGACCTCTTCGCGACCAGCCAGAACGCGAAATGCCGACGCTTTTGCTCCAGGGCGGGTCACGATCCCCGCTCCATCGGCGATGCGTTCCAGATCCCGTGGGACAAGGAGCTCCTGTACGCCTTCCCGCCGTTCCCGCTCCTCGGTCGCGTCGTCTCGAAGATCATCTCGGACGGAGCCGACGCGATTCTGGTGGCACCGTACTGGCCGAGGCAACACTGGTTCGGCCCTCTGATCGAGGCCTCGCGGGGGAGGATCCTCAAGTTCCCGCTAGCGCCGGACCTGCTCTCCCACTCCAACGGCCAGGTGCTGCACCCGGACCTCCCGGTATTGGCCCTCCATGCCTGGAGGATATCGCCGTAGACGACCCGGCCATCGGTACCGTCTTGACCGCGGCGAGGAAGGAATCGACACGGAGGAACTACCACTATAAATGGCAGCGGTTTGTCGCCTTCGCAGAGGAGCGACGGGAACCGACGTCCCCGGCCGGCCTCCGGACCGTCCTCCACTTCCTCCTCCACCTGCGACAGCAAGGCCTTGCCTTCACATCGATCAAGGTCTACCTCGCCGCGATCGTGGCGTACCAACCACCGGGATCGCCCTCGGCGGCCCTCTTCCGGGATGATACCGTCAAGCGATTCCTGAAGGGCCTGCAACATCTCACCCGCCGGTATCGCCCCCGCTACCGTCGTGGTCGCTATCGCTGGTGCTATCGCAGCTCACGAGGCCGCCCTTCGAGCCGATGGCGACAGCGGACGACAGGCTCCTGGCGATGAAGACGGCGTTCCTGGTGGCGATCACCTCGGCCAGGCGAGCCGGGGAACTGGCGGCGCTACGCTCCGACGACCCCTTCCTGGTCTTCCACCGCGACAAGGTGATCCTCCGGCCTGACGTCTCGTTCCTGCCGAAGGTGGTGTCCACCTTCCACCTCAACCAGGACATCGTGCTCCCGGCCTTCTACCCGAGCCGACCTCGCCCCTGGAGCGGGCCCTGCACTCCCTGGACGTCCGTCGGGCCCTCGCCTTTTACACGGATAGGACGGCGTCCTACCGACAGACTCCACGCCTCTTCGTCTGCTACGGCAGGCGGAAAAGAGGCCACAAGGTATCATCCCAGCGACTCTCCAAGTGGGTCGCGCAGGCTATCCACTTGGCATACCAACTGGCCAAGAAGCCTCCGCCGGACCTGCTTCGGGCCCACTCCACCAGAGCCGTGGCCACGTCCGCGGCCCTCCTGCGAGGGGTCGACCTGCCGGAACTGTGTCGTGTGGTGACCTGGGCTCAACCGTCGACCTTCATCCGCCATTACAGGCTCGACTGCCGTTCCAGGCAAGATGCCCGGTTTGGTCGTGCGGTGCTGGCCTCTGTCCTCTAGGGTCTGGGACCTGACCCACCATCCTACAGGTGAGCTATACAGTCTCCTATTGTATGAGGCACAGAGACCACGAAGAAGAAGAACAGGTTGCTTACCTGTAACTGTAGTTCTTCGAGTGGTCATCTGTGCCTCATACACACACCCGCCCTGCCTTCCCCTCTTTTTCAGGTCCCATGTTCTTCGGCGGACCAGAACTGAGGAGAGACCGCGGCTCGGCGGGAGGAGCATGCGCAGTACGACCGGGGGGAGGGGCTCCCTCCGCCAAGCCAGCGAGCTCTAGAATCTTCCGAACGCTACCGCGCAGGCGCGAAAGCTCCTATTGTATGAGGCACAGATGACCACTCGAAGAACTACAGTTACAGGTAAGCAACCTGTTCATCTGCTGCTGACCTTACCCCTACCCAAAATTCCTTGAGTTGTCTGAGAAGATTTCTAAAACATTCCTTAATACAGATTTTCTAGTGGTTTCTGATTTTCAGGCACTAATCCTGGAGAATGTTTAAACTTCTCTGGATTCACTACATTGCCTACATACTGCCAAACTCTCCTCAACCACTGGGGACTAGAAACTTGTGGGTTTGTTTTTTCCTGTTGTTTTATAATTGAATCAGGATTCCCCCCCCCCAGAAATGGCTGGCAGGCATCCGACTCTAGCTCAGGACTCATAGAAGGAAAACAGCTAAGCACTGTGATTAAATGAACCCACTGTGAACAATAAATGTCAACATTTTTAGAGGCAATTTTTTCAATGGCAATTAAGAGTAGGAGCCCTGACAGCGTCTGCAGAGCTTGGAGGTGTTGAGAGGTACAAAATGAGGTTCAGCCCTGTGGAGTTGCATGTACCCCCTTCTTGCACTCCTTTTTCTCTCCCTCCCCTTCTCTCTGCCTTTACAGTAGGAAAACTGCTGCTCTGGCAATACATTTGGATGGCTTCATTAACGGAACGTCAAAGGGTTCCTGCTGCTCTAGCTATTGTGCAACCGTAAAAATAATTACACATCATACTTGTAAAGAATCCATCGCTACTGAGCTGCAAAGTAATTTTTTTAAAAAGAATCCATCATTGCTATTTCATTAACACTTGATGGGCATTTCAGTATCCACTGCATGCTGTCAACATTCTGCCTTTCAAATGGGTTAGTGCCTAGTTTAAATATTTAAAGCAGCTACCTCTGCATCCAGAACTTAGTGTGGTGTTTAGCTTTGGGGGCAGGGGCATGGGCACAGTTTAAATTTCTGGGGTTGCTCAATAGCTTACTTAACAAAAGCCAGCACTGAACTTTTCAGGCTCCAGATCCTTATAGAAACTGGCTTATTGTTTCCTGGATTTCCCCATACTCTCCAACTGCTCCAATTTGGTAGAGCAGTCCCAGTTAATCCTCTGTCTTCCTACTTTTTCAGCTATTTTTTGAAATGCCCTAGTTTCTCTTTTCCACTCCCACTTCCTCCCTTTGTCTTTACTTGCTGCAAACCGAGTTCAACATGGAAAAGTAGTTTTTTCTCGGTTAACTCTGGTAACATGTCCCGGTTTTCATCTGTGAAATATTGAAAAGTATATCGGCCTTTGATCCTTATTTCAAAATTGTGATGATGTTGGGCACTCTTCAGTGTGATCTTGGGGGCATGTTATGTGTTTTACTTAGAAGATGAGCAGTTTCACTTTTGAGTTCTCTAAGAATGCTCAAGGGTACCTCTTCTAAACCTATTGATTTCTTTATTAATATGTTAACGAGGTCTTGAAGTTTCTTCTACTATTTGCCCCTGTTCCTGACTCTTCCCTCCTGGATACTTCAGCTCAGGCATGATTATTTCCCTATATATCTTCAGCACTGAAGACTTATGAAAAAAATTCATTCAGTTTTTCTACTATTTCCTTATCCTTGTTCAGGAACTTTTTAGTCATTGCTCTTGCTTCTAATGTGGAATTCTTTGTTGTCAGTGTGATGCTATTTGTGGTATGTTCATCAGATTTTTTTCTTTTTGGCAGCCATAATTTTCTGTTTGCATTTCTTCTGCACAAATGAGTGAGGGTTTTTTTGTTTTTTTATAGCTTACCACTTTGGGGGAAGACTTTCAGTTTCTGAAAGATCCCTTTTTATTTCTAATAACTTTCTTCACTCTGCTTGTCAGCAATGCTGATGACCTCTTAGACTTTGTATTTCCCTTTCTGACCTTTGATATGCCAGCATGGTGTATTGGTCTGTTGGACAATGGTCGTGGAGACCAGGTTTTGGTACCCTGCTTGGCCATGGAAACCTACTGAGTGACCTTGAGTGCATCACACACACACAGCCCCAGAAAACCCTGAGGTCACCACAGTCAGAAATAACTTGAAGGCGCACAGCAACAGCAATAACAACAATTCTTTTTTAATGGAGCCTCTGTCAAAGCGGTTTTGAGTAGACCCTCAGCATCATGGAGAACTTTGTCCCTTTTGGCTTTTCCTTTCCAATTCCCTTTTTCCATTTCTCTCATTTTAGAGAGTTTACCACCTTTGAAGTCAAATGGGACTGTGTTGGAATTTTGTGGCACTTCCCCATTCTTACACACATTAAATTCAATAGCATTGTGGTTACTGTTTCCAAGTATTGGAACTATTGTGGGCGTGTGTTCTCTTCCTCACCTGATTTTTTTTTTTATAACTCTCCTGTGCTGTGATAATCTGAATTTGCAAAGTGCGGCCATCCCCAAGAGGCTGAAAATCTCTTCACACTCTTGATTTTGGTCACCAGTTTAGATCTAGACTAGGGTTGTTTTGTTCATTTATAATTTATTAAAATATTTATAGCTTGCTCTATATTCTGAGATCTCATATCAGTGTACAGGTAAAATCAATTCAAGCCATTTAAAATAAAAAAAATACTTTAAATAGAAAAGAGATCCTACTTAAATATGAAGAAGAACGTCTTTACTGTATGGACTGTTGAACAGGGAAATAGAGTGCCTTGAGAGGTGGATTCTTTAAACAAAGGTTGGATGATTATCTTCTAGGAGTGCTTTAGTTGAGTGTTCCTGCATGTCAAGGTTTTAGATTTGCAGCCTCTTCCAACTCTAAGGCCATTTCCGCACGAGCCTGTTCTAGCGCGATGATTCCACTTTCAACGTCCTCTGGAATCCTGGGGTTTGCAGTTTCGGGAGGGGCCGTCCGGCCCCTCCCGAAACTGCAAAGCCCAGGATTCCAGAGGACGTTGAAAGTGGAATCATCGCGCTAGAACAGGCTCGTGCGGAAATGGCCTAAGTTTCTATGATACTGCGATTCAATTTAAGAAGTGAAAACGGATTTTAAAAGGGAGTCCCTGTCTTGCTGGGAGCAAGAAAGCAAAAAATGTGGATTCCGTTTGAAACCACAGTTAATACCATGGGCTTTTTCCAAAATAAAAACAGCCCTCCACTGAGCACTGGATTCCTCCCCCACCTCTGTGGATTCCATTTTTTATCTCTTTTGATTCTCCATTTTAAAATACAGTTAATGACATGGCAGGATGAACATGCAAAAGCTCTGTTTAATTTATCGTTAAGTTGTACTCATGGCTCTTTCTAACAGGGGCCTTTTGGGTGGGAGATGCCTCATAAGAAGTGGTGCTTTGGTTTGGAAAAATCTTATTAGATAATATCTATCTCATCATAAATAAGAGCCTAAGAGGCTATATATCTTCCTGACAATACTGCATAGATTACAGATGTAACTCTAATTGAATAAAAGCCCATTAGTAAGGTATGAATGTAGTTGATTTGGAAGTATGTTTTGCAGTTTTCTTACTGCTCTGTGAGAATGTTGCTGAGTAACCCTTGTTCTTATGAACCCCACTCCTTTGCATGCAGTTCTTGTGTGGATTTGTTGTGTCCGTATATCTCTGTCTCTCTGAGGCCTGAACCCAAAGAGGTTCGGGTTAGGATAACAATGCTGTAATTGCCATGACAGTACTTTTAACATTTAGTTTCCTTCTGACCTTACTGCCTTGTGTATTGGATGTAGCTGCATCACACAAAGTGGCCTATAGTCCATGAAAGCTCATGCTGTAATAAATGTGTTAGCCTTTAAGGTGTCACAGGACTCTGAAGCTTGGGATGGAAGGAGTTCATGGTACTAAGCTCTGGAACTTCCTTCTTAGAACCCTCCATGGTATTCTTCCTCAAAGAAAAACATATTCTAGCAGGGCTTTGAGGATGGATTGCTCAGCGGGAAGGAACCTTTCATAATGTGTTTATATATATATTTTATTTTTAATGGTCATATTTTAACTGCTTTTAATTTTGCTGATAGCTTAATTATATTTATAATTTTTGTAGGGTGTGAAATTTTTAGCTGCATGCATTTTCACTTTTGCAAGTGGCCTTGAGTCTTTGACAGGGAAAAAGAATGCAATATTAATATTAATAATCACGTTCTGTAGAGTTATTCATCAATAGTTGGAGTTCCTCAAGGAGAGGCTGTGGCATGATTGCCAGGTACAAAAGAAGATAAGAGTTATGCAGAAGAGGGAATTGCATCCAGTATAGCTGATCATACATATTAGGTACACTTTTGGATGTTCCCTCTGCAGAGGTATAAAAAGTTCAAGAATCCTACCCTTATATTTGTCTACCTGAGGCCATATCTGCATGACAGAGTGCGTGCAAAGAGGATTCAGGACAATCTTTGCCATCTTAGACAAGTCTGGGAAAGATGCCTTCCTGAAATTCTGGAGAGTCGCTATTAATTATTGTTGCCCTGGATTAGGAATTGAGTGTGCCTCCTGATGTTGTACAAGTAGCCTAAATAGTCTAAAGACTCCAGAGCCTGTCCAATCTTGGAAGCTAAGCAGGGTCAGCTCTGGTTAGTACTTAGATGAGAGACCACCAGCGAATACCAGGTTCTGTAGGCTATATTTCAGAGAAAGGAACTGACACATTCACCTCTGAGTATTCCTTGCTTAAGAAAACCCTATGAAATTAATGAAGTCTCTGTAAGCTGACAGACGACTTAAAGGCACATACATACATGCTTATGTACACAAGAGATGTTGAACAGTATCTAAACAGCAGAGCCATGGTGAAATCCAGCAGCCTCCACAGGATCACAAAGTTTCCATCCTGCTGTAGACCAGTGATCTTCAATCTTTGTTTCTCGGGTTTTGAAATTCAGCTCCTCAAATTCCTGATGATTGATCAAAATGGCTAGAGCATCAGAAGGACCCAAGTTAGAGAACTGTTGCTGTAGACAATACTTTATTAAACTGGCCAGTTTTGTAAAGAGAATACTTTTGAATGACAGGTGCAAAGTGAAATATTGATGTGATGGTGGGAATAATATTTATTTGTTTGTTTGTTTGTTTAATATACTGCCTTTCTCCTAGCATGGGATCCAATTGCTGCCTTTATACTTTGCCCATGAACCTCCTATAAGGAAGTTGCAGAATTCAATTTGCAGAGGTTGTTGTGGGTTTTCCAGGCTTTGAAGCCATGTTCTATTAGTATTTGCTCCTGATGTTTTGCCTGCATCTGTGGCTGGCAAATTCAGAGGATATGGTGGCATGGAAGTGAGACAGAGTATATATACTTGTGTAGTCCCCAGGTGGGAGGGAGCAATTTGCATATGTTACAGTTGGCCAGTGTGATGGCCTATTGTTAAATGGAATATCCCCCAGGGTTGTATTGTTAGTCAGGGGATATGCGTAACAGTGCGTTAAGTACATTAGCCATCCACTGTATTGTTTCTTGTAGAGGAACCTCCAGAGTCTGAGTGGTGTTCATTGGCATATTTTTGAGTCTTGATTTTAGTGTTCTTCAGTACTGGTAGCCAAATTTTGTTTACTTTCTGAGTTTCTTCTTTCCTGTTGAAATTGTCCATGTGTTTATGGATTTCAGTGGCCTTTCTGTGTAGTCTGACATAGTAGTTGTCAGAATGATTCAGAATTTCTGTGCTTTCAAAAAGAATTCTGTGTCCAGGTTGGTTTATAACATGTTCTACTACTGCTGATTTTTCTGGCTGGATCAGTCTGCAGTGTCTTTTGTGTTCTTTGATTTGTGTTTGGATACTGCTTTTTGTAGTCCCTATGTAGACCTGCCCACAGCCGCAAGGTATGCCGTAAACTCCAGCAGAAGTTAGAAGATCCCTCTTGTCCTTTGCTGAATGTAGCATTTGTTGAATTTTCTTGGTCAGTCTGTAGATTGTTTGGAGGTTATGTTAAACCTATGGATTCTGGCCGTGAAAGCCTTCGACTTTACATCAGTTTGCAGAATTCCAGAGAATTCATATTACAGAATTCAACCTTGGCTGGCTAATAAAGCTGGAAGCAAGGAGCTGGACAAGGATCCAGAGTGAAGGGACATTTTACCGTCTGGTTATTTTTGAAGTTACCATTAGCTGTAAGGGTGGTAGGGGCAGGGAGTTATAGGAGGTGTAAGCTACCAGCTTTTGGAGAGCCAGAGCTTCCCCACCCATGACTTGATGATCTTTTAGTCTGATTGAACTGGACTGTTTTTATGTCACTGATCTTAACAGTTGCCTTTCTTTACCCCCCTCCTCTCTTTTGCAGTATACAAGAGTATGGATTCCTGACCCAGAGGAAGTCTGGAAGTCAGCAGAAATCATCAAAGATTACAAAGAAGGGGATAAAACTCTACACCTGAAACTTGAAGATGAAACGGTATGCCCTCTTGTTGTTTTTTCTTCTTCTCTTTCCTCAAGTTCCCTGTTTTTTGTCTATCTTGTGCTTTGTTATATGAAGGAATGCTGGAAAAGCATTTTGAAGTAAGTTTTTAGATGTTTCTCTTTATGTTGGGAGAGATTCCTGGAAGGGATGTTTAACAAGTTATACCATCTCTGTTCAGACAGATCCTCTGAGTGGGAACCAGAGCTTGGAAATGTTATCTTTGTTTTTGGATGACAACTTTCAGAATTTCCTAGTCAGCTTGACCAGTCCAATAGCTGTGTTGATCAGGGGATTCTGGGAACTGCAGTCCAAAAAGTAATTTTTCCAAGCTCTGGGGAAAACCCAGTATAGGATGCAATCATGAACTTGCCACGTTATATACGTAGGAATGGGAGGAGAAGACTTGTTTACATGACTTTTGAAATCTGCCCAGCTTTATAATTTAGAGCAGATCATGTTCGCTGAATATATATATAGGTTATTTGGGTTAGAAGATTCACTGAAGGAAATGTTTAGCACTTGTGAAGAACCCTTTCACACTACACAGTTATAGCACTATGATTACACTTTTATTGCCAAGATCTTATGGAATTCTGGGATCTGCAGTTTAGTTGCTGTGTGCCTTCAAATCGTTTCTGACTTGCGTCAACCCTAAAGTGAACATATCACAGGGTTTTCTTGGCAAGATTTGTTCAGATGGGGTTTTCCCTTGCCTTCCTCTGAGGCTGAGAGAGTGTGACTTGCCCCCAGTCACCCATTGGGTTGCCATGGCTGAGTGGGGATTTGAACCCTGGAGTTGTAGCCCAGCGTTCATGCTGACTCTTTACAGTTTAGAGACGAGTGTTCTCAGTCAGAGAGCTCTACAAACCCCAGAATTCCATACGATGCAGCCATGACAGTTAAAGTGGAATCAGAGTGTTATAACTGTGTAGTGTGAAAGGGCTCCTGGTATTGTATCATAGGGTTCAAATCATCATGTAGAATTATTACCCTACCACTGCACACGCCTTTGCTGCCGATACAGAAATCAGCTGTTTTTTGGAAATAGCATACATTTAATGCTGTAATTCTGCACGTACAAGTTTGCATACATATAAACTATTTGCATAACGTGCTTAGAATTTTTGGAGATGCAATATGGCAAGCAGAGATATTTCAGAAGATGTTCAAAAATATTCCTCCCTGAATGTTTGGAATTGGAAAAGACTTAATATAACTGGTTTTTTATCATTAAGAACATAAAGAAGCAATTAATTACAATAGCAAGTGGAGTTTTATCTTGAGTTGCCTTGGGCTAGTGAAGATAACAATGTGTTTAACCCACTTGGCCAATATAAAGGGCAAGAGAAAACATATTTTTAAATGTTTTTTTTAATTATTCAGTAGTAAACCTTCTGCATTATTAAGCCTGTTAGCAGATGCAGCTTTTACAGTCTGAAGATCCTACAAGGACGTTGTGAATCATTCACGAGGCCTGTCCCCTCCCCAAATAACCACTGCTTGTATAAGTGGCAAATAAACAGTTATTAAAGGGGAGGTTGAGCTTCAGGAATGAGAGTGAAATCTGGTGCATAGAGTGCTAATGTTGGATGTGAGAGTCCAAGAGTAATCAAGATGCTGATTGGATAGAGTTTTCTTTTGTGACTCTGGGAAGAGTTTGGGGGGGGAGCAGATACCCAGCTGCATAAATTTCCCCACACTTAAAAAAAATGAGGAGGAGGTTTGTAAGAAACAGAAGAGTCAGTTAAATGAACATGGATCCTGCTTTATGCGCTCCTTACACCTGTGACAGTTTCTCCACGGGAATCTGTGGCTCTTGTCTGTTATACACAACAGTTCCTTTAGCAGTATACCATGCTTCACTAGCCAGCAGAACAATCCAATGGCTTGTTGTAGTTGTTTTTGTCGTTGTTGTTGTTGTTGTTGTGTGCCTTCAAGTGGTTTCTGACTTATGGTGACCCTAAGGCAAATTTGTCGTGGAGTTTGCATAGCATGATTTGTTCAGAGTGGGATTGCCTTTGCTTTCCTCTGAGTTTGAGAGAATGGGGCTTGCCCAAGGTCATCCAGTGGGTTTTCAAGGCTGAGTGTGGGATTCAACCCTGATCTCCAGAGTCAGACACTCAAACCACTACAATATGCTGGCTTTCTATTATGCACCGGTGTAAAACTCAACTCAGTGATACAGCAGTACAAGAGTCATTCCTGTTGCCTCATCCAATTTTGGACTGACAAAATTGGTACACCCTCCCCCTCCCGCGAAACTGAGTTTCTCTTGTTTTCACCAAGATGTCCTGAAAAGTGATGTTACTTAAGTAGTTAGTAGACACTTAATGTGTCTAATTTTCCTCTCATTTTTCCAACCTACATGTTTTCCCCAGCTACAAATTTTATATCCAACTTCACCAAAAAAAAAAGAAAGAAAGAAAGAAAAGAAAAGAAAGTAGAAAAGAATTTGGGCATTTAAAAGGACATTTAAGGGCTTCTTGAGGGTTTTTTGTTTGTTTGTTTGACCCAGTAGGCTCTGCTTCATGATGCAGGATGTCTGCCCCAAGAGTTCTTAGAAACAGTGTCAGTTCCCAGGACTTGGAAGTATCTGGTTTACAGATAACTAGTTATATTGCAATTAATTTTTTTTTCCACCAAGAATGACATGGCTAAGTTAGGATACAGTGGTACCTTGTTGAGGGATGACTTCACTCGTTTGGTAAATCTGACTTTAAAGTTACTTTCAGAGTTTTGGAGCGAGGGATGGTAGAGAAGTAATATGACCTGGTTCAAATGCTGCCGCACACTCTGTTGTGGATGTTGAAGCAGTGATGAAGTGGATGGAAGGAGGATGTGACTGTACCACAGATGAGTGTCTTGTTGATTTCAGATTTAAAAAAAAAAAACTAAAGTAACTGTTTCAATAATTTTTGAGAGATGGGAAAATAAAGAGATATTAAAGTTGTTAACTGCTGTGGGTAGGTTTGAAACTATATCTGTAAATCATTTCTTTTTAAAAGTAACTTTACAACCTTCTGCAGGCTGTAAGTTTTAATCCTCTTCTCAGAATCTCCAGGGCAAAGACTCCATGTTCAACCTGAAGGAGGCGTAAAGCCACCATGACTAGTAGCCACTGATAACTTTTATTCTCCACAAACTTGTCTAGAGGCATCCAGGTTGGTGTGACCACTACTGCTTCTTATGTCATGGGGTTCCTCAGATTAACTACATATCCTTTTGTCCATTCATAGTTTAACCCAAGATGTCATTCCATTTTTGTAATTCATTCTTTCTGTCTTCTGACTGAGGGGTGGACAGCAATAGTAGCACAATAAACATATTTTGAAAAAAAAAACAGAGAAAGAGGAGTGTAAAGATAAGCTACAAGGAGTAGCTTTATCTCTCTCCCACTCTTTCAGTTCATGTGGTGATGTCAGTCAAGGTATTCCTGTTTGCTGCACTGCCTGAGTATCAGGAGATAATGTGGTAACAGTATTTATGACTGTTGCAGAGCCGAGTTCATGAACATTTCTTTTGGTGATATCACTGTAGATGTCACTGAGCTCAAATGAACTGTGTCCAATTCTGAGAACTACAGTTCAGAAAGGAGATCAACAAGCTGCAGTGTATCCAGAGAAGGGTGAATGAGATGATCAAAGGTCCGGAAACCAAGCCTTATGAGGAACAACATAGGGAACTGGGTATGTTTAGCTTGGGGAATAGAGTCATAGAATTATAGAAATGTAGAGTTGGAAGAGACCACAGGGGCCATCTAGTCCAACCCCCTACCATGCAGGAACACCCTCAAAGCACTCCCAACAAATGGCCATCCAGCCTCTGCTTAAAAACCTCCAAAGAAGGAGATTCCACTACACTCCAAGGCAGCACATTCCACTGCTGGACAGCCCTGACTGTCAGGAAGTTCTTCCTGAGGTTCAGGTGGAATCTCCTTTCCTGCAGCTTGAATCCATTGCTCCTTGTCCTGGTCTCTGGAGCAGCAGAAAACAAGCCCTCTCCTTCCTCTACGTGGCATCCCTTCAAATATTTAAACATGGCTATCATGTCCCCTCTTAACCTTCTCTTCTGCAGACTAAACATACCCAGCTCTCTAAGTCTATCCTCATAGGGCATGGCTTCCAGGCCTCTCCCCATTTTGATCGCCCTCCTCTGTACTTGCTCCAGCTTGACCATGTCCTTCTTGAGTTGGGTTGCCCAGATCTGGACACAGTATTCAAGATGAGGTCTAACCAAAGCAGAGTAGAGTGGTACCAGTACCTCCCTTGATCTAGACACCACACTCCTATTGATGCAGCCGAGAATTGCATTGGCTTTCTTGGCTGCTGCATCACACTGCTGACTCATGTTCAGCTTGTGGTCTATGAAGACTCCTAGATCCCTTTCACACGTACTGCTATCCAGCCACGTGTCCCCCATCCTATATTTCTGTATTCCATTCTTTCTACCTAAGTGTAGGACCTTACACTTCTCTCTGTTGAATTTCATTTTGTTAACCTCGACCCAGCTCTCCAATCTATCCAGGTCATTTTGAATTTTGATCCTGTCCCCAGGCATATTAGCAACCCCTCCCAATTTGATGTCATCTGCAAATTTGATGAGCATGCCCTCTATTCCTTCATCCAAGTCTTTGATAAAAATATAGAAGACTAAGAAGTGACATGAAGGCCATCTTTAAATATCTGAGGGGATGTCATGTAAAAGATGGAGCCTGCTTGTTTGCTGCTGCTCTAGAGGCTAAAACACAACGAGAAAAAATATTCCACCTAAACATTAAAAAGAACTTCTGTGGCAGAGCCTTGGGGTGAGGCCAGCCTGAGGGACCGAGCAGTCCTGGCAACAGGTTGCCATGTAGCCCAAGAGGCTCTGGGTAGGAGAAAAAGCCAGCCCACTGGTTCATGGGAGGGCTGAGCTATCTGAGGAGGAGCTCTGTATAAGACAATAACTTGCATTTTTGAGAGCTTCCTTTAGAGAGATTTCCACAGAGAGTTTTCAGTGAGAGTTTTTCAATCACCTAAGGGAGGTTGTTTGAATAAGTGGGGTTCTTTTCTCAGGGGTCTAGTGTGAAACAGAGAGGAAACCAGACTATTTTGAGCTGGGTCAGAAGGAGTGACCTAAACTTGGGAATTTAGCCTTTGAGCAGAAAAGGAAGCCAGAGGCCTGGGTGTGTAGGAAAGCTCTGAACCTGAATTAAGATGAAGAAACTGGTTAAATACCTTTGGAAGTTCTGTTTTGCCTGACTATACTTGTAGCACCCAATACCTTTTCCCTGTTTGTTATTTTAGTAAAGATGGCATTCTATTTTTATAATTTCTGACTTAGCAGAGTACTTTTTCATCAGTTTTAATTTTATAGAAACACACGGCCATAGATTATTAAATCTTTCTGAATAAGGCCAGAGAGACTTTACCCCTTTCTCATTAGGGTGGTGGATTTAAAAGGGGAACGCAAGGGTTGTATAAGGAGGGTGGCAAGCTGAGAAGGAAGCTGCCATCTCCAGTCTGAGAGAAGGAGAAGCAGGCCTGACCCCCTTCCACAACTTCTTCACTGTAAGAACTGTTTGACAGTGGAATGGACTCTCCTTCTCTGAAGGTCTCTGAACAGAGGTTCAGTGGGCAGCTACTGGGAATGCTTTAGTTATTTATTTCTGCATGGCAGAAGATTGAACTAGATTACCCTTGTGGTCTGTTTTTGCTGCAAGATTCTATGATTCTGTGACAACAAGCCCACGACACTTACGGTGCTTATGTAATTGGATTTGGTGTGTTATTGATACAGGGACAGTAGTGACCTCCCATAAAAGGCTGTGTTGAGGCCCTTTCTCTCCATTGCTGCTGTGGATAGATTAGATTAGCCCCTTGTCAATGAACTCTAGAAGCTTATAACTGGAGGGAGCCTTTTTCTGTTCTAAACATCTACCGATAGTCTACTGATTGGACTCAGAGCTTTGGAAACTTACCTGGAGCTATTTACTCCTTGCTGCAACTCCTGTGGGTTTGTTTGGGCTGTTGTATGAAAGCATAACCTGCTTGAATGGTGGGAATAACCACAGGAAGTTGCTTTCCAGCAGTCATGTCCTGTTTGTGAGTTTAGGCTGAGGGCTTTGTAGCAGGTGTTTGCTCCTGTCTCACTAGGAAGATTAGTTTGCCTTTGTTTTTGCAAGCCATAGAGGAGCTATCCAAGGTGCTAAAATTATTGGGGGAGTAGGATTCGGTAGCTTGGAATTTTCAGCACTTTTATAGTTCAGAGTAAAAACCAGTGTGTAGGAGTGGTCAAAGCAGGACCTTCCAGATGCTGTTGGATTGCAGCTCCTTTCATTGTTAAATCACCATTACCAATTATGAGGAATGCTCGCAGTTGCAGTTCAACAGTTTCTGGAGGACAGTTCCCACCCATGCTGGACCAGACTCACTAATATGGAAGCCGTCAGCTACCACTATGGTTGTGGGTTTTTGGAGAATCGATATTAGTTTGAGCTGCCATAGCTCCACAAAGCATTTCTTGCCACCTTGTTGCCAAAGCTGTCTGTCTTCTGCTAGCAAACAGCACGAGTAGGAGAGTGCTTCCTTTTTCATGTAATGACCTCAGATGTGTTATTTTGCTTTGCAAATGAGCCATACCAAAGTTTCCCAGCCGATCAAAGAGCCCAGGGTTCATGTTGTCTGATCTTTTCTGAAACAAGCTGGTGCTTGAGGCGTGCTGGGTGGATCTCAGGTGATGCTAATTGAGTCCCTTGTGGCTGGCTCATATCAATGGCTGCAGGGAGGATGCTAGGGTTGTGACTTCTGCTATTCCCAAAGGGTTTTCACTGGAGGTGGAAGAGTGGAAGGAGAAAGCACAGCTGCTGACACAGCTCCAGAAGCAGAGAAAACAGACACAAACTGAGTACAACTGTGGCTTAATTCTTGGGTATTGATTTTTTTTAAAAAATTGAGTGGAAAAATTCATGAAAGTAAGAGAAGGAACACTGATACACAGATTGGTTCTGACATCCTTTTTGTTGTGTTTTGCCAGTTTTAGTAACAAATCAGCCCTGTTATTTCTTTAAAACAAAGCAAATCCTTTGTCTGAGATGTGCTTTACTGTTCCTGCAGTGTTGGAGAACAAGTGCAGAATATCTCACCTGAATCAAACACTGTGTAATGTTTCAATTTCCATTGATTTAAACATTAACTTATAAAAATGCATATTTTAAATTTAAGGTGTAGAACTACTCATCCTGTTCATTTAAATTTTAAATAACAGCGTGATATTGAAAAGACCACAACATATTTTTTTAAAAGTTGAATTTTCAGCAGCACAAATCCTAGATACTTTCTTAAGTTTTGCCAATAAGTAGAGAAGCATCTAGGATTTTACTGCTGAAAATTCAACTTTGAAAAAACGTGCTGTGGTCTTTTCATTGCTCTGCCATGACCTTAAGTCTAAGACCCTTTTCGCACCTTACCCTTTCGCGGTGCTGGGGTGTGAGGCTCATGCAAGAAGCCTCTGGAGGAAGGTTCTTGTGTCCCTGCTGGTTCGGCTTCGCAGCTGCCTTTTGGTTGTGCGAGAGCCCCACCTCTTCCTTTCGCAGTGCAGCCTGGAACCTTCCAGGCTGCACTGGGAGAGGAAGTGTGACCGACCCAGCTCCCAAGGCTCCGCACGGAAAGTTAGTGCGCGCAAGGCCCCGGAGCAATCCGCGACCACGCAGCATTTTTGGCTTCAAGCCAAAAATGAAAAAAATGTGTGTGTGGTCCATGTCAGGCCCTTGAGCATCGCGCAAGTGTGAGTGCATCATGTGGACTGCTCCTCACATTTACACAATGCTCAAGGGGCCCTTTTGCTTTGGAAATGCTGTGCGAAAAGGGCCTGAATGATCATGATCAACTCTACTGCTTTCCAAGACAAGCAAAAAGGGCAGTATTGGCTTTGTGTGCACTGTGTGTTGAAATTCTGTGTAGCAACATCCTTTTAGAGCAGGGCTGGGAGGAGCATTTCCTTCTATAGCAGGGGTAGGGTACCTTTCCTGTGTTGAAGGCTGTGATCCAACTGTGGCAGATGACCACCTACTTTTTAATTCTTGGACTCCATCCTCACTTCTAGGGCTTGTGCGTTTGGGTGGAAGGGAAAATTGCTGTTTCCAGAGATCTGAATTGTTAGTTTGCAGAAAGCTTTTAACATCAGACTGCAGACCACAAGTTGCTTACCTTTGCTTATGGAAACTGATTGCGTAAAGTGATAGGAGTTTTCTCAACCACTTCACATTAACAGACTGTTTCACGGCTCAGTTTATGAAAGTGAAAATGGACACTGAACCTAGGGCAGCAAAGCAGTTTATAGAGGAGACATTTGTGAAGGAGTGGATGGCTTTTTTTTTGGTCATCCCTCACCTCTGGAGTAATGTTATGCTTCCATTACTTAAATCAGCTTTTCAAATGAAAATCTCACTGGCAGCAGTAATCATGCATTACCACTGTACACAGTCAGACATTTCAGTTATGAAATTTATTATCAGTGGCTAAGATGGCAGTTCTGAGAAGATGGAGGGACCCCAAGACCATCCTCTGTCAGAATGACTGAGAATTTAGAAAATGGAAGATACCAACTTTCTCTAACCTGGAGCTTTTTAGAGGGGTTGAACAACAAATCCTATAATGCATTTATTAAAATTAAGTTTCCTTTTTTACTGGAATTTCTGAGTAAATTTATAAATACGTAATGTATAATCACAATCTCCCACACTATCAGTCTACTTAAGTTTTTCATACATATTGTTTCAGTGGGTTCCCTCACTTCTTTGTGCTCTAAAACCAGAGCCAAAAATTCTCCACTCAGGTTCAAATTAAAGAGAATTAAAGAATATTGATAGGCTTTTCCTTTGTGAGTTCATTAGCCTCATTCAGTTAGAAATAAATTGGTGTAGGTGTAACCAAGCCAGTAGTCTGAAATGCTGTAGCGTGGGGAGTTTGCTTAAGGAATTATTGCAAAGCCTAAAGCCAGGAAGCATAATAAATTTAAACTAAATTATATCAAATATTTTAAATTAAAAAAAAAAGCATTGTAAAGAAACGAGAGCCTAATTCTTGTCATTAAACCCTGAGGGTTGGTGCTAGTTTGACCATAACTCTAGAAGGTGAGATCAGATTTGCTTCTTAGTAAGTGGCTGGATAAAATAACGTCCCTTTTCCCCACCTCTGTCTCTATAAATAAATGTCTAGAGAAGAAACTGTTTCAAAAAAAGTGAACATTTGGGGATTCCTGAGTAAATCACTGAGAAGATGTAGCAAACAGAGATTCACTTTCCTCCTGTCTATTACACTGGCCAACCACTGAGCATAGAGAAATACTACAGTCAGGATTCAAATTAAACATTGTAAGATAAAGTCAGGGTGTAAAAGATTCCGGGAACTGTCAAGTATTCTGTTAAATTACTGTGCAGGATCGAAAAAGATTAATGACCTGTGGAGCCCTGTCAATAGTAAGCCCTACATGCATATAAAATAAAATGAAATGAAAGTCTGTCTGATGCTGTATGGAGTACCTCTAGGTTACCAGAAGAGCAAAGTATGATGGTGTTATGCATTAACCCTATCATATGTTTCTTCTGCCATGATTTCTTCAGAGCGAGGTTGCTATTGCCTTCCTCTACAGTGTGACAAACCCAAGATCATCCAGTATGTTGCCATGGCTGAGTGGGGTTTTAGACCCTAAATCCTAGTCTAGCACTCTAGCCCATCAGGCTTGCTGTCATGACATATTATTCTTTCTAAATAATTTTTTAAAAAGCTATTAGAGGATCATAGAAATATTAAGAGTGAAACTTAGCAGGAGAAACAGAGAGTCTCAATCTATTTTAGTTTTCTGACATGCTCATGAATATATCTCTGAGCAGTGCCCCTTTATTATATAAAATCATTGACTTCTTTTGCATTTTGAATAGTGGAATTCATCTTCTCCTTCACAACTGTCAAATTTGCTGAGTCTTCCTCCCTTGGTAGAGCATATCAATTTCTCTCTTCCTTTAGAGAAGGCAGGCTAAAATCTAGAATTTTCACGTTTGTTTTTTAAATTTTTTTAATTATTAAAAATAATATTTATTATATTACAAATAGATAACAAAAAATAACACGAACAAACAAACATCAACTTTCACTTATACGTAACCTAATACAACATACATCTCACACACTATACCCACTATACATAATACATAATATGAGTTCCCATTGTATTTTTTTTTATGAATACATCGCTAAATCCATGTATGCCGCTTTTATGTTCATCTTCATACTTGTATATCCCTATACTTGTACTAGCTTTTATTCTTATTTATCTCTCTTATATATATTCTATGATATTATCCCCTCCTAATCTTACGGTATAATAGTATTTCCTCTGCCGGCATACATATCCTTAATTAACTCCATAACACAACTAAACAAACTCAGCAAACCAATATTCAGGGTTGCCTCAACATAATATATATATAAAAAACACATTACATTCAGTACAGACAATACATTACATTCAACAATATACAACCAACCAAAAATACAAACCTTAAAACATCACTTACATACTCCTAACATACTTGCGACTTTTTATCCTCGCTGCTGGAGTATATTCTTCTTCTTCCTTCAATCCTGCTATATGATTTTAATTTCACCCAATCCTAATTGCAATATACGTACTCTATTCTCCTAATTTTCACATTTGTTTTGATAGCTTTGGTTCTTGCCACACTGTGCTAGCAAGATGCCAGATCTGTACCTGTGACCTGCATGTCATGTTACATCAGTGTCCATGCTGAGGCAGGGTATAGTTGGTGCTAAACCATGGTCCCTAACTATGGTTTTGAAAGGCCACTGGAACTGTGGCTTATAGCTAAACAGAATGAATAGAGATACTGATAAAAATGTAATGACATATGGTTCTAAAAAGGGAAGGTAGCAGTAATTTGAAAATGAGAAAGTAATGTAGGAGGAGGCAAGAGACTTTGGCTTTTGCCTGGTCTACTAATGGTGGTCAAGAAACGAGGAAGATCTTACTTCTAATGTGCTAGGGTTCTGGCTGGAGGTCTGACTACCCACTTTGATCAGTAATGGTCTGTGGTAGATGGAAGAACCATTTTTAACCTTGACAACAGGAGTCATCCATTTTCAAACTACAGTCCTCCCTCCACATTTGTGGGTTTGACTCTTTCATTTAATTTCTACACTTCAAAATTACCCATGTTACTATCCCATTTGCTGATAACTTAAAACAACACTTTTCTCAGGCTCACCATCTCCTCCCGTGTTTTCTCACAACCTGCCAACAGCATGACCTTCCAGTTGTGTCTCTTCCCTCTTATCACAGATTGTTAACCAAGCATTCCTAGGTTCCCAACTTCCCATCCATCACCTTTTCGCCTCCTTCCTCCCTACACAGGAAATCATCCAGGCACTACTATATGACTGTAAACATAACAGAGAGAGCTCAGCCAACCTGACAATAGTGCTACATTAACTTCCATGGCAATATTCCATGCAGTCCTGGCGTTGGCAGTTTAGTGAGAGGCATTTAGAATTACCTGCCAGAGGGCTCTTCTGACTCACCAAACTAAAAACTCTAGGATTCTACAGGATGGAACCATGCCAGTTAGTGGAATAATTATATTGTAATTGTGTACTGTGAATTAAAAGGCACAGTTGTTGATGCCACACAACCTGTCCTTGTCTAGCTCAGTTAGCCTTCTGTCTCAGGAGTGGTGGATAATGCTATTTCATCTCCAATACTGCAGTGAGATTCAGTGACTGGTGTAAATGGCTTCTATACATGAAATGGAGAGAGAGTACCATCTTACCTTTCTCCTCCAGAGGTGGGACCTGGTGACTCACATATGAGTGGGGCAATGAATTTCCAGGTTTTAGTCCAAACATAAAGCGAGGGATCTGTGGTGCCAAACCTATTTGTGGGACTAATTGTTTAGCATCTTGGATTGCGCTTTTAAATTTGGTATTCAAAAGCTGAGTGAATTCACTGCTCCATTTATGTGAAAGTCACCAGCTGTTCTGGCCTCAGACAGAAGAAAGTCTGGGGCTGCCACAAGAAGAATTAGATGCGTTGCAAATGGATATTAAGCCCTTTTTTCATTAAATAGTATTCTGAGTGATTTCTTTATACATACTCACATCTTGTCTGCTTTACTGAGCAAACTGTGCCTCACCCTTCTCCCTAAAGAATTAGGAAAGTCCTCTTTAAATCACACAAAGCAAACTCGCTGGGGAAGTCTTATGAATTACAGTTATGGCATTTCCAACATATGGGTGGCCATATGGTAAAGCCTTTTTGGTTCTGTCTTAGCTGAACAGCCATGCCTCCAAATTAAACTAAAACTGTGTGATATTTTCTCCTTTTATCTGTAAACACCTTTGTTACTTCCCTGAGGGTCTTATTTTTGGTTTGAAGATATGTTGAGAGGGAAGGAGGGAGCCCTCATATCGCTTTCACAGCCTACTTATGCTTCAGATTAATTTTGCAAAAGCCCCATGAAACCTCTGACAGCTACGGTCTTCCGCTAAGAGTGAAAATGGAGTGCGCGGTACAGATTTATCCACACCTTCCCTAGTGCCCCATCTCCACCCTCTCTGTTTTTCTTTATTAATCTAATAGGAAACATTTTCCATTTATTTCATAAAAGCTGCTGTTACAGAACATTTTCAGCATTTTTAGATGCAGTTTGACAGAAGTTTTTAAAGGTTTATTTGATTACATTTTATTTAAATACCCTATGGCAAGAAGATCTTAGGCTGGCATGCAATAGAATCAGTTTAAACAATTAAGAAGAATCTATAGGCTGAGTAACAATCTGCTGGCTGAGTCAACGGTGTGATTTGGCAGCTAAAAAAGCCAGTGTGTTTCTAGATTGTACGAATAGTAGTATCTAGGTCAAAGGAAATAATAGTACCACTCTATTCTGCTTTGGGCAGATGCCACCTAGACTCTTCTGTCCAGTTCTGGGCACTACAGTTCAAGAAGAATATTGACAATCTGGAACGGATCCAGAAAAAGGTTACCAAAATAGTGAAAGCCCTGGAAACCGTGCCCTGTGAGGACTGGCTTAGGATGCTGGATATGTTTAGCCTAGAGAAGAGAAGGTTAAAAGGTGACATGATAGCCATGTTTAAGTATTTGAAGGGATGTCATGTGTAAGATGAAGCAAGCTTGTTATCTGCTGCTCCAGAGGCTGGGATACAGAGTAGTGTTTTCAAACTATGCAAAAAAGAGATTTCTACCTAAACATTAGGAAGAGCTTCTTGATCATGAGAGCTGTTCAACAGTGGAAAATGCTGTCTTGGAGTGTGGTGGAGTATTTTTATTTAGAAGTTTTTAAACAGAGGCCATCTGTTCGGAACGCTTTGATTGCATATTACTCCATGGCTGTGGGTTGGACTGTATGGCCCTTGTGGTCTCTTTCAGATCTATGATTCTATTATTCTAAAGCTAGATGGAGGTTGTGTATAATCTTTGAATGTGTTCTTGATTGATTGTTGCACAAACAAATATAGTCCTCCCTCCATGTTAGAAGATTCGACCTTCACAAATTTGATTATTTGCAAAGTGTGCACATGCCTTCCCTCCTTCTCCTCCTCCCATTCCTCTCCATGCATTTTGCCAGACGTGGAAAAGGAGGGCAAATGCCCAGACAAAGGGCAAGGAAATGGAGGAAGGCACACACGTCTTCCTTCTCCCCTTGTGTAGGAGTTTTGTAACCTTGCATTCTTCTTTGTCATTTCAGATCCAAGAATATCCTATTGATCCTAAAGCCAACAAGCTTCCCTTCTTGCGCAACCCAGATATTTTGGTTGGAGAAAATGACCTGACGGCTTTAAGTTACCTCCACGAACCTGCAGTCTTGCACAACTTGAAAATCCGATTCCTGGAATCAAACCACATCTACACATACTGTGGTGAGTGCTGCAGTTTACTGTCTGTTGCAGTATGTGAGTTGAGGTGACAGAGA
This sequence comes from Ctenosaura bakeri, assembly GCA_948474755.1. Lineage (NCBI taxonomy): Eukaryota > Metazoa > Chordata > Lepidosauria > Squamata > Iguanidae > Ctenosaura > Ctenosaura bakeri. The sequence goes on from CAOLHI010001974.1 coordinate 54,661, forward strand.
CCAGCGATAGAACTAAATGCAAGAGTGGCCGTATTTGCTCCTAAGCCAGGAATCCTAGGTCTTGAACCACAATTTTCACAAACAGCATGCTGAATTAGCAGCAACCCATTCACTTCCATATTACTCTTCCCACATGTGTGAGAAGATAAATAAAACAGGTGTGGATAGTTTTACCTTATATGTGAACCTTTGAACAGTTGCATTTCTCTATTGTGTGGGTTTTTAAATTTTGGAATGGGAGCTACAGTGCTCCTTGTTATGCTCCTGGGACCACACTGAAAGGAAGAAACTAAAACCTTATAAAGAAAGGTTTCCAGTATATGCTGAAGAGACAACCTATTTCTACTTACATTTAAATTGAAAACAACTTGCTTCTTCAGCAATTTGAGCAGATACAGTCAGCCCTCCACATTTGCGGGTTTCACTTTTGTGGATTTGATTATTCACGGATTATTTGCTGTCACCTCTGCTGCCACCCTAAGCCATTTTTAACAGGGACTGCAAGCCTCGTGAAACTGCAAACAAGGCTTGTAAGTCCCTCTTAAAAATGGTGTGGGGCAGCAATGGAGGTGGCAGTAACCTGCACCACCCACCCACTTCTGCCTTGTGGAGGAGCCCTGATGCCTCAAAGGAATCCATGGTGTGTTGAATATAGAGATCATACTTTTTTGTGTGATAAATATGGTTTGGGAGGGCCTAGAGTTATTCATGGTTTTTCCATTTTTCATGGCAGTCCTGTGTCCCTAGCCCTAGCGAATGTGGAGGGATGACTGTACAGTAAAAGCTTCAAAGAACTTTCTGGTTAAGTGTGCATTTCTCCTTCACATGTGTGCCTTTCCTGGATTGTAGTTGTAGAAGGTTTATGGTGTAACAGTTGAGTTTTAATGTAGACTTATGGTAGAAAACAAAGAAAAACCTGAGGAAAGAGCAGCCATCAATGTGAGAATTATTTTGAGGTGATGGAGATGGAGAAGTATGTCAGTTTTAATACCCAAATGTCAGAAGTACCATACAGTAGTTCAGTGTTTTCAAGTACATATCAGATTTTGATTCTTGTGTTTTTAAAGGTATTGTCCTGGTTGCCATTAATCCCTATGAACAGTTGCCAATCTATGGACAAGATGTCATCTATGCTTACAGTGGCCAAAACATGGGAGACATGGATCCTCATATCTTTGCAGTTGCAGAGGAAGCATACAAGCAAATGGCCAGGTAAGCAGAAGACTTTTTTCAACTCTACAGATAGATTTGGGCACTAAAATTAAAGCTGATGCTATCACAAGCTGTTGGAAAATGTGAGATGTGAAAATGCACTTACATTGTCCTGCAGGCAGTTGCACTTATTCTTGAAAGCTGGTAATGAGGGTAGTATGACAGAGACCAACGGTCTGATGATGGTTACTTAAAGGAAGGCCTTATCTTAGTGGGAGAGCAGATGTTTTACATGTTGGAGGCCCAAGGTTCAAATCTCCTGTGTCTCCAGTAGGGCTGAGAAGGATCCTTGTCTGAAACCCTAAAGATCTGTATCCAGTAGAGTCTTTTGGTTTTAGGGTATGTAGTTGCAAAACTTAGTCCAGAACTCCACAACCTGCGGCAGTATCTGAACTTACTCTCACCTCCAGTATTCAGAAAAAGACATTTTTATCCTTTTAAGCATTCTCAATTAGAGGCAGGTGATGATGGTGCCTCATCAGATTCCAGGAACCTGTGCTCAAGCTCTTAAATAGGCACTTTATTTTTCTTGCCTTCTGGAAGCAAAAGCATTTAGTGTACCTCCCTCTTTGTTCTTATTGCTTTTTACCACTGTTACTTCTGGTACACCTTTATCATTATGACAACAGTGCTTGAGCCAAGTTCAGAACTGCTGTGAACAGGTTTTGCTCTCAGGGTTTAATTGGGAGCTTAATCCACCCACTCCTGTTCAGAAATTGTCCCAGAATATAGTCAGAAGTTGCTGAGAAGTTGATGTGAGCAGAGACTCTGAGAAATGAGGATTCTCTGCAGCAGTTTTTTTCTTTCAAGCAAATTTAAAAATAGGACCAGACCTGCACAATTAGGCTTTTTTTCAACTCTGTGGTTGGAGCCATTAATCCAGAAAAAGCTCTGTGTCTTATGTCAATAAATGGAAGTATGATATGGATGCTAACTCTAGGTCATACCTCAGCAAAGAGCTAAAACCCTTACTTTTCTGTTGGTATACTAGACCTTTGTTGCCGTGTGCCTTCAAGTTGTTTCCAGTTTATAAAAATCTTATCATGGAGTTTTCTGGAGTTGTGTGACATGCCCAAGGTCACCCAAGGGGGTTTCTGTGGCTGAGGAATCAGACCTCGGTCTTCAGGCTTGTAGTCCAATGATCACACCACTACACTATGCTTGCTGTCATACGGAGCTAGAGATAAGTGATAGCTTTGGGCAGGATTTATAAAAAACTGTGCAGCTTATAGTACACACATTCTTATTTTTTTTTCTTTTAATGATCAACTGTTACAGATTTGTGTATTGTTGCCGACCCCTCTTTAACCAAGGAAATAGGGAAACATACCAATATGTGCTATTGGAGGTGATGGTTCATTATGACTGCCAGCTATGACAGAAATATCTGTAATCAGTGTGAGGATGTTATTGTTATGTGCATTCAAGTCTATTCTGAATTCTGGTGAACCTATCCGGGGATTTTCTTGGTCATATTAATTATTCAGAAGAGATTTGCCATTGCTTTCTTCTTAGGCTGAGAGAGTGTGGCTTGCCCAAGATCACCTAACAGGTTTTGAGTGGAATTGAAATCTTGATATCCTAGAGTCCTAGTTCAACACTCAAACCACTATACTATGTTGACTTTTTTTGCGTGAGATGAACATTACTTAAATGAAATGTAGGAGAACTCTGTAACCATTGCCTTTGCCCTCCATCCCAAAGTGCAAGGAATTTGAAGCAGAGAAGTGCCTTCATTTCAGCTTAGTCCTCTCTGACTCCCTTTCCCAGCAATGTCACCAGTACCTGATTGTCAGATCCCCTCTGACCAGCATAAATGTCCACAGACAGACTCTAGGTAAGGAAATCATCTCTATAACAAACCTCAGAACAACAAGAGTTCATAAAAGTTAATTTTCGGGGGTACATTTTCCATGTCCAGGAGATGATGTCGAAAAAGATAACATTACTATGCTCTGAAAGAATCCACTCTGCCGGAGACATCTGTGGGAGGAAAACCCTGATGCTGTTTTATTGTACAGAACCTGAAGGGATTGTTCTGCCTCTTCCTCAAACTCCACCTCTGACCCATTGGCACAGCAGAAGCCCCCCCCCCGCCACCAAAACAATGATGTCAGTTTTCTTGAAAAGTAAAACTGGAAAATTTTCTGAAAAAAAATTCCAGTGCTCTAAATAGTGTTATTTGATTTAGCATGTTTGGTTTAAATATTTTATTCAAGCACATTCAAATGTTTATGAGGAAATTATTGTATTGGGATATTTGTGATAAGGTGAAGCAAAAAGCATATGTTTTCCTTTTGTCTAACCAAAAAGTGACCACACTGTACCTGGAACATATCAACAGTTTAACTTTCTTTTGCTGAGTTATAATTGTAGCAGCTTTAGCTTCCCTCCCTCCCTCTCTGCATTATCTACCAGTTCCGTTTCAAGTTGATTCAATTCAACTGGTAAAACATATTGTTTCACTAAAGGATGAATGAGAGTCTGTGGACCTGGGCAACCTCTCCCATTTTTTTCTTGACTACTTCTACTTGTAACCGATTGAGAAGCAAGAGATTGTGTGAGGCAGAAAGATGCTTAGCAGTGTGTCAGTTTGTTAGTCTGTTCCTCCTGAGCACAAAGGTTGACGTGTGCTCTTCTTGGAGTAACCAGAGCTTCATATCTTATATTTTGGCCGCTTAACATGATTGGTTGCTTTACACCAGCCCAGACAGCTATGGAACCACACACACAGGTTGCATCCCTACCCCTCAGCACTACTGGAACTAATGGCAAATGTTCACACATAGCCCTTTCCAGCACTAATAGCTGCTTTCTATGAAGATGCTGATCTAAATACCCTGGCATCTTAATCTCTCCTTCTTGGTTACTCATATTCTGCCTGGATTTCTCCCAGATCCACTTGGAGCTGTCCATGGTTCTCCTTCCAGCTCTGCTTTTCTTCTTCTCTTTGCAGGATTCCATCTGGTACATTTGCCCCCCCCTTTCCAATAAATGTAGAATTCAAAACATAAGTTGGCATTCATAGTCTCATGTTTGGATTGTTGCGATAGATAAAAGCTGGTTGCAGGAGGATATTGAATGTAAAAGCTGCATGTAAGAAAAGAGTTATGCACACCTTGCCCAGTTGCTTTGTCACTTGGAATTGCTTCCCTTCCCTTCCCACTGAGGCTCACTTACATGAGTAGGATGTGTTGTTTGCCCCTTAGGCATATTTTGAGTATTGTCAGAAGTTGCTGAGAACAGCAATGTTGTGTTGTGTGATGTTGTGTTTATACTGTCTTGCTCTCCAGTGTTGGGCATTTTCAGCTGATATTTGTTAGTTGAGCACAGAGAGATGCTTTGAGCACACATTCAGGAGAAAAAGCAAAATATACATTACATAGACCAATAAATATTGATCCCATGATTGGCAGGCAGGAGGAAGCCCTTCTGATTGGGCCAAGATAGTAAATAAAAAAAATAAGGGATGCCAAGAAGAAAACTATGCCTGTGTATAATAATAATGAATCTTCTTAGGGTGCCATAAGAATTCCTGAGGTAGCATGAAAGCTATCATATTCTACCATTACTTAAATTGTGTGGCAACATAGATTTATTAATTTTTCCAAACCCTGTTTGAAAAGATATATACACATCCTTTGCCCAGCTACTAAGTTAGGGGTGAGAAGGGGCTGGAGTGTTCCAGCACTTGTCAGTCTCAGCCAGACCAATCCCAGACCAATGTTGAGGGCTAATAGGGAGCTATAGTTCAACAACAGTGGGAGTCCACCAATTCTCCCAGCTTGATGCCTTAAGGGTTTGGATATAAGCACTCTGGACATTTCCTAAGTGCCTTTTCAAATGTTCAGGATATGTCAGACTGTGATTTTTTTTTCCTGCCAGCTTATGCAGCTTTGAGGCACTATCTGAGGGTTTTGAATATTGGAACAAAAGTTGTGCGAAAGGAGAAACTTGGGAGAAGTGCCTGTGAGACACAAATATTGGATTGGTCTCTCCTTCTCTTTCAGCCTGACGCACCTGAAAGAGTTGTTGTGAGGATAAAATAGGGAGAGTCATGTATGCCACCGTATGCTCAGTGGAGGAAAGATAGAGTGTAAAATATATTTTAAAAACCATTTAAAATAATAGTCTGCATGGTAATGGAAATGCTATGTACTAACGTGTAAAATGGCTGAAAAATGCAGTACAATGATATAACAATGTTAAGAGATTTTGGAAATGAAGTCTAGATCAGTTTGGAAGATCCAAGAAATAATTCATGTGAAATAGCAATAATACTATTGTTGTTTTAATTGTGAAACTTTAATAAAATGATATTGAAAAAAAAATAATAGTCTGCATGCATAATAATTTGATATATTTGCAGAACTTGTGTAGGTTTTTGAGCTAAGTGTTTAATGTGTGGTCAGTCCAATACAAGAGTAGTTGTAGGGATAAAGTGGATATTGCTAAGGTTTGCTGCAATGTGCTTTTCACTTCTGTTCAACATGATTCCAAGATAAAGTCCACACACTGAACAGTAAAAGACACTGGATAGAAACAGGTGGTTGTGAAAGCTGAGTAGTGATGTAAGCTGACAGGAGGAAAATCAACACATTTGAAATGTACTTGAGGAGTTCTGCAAATACCATGTGCTGCTAAGATGACAGATGGAGTCCTGGAGCAAATCAGGCCAGAACTCTCACTCAGAGTCAAGATGACAGAACCGAGGCTGATGAACTTTGGATATATCATGCACTGGTAAGAGTCATTGGAAAAGATGACAATGGCCCTTTCCACACGCGGGCGGAGAAACGGGGTAAGCCACGCTGAAACGGAGCTTACCTGAGTCCGTCGCTGTGTGGAGCAGCGCGTTTCGCTGCTCCACACTTGTCGGCGTCTCGCGGTGTCTGGCAACGCCCAAAATGGCGGCTTATGACTGGCGGAGGCTCTCCACCAACCGGAGAACCTCGCCAGCTGGAAATCCCGCCCCTGGCAGATCTGCCCGCATGCCCTTGCACGTGCCCGCAAATCCACACTGGGCGCTGCGACGCGGCTGCACGGGGCTGCATGCCCCGTACCTTTTAAAAACCACATAAAAAGTGGCTTTTAAAAAGCACCTGGCACCGCCACTTCCAGGCGCCCTAGCGTGGATTGGGGTGTGGAATTACTCTAAAGTAATCCACCCCTATCCACTTTACGGTGTAGACGACCTCCCACGGAGGTCGCGCTACCACATGTTATTTCCCCGTGTGGAAAGGGCCAAAGTTGAAAGCAGGAGAAGAGAGGAAGACTGCAGTACAAATGGACTAATTCATTCAAAGCACTCATGGTCCTAATAAGTCCTAAGAAGGGCTGTTGGTTACTGGAGGTCTTGGATGTATCTCATTCAAAGGGTCACCATAAGTTGAAGCCCGTTTGCTGGCAAATAACCATTTTGAATTTTCAGCCAGAGAGCTGTAGTGCCTCACTGAACGACAAGACTGAGTTCCGTAAGATGCAAAAACAGCAGATAAAGTATAATCATTGTACCCTAATTGTGTAGTGTGAAAGGGTTTGTCGGTAATGTCTCTCCAAGGTCTCAGCATAAAGAGATCTTTCCTGTTTTCTGAAACATGATCAGTTTTAATTGTAGAGGTTGGAGACTGAAACTGGAACTTTCTTCATGAAAAACAGGTCAGCTATGGCCTATCTCCATACACAGCCACAATTGTTCATCCATAAATGACATGCCTTTGTACAGACTCACAGCTCCTCATGGAGTATAGCCTGATCACTTTGTATGTGTGTGTGTGTGCATATAAACAATATTGCTTTATAGAAGTGTTCCCTAGCTCAGAAGTTCTGAGAACATGGAGTGCAGTACATCCAAAAGCTTTTTATATTAACATATGATTCGTACATTTTAGAACAGGCCACCTGCTAGGTGCGTTTAAATCCAGCTGCCAGCTAAGCTCTTGAAATCCACTTTTAAATTATACAGTTGCTCTGAGTACTATTCTTTTGGTCCTAAGCTTACAATTAGTGTAATACTAGCCCAGAGTAAAAGAACGCGCGTATGTCCATGTGTGCACCCAGGCACACACACTCCCCCTCAAAAAGTAGAACCAGAGCTTGAAAGTAATTGTTTGTCTGTGTCTGTCTTGCCTTTGTCCCAGTATGAGACCCCAAGTGGCTTTCAAAAAAAAAAGTTAAAACAAGAAGCAACTTCTTTTAAAACAGGATACAGTTAAACAAGTTTTTGTATTAAAATGCAGTTCAATTTTAAAAACTGTAAATTCATTTAAAAAACTTAATGACAAGGTTAAAAATACTGAACAGATACTCTAAAAAAAAAAAGACTCCTTGTAACCATATTAATCACTAAACACTTGTGCAAATGGAAGGGTCTTAACTTGGTCCCATGCTTACAATTAGTGTAATACTAGCCCAGGGTAAAAGAGAGCGGGGGGAGCCAACGACACCTCATGTGGGAGGGAGTTCCACAGCCTGGCAGGAGTCGCTGAGGACTTCCTCTCTTATCACTTAACCCAGTGGGCTTGTGATGGTGGTGGAACTGAGAGAAAGCCCTCTTTGGAGGTTTTTAAGACCATGACAAGTTTATGTAGGGAGAGAAATCTTTCCAATATTACCAGTAACTAGTGAGAAGCACAAAAACCAAAAACAGAGTTGAAAGTAAATAATTAGCAATAATTGTAATTAATTCTTCCCTTTTTTGTTGATACCCAAGCAAGCAAGTTGTATTATTAAGTAGGTTATGTTCTAACTGAAACTTGATGAAGGTTAACTTAATTACTTTTGCAGTGTAACTGCGACATATGTAATCATTTATGTAACTTATGCGTTTATACCTGAGGTTTGAGTATTGTACTCCATCAGTGCAGGTGAGCTAATCAGTTATAATCCAGAAAAGCTCAGCTAAGATAAATGACTCAGTTTTGAAGATATCACAAAACTTCTTCTTTTTACGTTGTAAATATTTGAACTACTCTTTTAGTTGCAGAGGGTATGCTTAGGTGTGTTTTGTCGTATAAACCAAAGGCAACCCAGCAACAAATCATATTTACAAAGGGTCTCCAGTAAAGAAAAAGTTAAGAACCCACTGGCCTATGGGAGGGAGCAGTTAAGCCAGTCTTACCAACTACCTCCAGCATGTTAAAAAAGCTTAGATTTTAACACCAAAATAGAAATCACAGGAAAACCAGAGGATGGTGAAAGAAGTCTTCCCTGGATGCATTTTACATGAAGTTTCCAGTGGTTTCTAGAAGGTTAATTTTTTTTTTAATCTTTTTGCAAGACTTAACTGACCAGTCTGTTTCATTTCACCTGGATATTTTGTTAGTTTTGAATAAAAAGTTTGCTGGAACATGTTGAACTGCTCTTTTTTTTGGTACGTAGGAACCTATTCTTATTTGTCCTATGTTATTTCTGCCTCTGGTATTATTTTTTCCTGTTAAATAAGTAATGTCCTGGAACACATCTATTTCGTCAACTGAGCTATGCCTGTACTTTCTGATTGTCAGTCCTAGATCTCATGAATTTCTACTGTCCCTTATTACTATTTTGCAGACCTGGCAATACTAGTCCCTCCTCATCTATAATTCAGCCTAACATCAGTGGGAAAACTATTGAGTTTGAATGAATTGAGTATGAATGGATTTTTGAGCAACATTGTTTTTTGTTTGATTTTTTTAAACCTCAAATTCTTTCTCTCCTGAATATGAAGAAATGTGCAAATTGTGGCAAATCCTATAAAAAGACAATGGACTGAAATTGACCTCTCCCACTCACCATTTGCTCTGGTCAAATTGAATTGGAACAGCTGCCAGCATGGGGAGGAACATGTATCTGCCTACAATGTAGGTATTAAAGATGAAAAATCTCTCATTTAAAACAGTATGGCAAGCCCAACTCAGCATTAACATGGCTGAATACAGAAGGATTCACTCTCAAACTCAAAGCCTGGGGGGAAGGTTCTTCTACATTCAGTTTCTAAAAATTCCAAGTTTTTTTCATCCTAAATATATAGAAATGTATCGAAATACATGCTATTTGTAAGTTGTTCGCCGCCTCGATCCATATGGAGAGGCGGGATACAAATAAATAAATAAATAAATAAATAAATAAATAAATAAATAAATAAATATGAACAGATAAAAATAAAAACGCAGAATTTGGAAAATTCGTACCAGATGATATGCTTATCCATTCCTAGGTGGGACTGATGATTTGGAGAGTTTAGGATGCTAACAAAATCTTGGTTGTTCCCAACTCACTTTCATCATTGCCCATATTTAGTCCTTGTGCCAGTGATAATGGCAGCTGTTGAACCTGGAATAACACTACAGGATTACATTTTAAGTCCGACATTGGATAATGTAGTTGAAATCACAAAATCAGTTTCATGAAAGTGTCCACAGGGAGAGGAATATGAAACTTCTGTAGTTAAAAAAAAAAAAAGAGCACTGAATATTCTCTGTTCATTGCCCTCACAGTGTGTTCACTACTTTACAATTCAAGGAAAAGATCTAGTATTTGGCATACTAAAGGAATTTTCCCTAGATCTCCAACCCAGTTAGAATATGTATCATGGTAGTCTTTGCTGTGTAAAAATTGGACATTGGGTGGTTTTTTTTTTATCCCTTAGTTGTATCATCTGGCTTCTTCTCCTCTTTGGAAGAAGATTTAGATGAACCAGTAGTCTAATATGGTGTGACACATCCTTTGTGTGCTGTTTCAGAATCACTGGGTGGATCAAAATTGCTCTGTTCAGACTGCTGGCCCACATGAGACCTGGTTATGTTGTGATTTTCACGGCAGTGTTCAGAAAGGAAAGGAAACAGGGAAATGGATAGAAGGAAAAAGTCCCGTGACTTGCTTTGTAGTTTAATTTCTTTCTGTCTTGCACAAAATGAATGAATCTGTCTCATAAGAGTGGGGAGGATAATGCTGTCTAAAACATTTAGGTGGGGGAAATATCTCTTGGCAATCTTTAGATTTTTCAGTCATTTTTGTAAAATATGAACAGGCTGGATCAAAGTCAAATTAAGTTTCCCATTAACAAGAGATTAATCTTGAGCTTTTTAGCAGCAAAGAGGTTGAAGCATTGTTGCTAAGGCCAGATGAAAATCAGAATTGATACGCAAAGCTTTGGGTTTCTCACCCAAACTCCCAATTCAGCTTCTCTTAGAAAGGAATAAAGTCTCTAGCCCTCATGGTGACACGAGAATTATGCATGTATGTGACTTCTTTTTGACAGCTGGAACTTTGGCATTCTGTCTGGTTCCTTTTGAAGCTCTTGTTTTTTCTTTTCTAAGTAAGGGATTGTTGCATGTTTTCCGATAGGAGCTCTGCTCCCCTATCGGTTTGCAACTTTTGAAGAGAGTAACCAAATTGCCTCTCAACCAGGGAACACCAGTTCTTGAGAACTTGACACACATCAGACTTTTGTTTCAACAAATAGCAGAAAGTGTACCTGCTATAGTCATCTACTAGGACAGTGAAAAATCTGGCCCCCCCAAGTGAGGACTTACTGATGGGGCCCACGATGTCACAGTGTACCAACTGAAAAGGGGCAGTTGGCACACGGGAACTGACTCTTGGTGCCGGAAGCTGTTTGGACTTGGCTTGCTTGCAAATTGCACAGTCAAGGAAAACACCACAAGACTTTAAAGAACACCCTTTACAACAACCAGCCAGCTTTTTTAACACGGGAAAGCTAGCATGCCCCATGCGTCGATGGAGAAGATGAATGCATTCATTGTGCTGAGCGACATTCCCATACACATTACACACAGTGTGATTTGACTCAAGAAAGAACAACCTGTCTTCCCGTGTAGCCACAGCACACACCTCCCCATCTTTAAGTATTTTGTCCTGCTCTCCAAAGAACGCAACCTTAAACCCAGACTCTGTCAGTTGCCCCACAGATAACAGACAGAAATCAAGAGAGGGCACAAACAAAACATTTTTCAAACACATGTTAAGTGCTGGAACAAAATCTATACCTTCACCACAAACCTCAGCTTTTGTACCATCTGCCAATGTCACTTTTGAAATGCTGGCGGAGTACAGATTGTCAGATGAATCCTTTGAATTGATGAGATGTTGCGAACAGCCGCTATCAAGGAGCCAGATACTGTCCTCTGCTTCCTGGGACTCTTCTGAAACAGCAACAGCAACATGCAGACGCCCTCTGGCTCGACCTCCTCTGCCTCTGCCACGGCCCCTGGAACCGGCACCTCTGAAACTTTGCTCCCCTTGCTTCAGGAGTGGGCAATCGCATGTTTGGACTTGGCTTGCTTGGGTGAGCTGTGCTCACCCGCTTTGATATCACTCCTGCCTATCTTAATGCTGATTTGGAGGAAAAGGTGTACGTGCTCCAGCCTGGTGGATTTGTAGTTGGAGGAAGGGAGAATGAAGCGGGCTTTTCCCCCTTATTTTTGCAACAGGGATGATAGCAAAGGAGTGTGTAAAAGAATAAAAGAGAGAAAACAGATAATTGGGTTTGGCACATTTGTTGAAGCATCTGCGTCAGATAATCATTAATGCACAGTCTCAGTTAACAGCCTGTATTTTGGATTAATTACAGATTCTGAAGTGCCCTTCGAGGTACTAATATTTGTATGACTTATAGTAGTCAAATCCAAAACCAACCAAATTCCTTGAAATTTATTCCAGAATGACAGTGAAAGTCTGACCATACATGAGCCTAGATGATACAAGGAATAGGCAGGGGCTGTGTCAACAGGAGTATAATGTCATGGTTGAGGTATTAGTATTAGTGCCACTTTATTCTGCTTTGGACAGCCCTCACTGAGAATTTGGTGTCCAGTTCTGAGCACTACAGTTCAAGAAGGACATTTGCAAGCTGGAACATGTCCAGAAAAGGATAACCAAGATTATCAAAGATCTGGAAACTAAGGCTTATGAAGAATGGCTTAGTGAACTGAATAACACAGAGAACACTGAGAGATGCCGTGATAGTCATCTTTAAATGTTTGAGGTTCTGTAGAAGATGGAGCAAGCTTGTTGTCCACTTGTCCAGAAACTGGAACATGAACCAGTGGATTCAAATTCAATGAAAAGAGATTCTACCCAATCATCAGGAAGACCTTTACTGTAAGAGCAATTTGACAGATTGCTTCAGAGGATGGTGAAATCTCCATCTTTGGAGATCTTTGAACAGAAGTTGGATAGCCATCTTCCAGGAGTGCTTTAGTTGTGTTGTTGGACTAGACATCCCTTGTGGTCTCTTCCAACTCTAAGATTTTATTCTATGATTCTAGGTGTTTGGTATCTATTGCTTTCAAGGATGGAAGGGACAGTGGTGATCCAAAACCTGCTGCTGGTGAATGTATTTGTGGACTTTGAGCTAAGCCAAAGGAAGGCAGTAAATACACAAAAGAGCCCAGGTGACATCTTGGCTAGAAAGCACAGCTGTAGATGCAATAGAAGCAGCATAGCAGCTCTTATCTGGGATTGCTAACTGTTGTTGGAGTGCAATATTCATTATTCCCAGTGATCAGAGATGTTAGAAACTATAGCCTAATCTCATCCAGAGCCCTTAGGTTGGTAAAAACTAGACTACATCATCAAAATAAGGGAGAGGTTTTGAATCTTAAATTGAAGTTGAGGAGGGGGAGAGTTAGAAGTATGCACAATCTATGCAAGAGAGTCCGTAGGTAAAGGTGAGTCAGCATTTGCATTTGTACATGAAATGCATTGTGCATTTCAGATTTGTAGTGTTTCTCCAGAAATAAATGAATAAAATCTGACCCACAATGTACAGCTCTCCCCTTGTGCAGTTGAGAGAGGCAGGAGAACGAGGAGGGTCAAGTAAGAGAGTGAGGCTGTTTGGAGGGATGGTGTAGAGTTTTGAGTGTTAAGGAAAGATGGCTGGTTTTGTTTTTCCTGGCCAGTCTGAGGGAGTGGGGAGGGGGAGAAAGCAAATGCAATCTTAGCGTTGGTGGAAGGAAGAAAGCAGTGGGGGTTAGGGGGATGAGGAAGCTGGAATCTTGGAGTTCCAGTGTAGATAGAAGAGGTTTTCTCTTGTTTCTTATGTGAGGGGTGAGCAACTGATTGTCTGGAAGGGAGGATTTTTCTAGGAAGATGTGCTTTAAACCTCTTTCAAATTTGGGGATGGGTTGAGTAAAACAGCAAACTTTGTGGCTACTTCAGCTCCCTTGGAACGCATCCTCCTGGTCTCCAGTGATTCCCTGTGGAACTGGTTCCCCCCATTAATGCCAGTCTCTATTTAAATCATGGGTCTAGAAACACAAAATGAACATAAATCAAAACACCAAAAATTGTGTACAACAATTTTTATTTTATTTTATTTTATTTTTTGTTTTGTTTTTTTGTGGAAAATGGGCTACCTCAGACCATATTTGCTGTGTTGACACACCACCAGCAAGTGGGAGGACCTGATCCATGTAAGTTTCTGTGCACATCTGTCATGGAGTCACCTTCCGAGAAGCATGGAATCTCCTGAAAGCTAAGAAGTTGGAGCCACTACTTTCTTCACAAACCTATCCAGGAAGTCATTGCATCACTTTCATGTTTTAACAAAGGTTTCTTATGGTGTCAGACAGTACTTGCCATGTTGGGGGATAGAGGTCTTTTTTTCCAAATGTCCTTATAGTGTCATGGTAAATTCTGAAACATGGAGGGTACGTGGAGATCTCCAGGGGAGAAGAGTGAATGGTGATTTTTATAAAGGAATTGTGTGCATAATTCTAGTTCTTATTTTAATCCTCATGCACCATGATAGCTTAGAATCAATTGTGGAATATTTCTGATCCCAGTGAGAATTCCAGTCTGTTGTGCATTAGGATTGTGTTTAGCACTAGAATGTAATGCATGCTGCTTGTATTTCTTCTTCCTAATTATGATGCTTCCCCACCATGGAAGAATTTCAGTTTCTTCTGAATGAGTCAGCTTACTAACAAACGGTGTCACTTCTCCATTACATCATAGTTTGTTTAAAATTGTGGTGAAGGATTTTATATGTGTGTGTGTGTGTGTGTATGAAAACATTACCCTGTCTTAGACCAAAAAAATAACCACAAGAGCAAAAAGCAATAGATTTGTTGGTACACTTTTTTTCCTGGCTTTTTTTTGTTTGTATCAAACAACAACAATCCATACAGAAGAAATGACAGAAATTTGAAGCCATTGTTTACAACAATGCAAAAGCAATGTCTTAGAATGCCTACATTGTCAGTCTAGCTCTTTGTAAATTTTACATCAGAATGTAAGTATCAGGACTCATAATATACACTCATGAGAGTTAAAGCAAAACTTAGCAGTGTATTAGTTTTCCAGGAATGTAAGATCCTCATTAGAGGGAGAGTGGATGGGACAAAGAATTGGAGATCTGTTCTGTGATTTAAGATTTCTGCAAGAAAATCAAGAAGCCTGCAAAAAAGGTCTATTATCCTACAACATGGAAGGGGGAACCAAATTTCTTTTATTGAACTAATTGGAAGGTTGAAGTTTAACCGAGATATTTGCAGCCTGGACTGAGTGAAACCTAAAAGTAATTTGATTTTCTTGTGGCAACAGAGGTTGGCCTTAGTTCGTCTGAGGGTGATAGGTTTTGGAATGAAATGCACTCAGCTTCAGCTATACACAGAAGAAGGGAAAAATCACATACAAGACCAGATGCAAATATAATTGGTTTCTATAATAGGACATGCTGCTTGGCTCTGTATTGGAAGTGGAATTATTGAAATGATTCTGACAAGAGAATCTTCTTTGACTGTTGTCTGGGCTTTCTTTTAGTCCTAGATGTGCCATTGAGTCATGGGATTTAAAATAGATAAGTAACGTTAACACATGGGATGCCAGTATCTGCTTCTTCAACAAGTATTAGCTCAGGAATGGAGGAAAGCAGCAGTAGCTTGAATGGAAGGGTGTATGTAGACAGCTAAAACTTGGAAAAGTGAACTACCAATGTCCCCTTCCATTTTTGTGTGCAAACCACAGGTTGGGGTGGACCCTGGAGTACATATATTTCTGGAGTGCAAATTCCATCAGCTTTAACCAACATAGTTAAGTGGGGAGTAATGATGGGACTTGCTGGAAAAAAAGCATCTGGAGCACCATAAATTGCCCTGTAGATCGGGAAAAATAATGTCAGAGATCTTCTTCAAATTTAAGTTTGACACCAGAAAGTAAACGGGAAGGGAAAAAAGCAATAGTCTCATAGGCTTGAACCAAAGTCTTGTGGCACCTTAAAGGCAAACAAATTTATTAAGTCTGACCCAGCCTAGTGTGCTACAAATATGTTAGACTTGCACTATCATCAGCCAGCGGGCCAGAGGTTGTAGTGGGTAAAGATTTTAGGGATTATAGAGCAACATATGGGGAGGGGTTCAAGGTTGAGAAAAGTTAATCAGATGCATGGAATGCCATCTTGAATTGACAAATAGTGCACGTACATGAGAAAAATAGGAAAAAAAGGTAGGCGTGAGACCCAAAGGGAAGGATAGGGAAGATTTATGGATGATGATGCATAAGTTAAAGTAGTGATAGTGGTAGTTCACTGAGGATTATTGGCAAATTTCCTGGCATTAGTGAATTAGTTACATGAGTGATAGAAACCCATGTTCTCAATTGAGGACATGCATAGGGGAAATGAACTTCTTGGTAAATGTTAATTTAGCTGTTTTGTGCTGGATTCTTCCTTTACATTTCTTTTGTTTGATATGGAGGTCTTCGTGTGAAGCCATGCCCTCATGCTGACTTAATTGTGCCTAGATCTAGTGAAATGAATCAGTGAGCTTTGGCTTGTCAAACTCCTATCCTGGTTTGTGGCCAGAGAGTTCTAGGAAACAATATGTGCCAGACATTGATTATATGCTCTCAACACTGCCAGTTCCATCTGGCACATGAAGTTGATAACATAGTGCATGATGTTGGCAAAGGTTCACAGATGTTAAGACCCATAGATTTCTGGCGGAAGAGAGTTAATGCATCCCATTGAAATCTGAGAAATTTAAGTGGTTGCCTTTTGACTGGATTTATTCTGCACTACACAGTAAAAATAGATCATATCGAACTCCTAGATCATAATATCCGTGTCCTGATACTGTGAAAAACCTGCTTAGAAGGTGGACAATGTACAGACTTGTGGAGGTGAGGAATCTGTGGTTCCCCACCTAACAGGGCCAGTAGAGGTGTAGTGGTTTGAGCATTGGAATAAGACACTGGGAGACCGGGTTTGAGATTTGACTGTGGAAACCCACTGGGCAGCCTTGGACAAATCAGGCTCTCTCAGCCTTACAGAAAGGCAAAGGCAAAACCCTCTCAGAACAAATCTTGCCAAGAAAACCCTCTGATAGGTTTACCTTAGGGTTGCCATAAGCTGAAAATGACTTGTAGACACACAACAACAGCAACAAGAAGTCCATTGATATCTGACTGGCTAAAAGTTGCCTCTCACAAATGTGATGAGGCTTCCTCCCATCTCCCTCCATTGTTTCTACACTATTTTATATTTTTATTTCCTTTGCAGCAGAAAACTGTCTACATTGCCAGCATAATTTGCAGGATACAATATATATTGATGATGTAGAATTGATTAATTTAGTGGTATATAGGTGCTTGAAGTTGGGACTTATTAGTTGCTAAACAGGAAAAAAATAAATGCATGCATTTCTACGTTTTCCTGAATTGCCAGTAAATTAGTCATACTTTTCAATAGGCGTGTACAGGATTGCATTGGTAAGAAAATAAGGGACTTGCTAGTCCAGCATTCCCATAGTGGCCACCCAGTTACCTACAGGAAGCTCACAAGCAAGATGTTACTGCAGTAGCACCCTTCCACTCATGTTCCCTAGCAACTGATAGTGAAAGTCATACTGCCTCTGATCTTGCGTATGCAATCATCATGACTGATAGCTTTATCTTTCGTAATCTTTTAAAGCTGTCCATGTTGGCGGCCAATCACCACAAGATACAGAAAATGCCATAATTTATGCACTTGGTGAGGAAGAACTTAGTTTTGTCTGTCTTGACTTTCTATCTTCCTCTTTCAGCTTTACTTTACCACCCTGGGTTCTCTTATTATAGATTAGGAGACATATTTCCCCATAGTATATTTCATACATCTCTGTCGTATCTCCCTTCACCCACCTTTTTGTCAAAGCTAAGCAGCTGCAAACCTTAATCTCACCAAATCACAGAATCACAGCATTGGAAGAGACCACAGGGCCATCCAGTCCAGCCTCCTGCCATGCAGGAACACCCATCAAAGCACTCCCAACAGATGGTCATCAAGCCTCTGCTTAAAAACCTGCAAAGAAGGAGACTCCACCACACTCGGAGGCAGCATATTCCATTGCCGGACAGCTCTGACCATCAGGAAGTTCTTCCTGAGGTTCAGGTAGAATCTCCTTTCCTGCAGCTTGAATCCATTGCTCCTTGTCCTGGTCTCTGGAGCAGCGGAAAACAAGCTCGCTCCCTCCTTGGCATGACATCTGTTCAAATATTTAAACATGGTTATCATGTCCCCTCTTAACCTTCTCTTTTGAAGGCTAAACATACCCAGCCCCCTAAGCTGCTCCTCATAGGGCATGGCTTCCAGACCCTTCACCATTTTGGTCATCTTCCTCTGGACACGCTCCAGCTTGTCGATATCCTTCTTGAATTGAGGCGCCCAGAACTGGACATAGTATTCCAAATGAGGTCTAACTGGAGCAGAGTAGAGTGGTACCCTTGATCTAGACATCATACTCCTATTGATGCAACCAAGAATGGAGTTGGCTTTCTTGGCTGCCGCGTCACACTGCTGACTCATGTTCAGCTTCTGATCTACCAAGACTCCTAGATCCCTTTCGCACATACTGTTATCCAGCCACATGTCCCCCATCCTATATTTGTGCATTCCATTTTTTCTGCCTAAGTGTAGGACCTTACATTTCTTGTTACATCTCATTCACACTGCACAATTATAGTGCCTCAATATTTTACTGCTATGGCTGCATCCTGTGTCATCCTGGAATTTTTAATTTGGTGAGGCACTAGAGCTCTCTTGCGGAAAGTTCTAGACATCTGATAAAACAATGAATCCCTGGATTCCATAAGAGGCTGCCGTGGCAGTTAAAATGGAATCATAGCAGTGTGTGTTTCACACATAGTAGTGTGAAAGGACTCTAAGTTCAGTATTCAAACTGTTGTAGTAAATACTGTTCAATACCATAGTAATGCCTTTGTAGAATTCATTATCTAGTGTGATGCTTTGTTGGGGACTCCTTGATGTGTTCGGGTTTAAAATAGCAGATATACTTACTCCTAGGCGAGAGTGTTCTCTTTTTTTCCTGTGTCTCCTCTTCCAACAAACAGAGGGAATGAAAAATGGTTTGATGAGTGTCAATCTTTTTACAGGGCTCAGACTATTTTGCAAATACCCAAGGAGTTTGTTGCCCTTGGACTCTCCTCAAAGGATGTTCTTTTTCCAACAGATCACTGTGTTGATCTTTAGAACAGGTGTTTAAAAGTATAAGGATGGGCCTTTGTTGCTGAGACAGGAGTTAACAACCCGAGACTGATCTGGCATTTTACCAAAGCTCTTGTAAGCTTGGATGTTGAAATGTTATCAACTGAGAGTTGTTGACATTTCAGACTCTGTGGTAAAGACTGAAGGCATTTGCACATTCCTAATTTGTAGAAAAAATGTGTCGGGCGCTTATCGACCTCTATATGAGGCTTCATTATGAAAAAGGATGTTAAACGGAATACTTGAACTACAATCAGAGGTAGCCATATTGGGAGCATATCATAATCTGGAATAATCTGGTCATATATCCACTATATGAGAGAATCGATATTGAATCTACATGATTGTAAAAGGCATCTGTCTTTGAGGAAAACCTTGTTGACAGACTAATTGGAGTCTGCATGGAGTAGAATTTTGGGTTCAGTTGCTGTGCTTCTGTTACTTTGTGGATTGGTTTGATTGGTGTTTGGTTTGTTTGTTTGTGTAGACTCACACCCTTCTTCCCATGGAGAAAAAGCAGAAAACAACAAAATCATGCACACCAAAATCTAGCACTCTAGAATCATGCACACAAAAATCTAGCACTCTAAAAATCTTGTGCAAAAAGCAGGAATCTTGTACAAGAAACCAAAAAACCAAAAAAGTATGGCTATTTTTGTGTGTCAGATTGCTGTGTTTTACTGTTGTTGAGGGGTATGTTAAAGCTGTACAGCAAAGATTTCTAAGGCTATCTGAAAAGAATGTGTGAATTCTATTATGCCCATTTTCAGTATCAAGTATCACGGTATCTGAGAGCATAATCAGATAGAGACTGTGCTTCTTGATAATACCACAGCAGAAAGTAGTATCAGCTGATTGTAGCAGAAGTAAGGGAACTCTCGTTCTGTTTTTAAAAGCTGATTTGAGATATTTTCGAGCTTCAAAAACTGGGAGTTAATGTCATGGCCTTCTTGATCCACAGTAAAATTCACAGGGCGGTAAAACAGACTCTTTATTGTGCCTTATTATTAAGACTGTCATTGGGTCTAATAAAGACCGTCCAGTATCTATATGAGGCCTTAAAACTCAGCTGTTCTTTGCTAATTTTTAAGAAGCCAAAGTAGAAAGTGCGGCCTTGGGTCCTAAAGGCAATTAGTGAAGTGGTTAACAAATTTGCTGACAGGAAAACCATAAATATTGAGAGACAGAGAGAAATGAAATCAAGTATCCGAGGGAGACATTTTTTTTATTGCTGACTGAGAAAACTTGGGGAAAGTCCATGTAGATAATATGAGATTTACAGTGAAAAGATACGGTATAAAAGAATCATGTAGCACCTTTGGGACTAACTGAGAGAAGTTTCTAACATAAGCTTTCTGGATACCAACCCAGTTCATCAGATGCATTGAAGTAGACACAAGTGATAGCACTATGCCAGCAATAAACCATAGACAAGATCCTGCTTTGTGTTTGCCTTGCATGAATCTACATTCATATAATTAAGTAGTAGTTGTGCTATACCACCCTTTCACTGAATACTGACTTTGTACAAACAATAGCCTATCTGCCAATGCGCTTGCTGTTATACTGCCAATGTGCTTGGAGGTTTACAGGGTGAGGCTGTTTGGCTGATAAAACTTAAGAAGTTTATTGTGTTGTTACACCCTTACCTCATGCCTCCTGATGTGTTGTGTTGTGCTTCTTTTCAGAGCCTTCATCTTCTATGTTGTATGCCTTCAAGTCATTTACAACTTATGACGACTCTAAGGCAATCCTATCACAGGGTTTTCTGTGGCTGAGAGTGCATGACACACCCAGTGTCACCCAACGGGTTTGCATGGCCAAGTGGGGAATTGAATCCCGATCTCCAGGCTCAAAGTCCAGTGCCCGCTGGGTCTCATGTTCTATACTTTATAGATACTACATGATGTAGATATAGATTAACCATCATGAAATCAGCATGCTTCTCACTTGTCGTTCCCCTCCATCCCTTCAGTTTATAAGTTGTGGATGTGAGAGTATCAGGATGGGCTGTGTGCTGGAGCACAATGAAATGAAGGATGGTTTGGCATCCGGTTGGTGTTTTACATACATGCAAGTTCCCTTATGTATGTGATTGTACTTTTTTTGTCCATGGTGTAACATCCATATTCAGTTCGCTGTAGAATAAGCGGGGCTCTATAAATGTAGCTGTTGCACCTTCCTGGAGGGTGCATAACTCCTCATCAGTGGCTTCAATGTACCCCTTGATTTAATGGGATTGTGGAAACAGCAAGCAGTTGTACAATGTTGGTATTTAGCAGAAGGGTGGTGTAGTGCAACCGTGGCTTAATTAAGTGAGCATAAATTTATATTAAGGAAGCATGATGTAGGATCTCCTCTATGGTTTATTGCTGGCATAGTGTTGTCACTATTGCGTATCCAGCAATACTATACGAAGGATGTTTTAGAGGTAGTTCTTGTCAGTCTGTGGCTTATGTATAACTGTTTGCAAATCGCAGTGCTTCAAGTGGGTCCATTGTCCAGTTCAGCAATAGAAGGACACCAATGTCTTCATCCCATGGGTCATTGCTGCATTCCCAAGTATCATTCCTTTATAACCGTAGTTCACTGCTCATATTTTACATACAAAGGGACTTTATTCACTGTGGCACACTCAGGTGAAAAAAAATATCAGGTGACAGGGCTTGCAAAGACTGTTCTCTGTTTCAGACCCTTGAGAGCAGCTGTCAGCTGCAGTGTGCAACATTGAGTAAATGTACAAATTGCCTGTCTTGGTTTATAGCATCGTCTAGTAAACTGCAGACGTTATACACCATCCTGTTATCTTTTGGCCTTGCTCCAAGCATTTTGTGGGGCACAGTAGTTTGGCTGAACTTTGAATTCAATCCCAAGAATGAGAGACTTACTGAAAAGCAAGCAAGATGTGATCCTTGTCCCTTTGCAATAGATTTTGCTTGCAGAGAGCATCCTTGTTCCAGATACAGCCAAGAGCATGCATAATTAGCACTGTAATGCCTTCTAGGCTATCTAACTAATCGTGTTTCTAACTGCCCGAAGTGTGTGGTGTGAGAAGATTGCTAGCAAGCTAGCAAAAGTTTCTTTAAAACTAAAAATTAACTAGGAAAGGAGCTACCTGTTATATCTCTGCATTATCTTCCTTGCTGGCTTTGCTATATTCCGCTTAACTTCTATGATGAAGCATTAGGGAATTTTCTTATATTTCTGTATTTGTAGGCTTTAGATTGTTCAGTTGATCCCAGTGCTGAGGGACAGCAGTATGTGTTGTCAAAGGATCTTCCCTGTTGCTTCTCTGCCTGAATTGCTGCTCTTAATGGGTCTCATTCCAGTCAAAGGGCTTTTCCAGATCAGTAATTCGTACAGGAATAGAGAAGGTATGCTACTTCAAGGATGGCTGACTTTCCTACTCTTCCACACAGTAAAAACGTTATATGCACTTCCTAATTTTATTTTATTTTTTTAAAATAAAAGATGTGTATCAAGTTTGGGGTGACACTGAACTACCCAAATGTTCTGAGCTAGAGTGGATACAGGCTTGATTTGCTGCAGTGAAGGGCAACTAAGAGGCAAAGGAGAGTTTGAAAACTGTTCTGTGTCTGAAAGATGAGCACGGAGTGGAGTTGCTGATTGGGTTTTTATGACTGCCAGTGATCTGTGTCTTCTATCTAAATAGTACAAATATACAGAGTGGCATAAATCCAGCATGAGAAGGTAACTGTACCTTTACTGTACCTTAAGGATTGCTACATTGAATGCAGGGAGAAGCACTAGTTTGTGTGAAACCCGTGTGTTTGAATAATAAACTTTTAAGGATTCCCCATTGCTTATTAAAAGTGAGGCATTTCCAGCCTGTGCGTGAAGGAAGTTAGGAGAAAACTCAAGTCTGGAAAGATTTCGTCCCATGCCGCCCAAGCATCGCGGGTGGCGGGGGGGGCGGTCTTTGCCACCCTCTCGCGATGCGAGATTGCGTCGCAGGGGCCGACAGGAGGAGGCGGGGCTGGGCTTGGTATTTAGAGCCCGTCCCGCCTCTCCGTCGGCCATTCGCTCAGATCCAGGCGACCCCCCCCCGATGGTTTCAGTGTAGGATAGCTGGTCGCTTTGGGGCCGGGTAGGAATTTCCCCCCCTATACGGGGGGGGGTTTCGCCTACCCTACACTGCGCCTAGGGCGGGGTAATTGGCTTCACAGGGTGGTGTCTTAATTTGGTATTAATTAGGTTGCCACTGTTTACATATAATCATGCAGGCCGGCGGGGGGGTTGGGCTTAAGGTTCGGCGTGTACGTATGGCACCCCCCTTTTGGGGTGGAGGATAAATCCTATCCTTGGGGAGGGCCCTGGGATCACCCCACTTGCTGCGCAGCGGGGGGTGGGTCTTGGGGCTCACCTTCCAGACAAGGGCTGGCCAAAAGTCATCATGCAACTTCAGTGGTTGGCTTTGGGGCCCGGTATCTCGCTCAACGGGCTAGGGGAGATGGTCGGGAGCTGCCTCTTGACCCTAGTCCGAAGATGCTGTAGACCCCCCCTCCTTTCTCCTCAGGTCATAAAGCGCAAGTTCAAGTTCATGTTCAAGTTTAAGTTCACCCCTTATTAATTAGGCATATCAATAAATTGCCCTAGTTCAACCCAAGCTCTGTCTGCGATCTCGTTATTTCGTGGGTAGGGTGGCAATGCCAATGATCTAGGAGATGAGTACCGTGACTTGATAACCTTTTCCCACAAGAATGCTTTCACCATTTTAAAATTTTATTCCCCTCAATCAGAGTTTTTTTAGACTCATGTTCAGAAGATCTCTTGCATGTTGTCTTCTCCATCAAGGAACCAGTGCTCAGAATATTTGGCTTATTTCTTTAAAAATAATTAAATATTGTTATAGTTCTATGCCTTCCCCCTGAAAGCTGATTACAGTTTCAGTTTTTTAAAATGAACTGTATGCTTTCTCATTAAAAAAACAAATAAACAAATAAATATTTCGGTTATTAAGAAGTAATGCTACAGGTTCCGGGCCTGTGATCAAGCCACTGGTTTCTAAGACCCATTCACACAACACAGTTATAGTGTTGTATTCCACTTCAGCTGCCATGGTTCTGCCCTGTAGAATCCTGGGGTTCGCAGTTTAGCGACTGTTTTTTAGGATTCTCAGCCAGAGGTCTCTAGTGCTTCCTCCAACTACAAACTCCAGAATTCTGTTTGATGGAAACATGGAAATTAAAATGTTAAAATTAAAATAGTACTAAATTTCTGTAGCTGGGCTCCAGGTCTCTTCCCATCCACCTCACTATATCAACACCCACAAAAACAAGATGTGGCAGCAGCATGAGCTATTGTTTGAACTATGTGATATTGGTCTTCTGTTCAGTGAGCCCTCACTTTGTAACTTGAAAGGTAACTAAAACTATAATTGCAGCTCAAAAGGAGTGACATTATTCCTCATTAAGTTGCTATTATAGTTGTACAGTACTTTTGTTAATTGGAAGTAAGGAACTAAATACAAGCAGCCAGTTATTTGTAACTAGTTAACTTCAAGCCAAACTTTGTAAGGAACCCAGTGCTGCCGAGGATTCTGGATTACACTTCAGAGCACTTGTGTGTTCACCAACATGGAGCACAGGTGCCCAGATAAATTGAGATTTTGGTTCCTAGGAGTCCAACCTCCATGCCCAAGGTTTGAGGCTGATTGGCTAGGACTTCTCTTTCTTTTCCCCCTCTCCCTCCCCCCTTCCTCCTCCTTCTTCTTCTTCTCTACTTCTACCACTCTACTCTGCTTTGATTAGACCTCATCTTGAATACTGTGTCCAGTTCTGGGCACCCCAATTCAAGAAGGACATGGTCAGGCTGGAGCAAGTCCAGAGGAGGGTGACCAAAATGGTGAGGGGCCTGGAAGCCATGCCCTATGAGGATAGACTTAGAGAGCTGGGTATGTTTAGTCTGCAGAAAAGAAGGTTAAGAGGGGACATGATAGCCATGTTTAAATATTTGAAGGGATGCCAAGTGGAGGAAGGAGAGGGCTTGTTTTCTGCTGCTCCAGAGACCAGGACAAGGAGCAATGGATTCAAGCTGCAGGAAAGGAGATTCCATGTGAACCTCAGGAAGAACTTCCTGACGGTCAGGGCTGTCCGGCAGTGGAAGATGCTGCCTCGGAGTGTAGTGGAGTCTCCTTCCTTGGATGTTTTTAAGCAGAGGCTAGATGGCCATCTGTTGGGAGTGTTTTGATGAGTGTTCCTGCGTGGCAGGGGGTTGGACTGGATGACCCCTGTGGTCTCTTCCAACTTTACATTTCGATGATGATGATGATGATGATGATGATGCTGCTGCTGCTTCTTCTTCTTCTTCTTCTTCTTCTTCTTCTTCTTCTTCTTCTTCTTCTTCTTCTTCTTCTTAGGAAACTTACTTGTTTAACTTTGTCAAGTGTGTTACAAAGTACCAGTTGAACCTTTGGCAGTCACCATCTTCATATTTTATTTATTCATTAATTTAATTTATATTCTGCCTTTCTCCCAATGTGGGATTCAAAAAGGCCTTACAGCCATTTAAAACCACAGTGCAACTAAAAAACTGTGTTGCGACTGGTATGATATCATGACAGTTTGCCATTTTGATGCAATAGGTTAACATGGCAAAGTCTTCTGGTACCTCTGACAATGTGTGGACCAATGGGACTCACCAGAGATGCTCCCTGGCCACAGGAGGGGGTGAGAGCCAGCTGTTTGGCCTCAGTTCAAGCCTCAATACGGAGTGAAACCAATAAAGCCAATAAAAGACCACTGATGGGCTCTGAAGGGGAAAAGCAGGAAGGCAGAAGTTGCAGGACAGCAGAACAGCTGCAGGCTTTCCCTTTTGACTTAAGATGCAAGGAAACCAGGGGCTCTCAACAAAGATTCGTTTAACAGCTTGTTTGAAGCCTTTCCTGGCTGCCAGAGTTAGGTGGATATACCCAAGATAGCTGTAAGGAGGGAGAGGCTTAGCATAGGCATAGGCAACTGTGCAGGAGGCAGGGGCCATTTTCTGTCTCTGAGCCCCTCTGGCAGGGCCCACAAGCATATTTTGGCATGCCCAGGAATGATGCTGTGTTACTTCCAGCCATCATTTGGCCTGGTGTTTGGCCATTTTTTTCAGGAGGTTGGGAAAGGTTAGAGAAGCTGTGATAATGGGGCTTCCCATTATCTAGACTTAGCTGAAGGGGGAGACTTCCCTCTTCAGGTAAACCAAGGGTTAATGAGGTGTTGGGATTAGATTACATTTTACTGTGGGTCAGCTTCACAGGTCACAGGGGGAGAATTGCCCAATCAAAGGGAAAAGAGTTGAGCATCTTGGAGATGCTTCCAGTGCTTCTGAAGGAGAAGTTATAAACTCTTTGAGAGGCCATGTGGCCGAGAGAGAACAAAGGAACCTCCTGGGAGATGGGATCTGTGCCAGTTGCAGGCTGCAGGCTCTGGCCTCGCCTCCTGGCCACATTCCTCTCTTGGACCATCTAAGCCTGAGAATCCAAATGTGAGTAACTAGATTACTAGCTAGTTAGGTTACGTTAAGGCTGCTTGTTATTTTGGAGGTTGGCTGATCTAAAAAATGTATCTGTGTTTTTATATCTGTTTTGTATAACTACTTGTAACTTAAGTGTACCTGGGAGGGAGGAGCCTTTCATGTGTATTATTGCCTTGCTTATTTGCATGCCTTGAATAAAAGCTTTTCTGTAAAACCTCTGTTTTCTCTCCATCCCCCCGCCATATGCTAGGTAGAACTTCCTCACCCAGAAGGGGAGGGAAGGGAAGGTCCTGAAGCCTAAGAATTGGCAGTCCACTGGTAGGGTCCCACTGTCCTGTCCAGTTAATTCAGAATTCAGTGGGTGGTGGCAGCAAGAATTAGTAAATGCTGAGATAATTTCCAGATCCTTTCAAGGGTAGAAGTCAGGCTTGGGGGGTCTGGAAATAAAATCAGTATGACAGAAGCAAGCCACTGTGGTTAGGCAGATTTTAGCTGGTTTTGAGGCAAAATTATTTGCCCAGTTGATGGGGCTGGGGACTTCTAGGCAGGCTCAGGGGTCATACTTAGGAGTCAGAAGGGCGTTGAGTGGCCCTACTTTGTCCACTCCTTGGGCTAGAAGGAGCCAGGAGATGAGCCCCTCTACAAACAGTGAAATCCAAGCTAATTGGCAGAGGAGTGAGGCACCTGGCGTGGCTGATGGGAAGCCCCTTTTCTCATCTTCTCAGGCACCTTCTCTTTGTTGGTTTATTTGTTTGTGTTTTTGCCAGCTTCTTGAGACTCTAAATCTCCCAGGGCCTTTCCTCACTATATGTTATAGTGCTATTATTCCACTTCCAACATCCTGTGGAATTCTGGGGTTTGTAGTTTACTGAGGCCATAGAGCTCTCTGGCTAAGAATTCTAAAAGCCTCTCCCTAAATTGCAAACCCCAGGATCCCATAGGATGTTGAAAGTGGGATAATGGCACTATAACAGCGTCGTGCGGAAAGGCCCTTAGTCTATCCCTGGTGGGGCTCCTCATCTTGCAACAACCCTACGAAAGTCTTTATACTGAGACCACTTACCTGTGTGCCACAAATGTTCGTTCTGCATCTGATTTCACAAAATATCTGAGGACAGTTGAAACTTTAAATTAAAACGCTTTTTCCCTACCTGAGTGATATTAGGCTTGATTGAGAGAACATGCAAACTGCAAGATATGTCACACCCCTCCCCATGGAGGCAGCAGCCTCTGCAACATAGTGTGTGAATAAAGATATCAACAGAAAGCAGAAGCAGCAAATGGAAAGGGTCAAATGATAAGTGGGGTTTTGTTGGTTTTTTTTTTTTTTTTTGGCAGCATGCTGCATCGATATCAGACTTTCAGAACAGTTTACTATCTCTGTACCTTAAAAACCACTGTCAATGTTGTTGAAGAAAATATGCCCTTTTAATTTTTAAGAGGCAAAAGATTTCTTAGAATCGATTTCCTTCCTTTTTTTGTAGCTCCAGGAATAAGCCCCAATAAAAGTGTCTTTGAATGTTTTTTCCCCCCTTTTAAATTGTTCTTTTACTTGTGTGAGAGATAAGCCTTTTACTAGCTTGAATGGCTTGGCAGAAGATGCCTCTCAGCTGAACAACCACTAATCACAGGATATCATAAATTGAGGGCCATCCCAAAGCATGGCAGAGGGAGGCATCCAAGGGAAATATTCCTAAAATATTTGCTGCATGTGGAAAGTTCCATTCAGTGCACTTGGCTGAAGAACAGCAAAGGACAAAGTGCTGGCAGAGCACATTCTCCAGTAACTTTTCATTGGCTGCACTGAAACACCTTTCCACGAGGTGCTTCTGTTGCTGTCAAGTTACATTAACCTTCATATACCCAGTGCAGTGCCAATAGTATGTGTTACGAAAGCTGACTGTAGAGAACAGCTCGGTTGCATGAGTAGATGTATCTGTGCGTGCAAAAAACTAATTTATTCACATTATGATTTTCAGACTGGAAGGTAGCCCAACTCTATTTTTGTCTCTTGGACATTTAGATTGAGAAGAACTACATAGAACAGCCTTCCTCATCCTTTTGGACTATAACTCCTATCATCCCCAGCTAGCATAACCGTGCTGTCCTGGGATGATGAGGGTTGAAGTACAATACATCTAGAGGACACCCAGCTATGGGAAATCTGACACTGAATATAGAACTAGTCCACTTAACTCAGTAGTGTTGACACCAATAGTGTTGACACCAATAGTGCAGAGATCTTTCTCCACCTTCCGTGGAGATGCTGTGACCTTCTGTATGCAGAGCAAGTGCTGTGCTATTAAGTTGCAAACTCATTCCTATCGTGATCTGTTTGCCCAAATAACTCAGCCTCCTGTTGCTGGTCTATTGTGGGTATAAGCCCATTGCCTTCCATCATTATGCTAAAATATTTTGGGGTAGTGGTGACTCTGAATGGTTCATTAAAAATTGCAGATTCATATAAAACATTGAATTGCCTCACCTTTTTATTAGTCTTCCTAGTGAAGCTTGTTGAGTGTGGAGTTAACCAGACTTTATGGCTAGTATTGTAATTCCATAAGACCTGTATTGAATCTTGCTGTGCCGGCCTAGATGATCTATTACACAAGTATTTTATATGAAGATCAGAGCTTAGACTGTTACTAATTCTGGCAGTTAGACATTAAGAAATATATTTGTTGTTGTTAATATTGGGTAGTGCTTGTGTTATTATTATTTAAATAATTTTTTAAGAAAAGAAATTACAGTGTGCCCTCCATATGTGCAGGTGTTCTGTTCCAGGAACCTTCACATAAAGCAAAAAAATGTGAATATTCCACCCCATTATCATCAGTGGACGTAATGTGCATGCATCTGTGCAGGCACGCACCCGGCACATCCATTGACAATAGTTGGACTCAAGATTTTATGGGATCTCGCATTCTTGTGTGCTTGAGGTCGCATCAGCAGAGGGTGCATTGTATCAGATTTATAGAAAATGGTGTATTTAGTTGTCACTTTTGTTCCCTAGTGGCACATTGTTACTGGCTTCTTCCAAAATGCTGTTTTGTAGATTCCAGTTGCCTTCTTCAGGCTGTCACTTTTCAGATACATTATACTGAAGTGCAATGCATCTAGAAACTTTCAGGTTGGGACAGCTATCTTAAAGCATGAGATCTAACAACTTGTTTAATAATTTCTTGTTACTGATCTGCATATGTCTTCTCTTTATCTCCTGCCATCTCACACCAACATTTATGCTTTTCATTCACCCTTCAAACATTGTGGATGTCTGGATCAGAAGGGTGAATGAAGAATCATCCTTTCAGTCCAGTTATAGGACACTGCTCCACAGCAACACTGATGCATATTTATAAGTGGCCACAAAGAGCAATTGGTAAATCAAGGGTGGATAGTTTCTTTTCAGAAATGTGTTTAGTGTTTTTGAGAATACATAACTTCAAGAACCTTTTTACTGCAGTGTTGAAGAACTGCATCTTCTTCCTATCCATTCAATAATAGATCCCGTGATTTTCATCCAGGGACCAAAATCTCAAATTCAGTCCTGCTACTTCCACTTTCTAACAAGTCCATTGCCCTCCAGTTGTCTTCCTCCACTTGAGACCACCCTCAGAAATGGATAACAAAGAAAAAAACACTTCTTTATTGCACTACAGGAATCTTGAATGCTGTTAACCAGCAATTTTTCTTGTAACTTTTCCCTTTGTATTATTTATTTTCAAGAAGACTGACTTGTAAAACAGCAAGTGGTGTTGTGTGATAATGAGCATGGTATGATAATAAACATGACATTTTATGCACTGATTCATGTGTTTAGTCTCTTCTCAAGTAGAGTCAAAAATTAATAATGTTAAATGGATGTACACATGGAACCAACTGTACTCTGAATTGGCTGTCCAGGACATAAATGCCATGCTGCTTTGAGCTAAGAGTCCACATAATCCAGTATTGCACTTTTGAGAGTGTCAGAAGGCTATGGAATATCACATATATTAGGAAAGACTGTAGAGTTGGAGGTGTCTTGTAAGCCATCTGAGAATTTGCTAAGTATTATTCCCTACCTGCTCATGTAAATTATTGATAAAAATGTTGAAAAGTACCAAGTTCAGCACACGGAACTATGGCACAACATCACTTGGCAAACCTCTCCAGTTTTATGAAGCTCTTTAAGTACAAGTGCTCTTTAAGTACAATATTTTTCCAGCAGTAAATCCATCTGGCAGTGTTATTATTCAGTCTACGTTTGACCAGTTTGCCAAGTAAAATATTTTAGAGAATTTGCTTTTCTGAAGTGCTTTCCTGAGAATCAAGATAAATTATGTCGACAGCATTCCCACATTCTACTAAGGTAGCAACCTAATGCAGAACAAAGCAGTGAATCGCTTGGTAGGATTTATTCTCAGAAAACCCATGGTTTCTGTAATCACTAGAGTTTCTGAGATGCTAGCATGCTGCCTTCTTTAAAACTGCTTAAGGTGTATTCGTTATCCAAATCCTTCCTGCCTTCTTTTCTAAGATTGTGACATGTCCTGTTCTCCAGTGGTTGTAAAATGCACCTTGAAGTTCCTTTGCTACTTAAGGGCGCTGTCTTTCTGAACATGAAGATAGGAGCTAACTTAAGGTAGCTAAATATTTTCTCCTGTTTATTCATCTTGAACTCCAGTCCTGACTCTCCACCTGTCACACTGTTTAGGCAAAGTTGTGCAAAATTCTTCTTTTGGGAAAGGGTGGAAGCAAAACATGAGATGAGAAATTCCACCTTCTCAGTGTCACCTGTTAACATTTCACTGAGCAGAAGGTCTGCCTTTTCCTCCCACTGCCGTTGGTCATATCTGAAACAAGCCCTTTGTGTTGTTCTCAGCATCCTTTGCCAGCCTAGTTTGTTCTGACACTTTGCCTTCCTGACATTGGTAGTTCTCTAGACTACTTGTCTGTACTCCTTTTTGACCATTCCTTGAATTCTTTCTTTTTTTAAAAAAAAGTCGTAAGTCTGTTTTGTTTTGTTTTCAGCTCCTCACTGTATTTTTTCTGTAGCCACATCGGCATTTTTAGACAGCTACTCAATATTACTTGTGATTTGTGCCTTCACTAGTTCTTTCTTTACTGATTCCAACAGATCTTGGGCTCTTTTCCTCATGGGCTTATCCATCCATGATGCCCCACCCAGCATCCCCCTGTGTTTATTAAGATCAGGTTTCATAATATCCAGAGTATAAATGTTTGGTTATGTCTATCTCTACCTTTTTCTACAAATTTCAGCATTGCATAGTTCCTGCTACTTCAGTCAATAGATTTATTTATTTGTTTGTTTGTTTATCACCTCTCAGCTCACCAGGGTCCTTGTGGCAATATGCAACAGATAGGACATTATTGAAGACATTACATATAGACAGAAGTGAAACATACAAAATATTATTTATAAGCTGACTGAAACAATTTCTTTTAAAAAGTTCTTTAAAATCATAGTGTAATAAATTGCAAATATCAAACCAAGTAGTTCCTGTTGACCCCAAAATAGGACTCCTCTCCATATTTTGTGACCGCTCTGAAGCATTAAATCATAAAGTTCTGATTACATTTTTAATATTTTATTTTGTTTTGCTGCAAGGTTAATAATAGCTCAGAATTGAGGAAGAATGGACTATGTCTCAGTTGAAGCCTGGTATTAAAACAAAGCAAAACAAAATAAAAAAAGGAAATAGCATTTGTGGAAAACCTGACCTCTACTGTATAAGAGGACAGAAATGACCAGTTTGACATGGTTTACTTTTAGTAATTTCATCAATAAAGTGGAGAGTTTCCACCTCTTCTGTGGTCACGTTTGGACCTGTGGAGAGATGCTTTAGTTAAATTATAATTTCATTATTGTTTTCTCATGTTGTGAACCTATGAACAAAAGCTTTCATTATAAACCTTGAAAATCTTACTTTACAGAGAAATAATATACAATGCCTGGTGAGTTTCTTGGTTTGTTCTGTTAAAAAAGTTACATTATGCTACTATGTCATAATGTTGATAATAACTTTTTTTAAAAAATCATACACTGTTTAAAAAGCCAGATATGCCACCCCCAGTTTTAAGGAACAAAAGGCACACAAAACAGTACAGCCTTCAGTACCAAAAGCTCAGGAGAGATAGTGACAACCTAATTTCACTTGAAAGAGATATCAGTGACTCCAAAGCCACTGTGCAGAAAGCTTCTCCATGTGTACTCACCAAATTAAGCTCATACAGTGGTGGGACATGCAGGAGGACAGGTTCCAGGCAGGCTGATATGGGAGGAAGCAGTCCTTTAGATCTTCTTGAGCTCATCAATCATTTTTTCCCCTGTTGGTTAACATCAAATTGACCAATCAGAAAAAAAACTAAGACCAAGTTGGGAAGGCCAGTATGATGTAGTGGTTTGTACATTGGTCTATGACCTTGGAGACCAGGGTTCAATTCCCTGCTTGGCCATGGAAACCCCCGGGTGACCTTGAACACATCACACACTCTCAGCCCCAGAAAACCCCATGATAGGTTCACTTTAGGTTCACCATAAAACAGAAATGACTTGAAGGCACACAACAGCAGTCAGGTCAAGGTGAAGATAGCCAGTATGACTTGCAAGGAATTTGTTGGAGATTCCATACTAGCAGAGTTTGCCTGCTGCAGATACCTGGCTAATGGTTTAACATGACCAGATAGCTCTTTGACTGCAACTCTTTTTCACTGCCTGGAGAGCTGATTTTTCATGCTGATAGCTGTCCATCC
Source organism: Ctenosaura bakeri (assembly GCA_948474755.1). Classification (NCBI taxonomy): domain Eukaryota; kingdom Metazoa; phylum Chordata; class Lepidosauria; order Squamata; family Iguanidae; genus Ctenosaura; species Ctenosaura bakeri. The sequence goes on from CAOLHI010001974.1 coordinate 87,593, forward strand.
TCTGTCAGGGATTTTGTAGCAGCGATTTTCTTTATCAGTGATGCATTAGATTAGATGCCCTTTGAGGTCACTTCCAACTGTTATGATTTAGATTATCACTACAAACTCTTGCTTCCCTTAAACCTCAGTAATTTGTTCCAGGAGAACATCATCTACATCTCCTCTGGATGGCAGTTTGTGGGAGGCTCTGATTGCAAAGTTATCCTTTACTTCTTCCTCCCATTTATTCTTACCCAGATGTTCTCTACAGATCCACCTTGATAATGCTCTTGAATTTCTGTGCAAGTATAGTTATTTTTGCAGTGATGGCAGTGAGTCCCCTTTCCATGTTGTCTGTGTCCCCCAAGTATCTCACACTTAGTGATGTACAGCTGCCTCTTGATATGGTGATCTCATTTATCTGGCAGGGCTAACTGCTGTCATTAGACCTATTCTTGTTGAGTGTGCCTGATTGTCTTTTGGTTTGTTTTTTTTAAAAAGCAGCTTGAACTGAAATAAATTTCTCCATTAAGTTTCACACATGACTAATTGGAATCCTCTCCTTGGAGAGAGTCCTAATCAGAAAGAGGGCATTCTGTCTCATTCTTTTTACCTGCTGTTTTGATTTTCCATTGGCAATGTCCATCACTTTTAATCACCTGGAAATCATCTGCAGAGGTGCTCTTGTGCAAGATGGATGATCCACATAAAATAGGTCTTGTCTTGCCATCGTCCGGTACAGATGGCTCTAAATATCAGGCCTTGAAAGTGTTAGGCCTTTAAAAGGGTTCCGTACATAATTCTGAGCAACAAATGGCTTTTCCTCAGTCAGAAAGGACCCCGGAAAGGTATTCTTTCATCATTTGAAAGCAGATGTAAAAATTAATCCCCAGTGTTTATGGTCAGAGTAGTATTACGATGAGAGCCAGCACAGTATAGTGACTTGACCAAGGTTCAAGTCATCTCTCAGGCATGGAAACCCACTGGGTGACCTTGGGCATGTCATACACTCTAACCTCCAGAAAACCCCATGATAGATTCATCTTAAGGTCACCATAAATCAGAAATGAGTTGAAGGCACATCACAACAACAGTGTTTCAGCAGCGGGAGTGACTGAGCAATAGCCAGTGCTGTATTTAAGTCTTTTACTCCAAGTCTTAAGGCAAGTCCCAGGTCTCTAGCTTCAAATCTCAAGTCAAGGCTCAAGTCCTGGCAAGACACTTTCAAGTAAAGTCTCAAGTCTGAGAGCCAACTTTATACCCCAACCTATATTCCAGAATTTCTGGACAGAGTCAAATAAAGTCAGTTTTAAAAATTTAAGCAGAGTTGGCCATCCATATTTGCGCATTTGCCATCTGCAGCTTCAGAAGTGGGGAATAGGATCCTTCTTACTCCCTCTTCGTAAAGCTGGGGGCTTTTGTGCCAATGGGCATAAAAGAGTCTACAGCTTTGGAAGTGAGGAATAGGATCCTTTGTACTTCCCATTATTGAAGCTTCAAAAGCTTTAGAAGAAAGGATCCTTCCTCCTCAAGCCTATTTCCTAACACATTTGCTGTTCCCCTCTGAGAAATTGCACCCTGAACTCTGGCGGGGGGGGCAAGTCTTTTCTGCTCTTAGGAAACATTTTAGAAGGCTCTTTCATATGCACTTGGGACAGGCTGCTGAGCAGGTCTCAAGCCCATTGCCTAACACATTTCCTCTGAGATGTGCCCACAGTTTGGGCTTGAGACAGATTGTCATGTGAGCATTAGGCAAAAGTGATGGAAGCATTGTTCAAAGTTGTAAGTTTCTGGATGCATGTGTTATGTTAGTAAACCAAGGACAGCAAGTCAGTCACTAAAAATATACAAGTCTCAAGTCGAATTGAGTCAGTGCATCATTTATTACCGAGTCGAGTCCAAGCTGAGTCACTGAAGCGGCTTAAGCTACTTAAGTCCGACTTGAGTCCAAGTCAGTTGACTCGAGTCTACATCACAAGCAATAGCAAGGAATGTAGATAAAAGCGCCATATGCTGGTTGGGGAATCTAGGAGTTGTAGTCTAAAAAAGTAACTTTTTCCTAATGCTTGCAGACATTACGATGCTTCTGGCTTGGTCCCTACATTTATCAGAACATTTAAAGCGGTCTTGTGAAGAGAGCCAGTGTGGTATAGTGGTTTGAATGTAGATCTGCAACTCCATTAACCCGTGGTTTGGATCGCCACTCAGACATGCAAATCCACTGGGTGATCTTGGGCAAGCACACTCTTTCAGCCTCTGAGGAAGGCAAGACAACCCTCTCTGAATAAATCCTGTCAAGGAAACTTCATATTAGGATCAATATGAGCTGGAGTTGTCATAGAACAACATATGACACTCTCAAAATCCTGGTAACCTGGAGGTATACATCATCTGAGGACAGCAGATAGACTTTCATTTCATTTCATGTTACTACACATTTATGTCTTACTTCTGACAGGGCACCATCATTTATCAATCTTTCTTTGTCCTACACAGATTTAAATATTCCTCTAGTAAATCAGCAAGTCCCTGATTTTTGATTTATTGTTCTAATCTGGATATGTTTGATTTGTTAGCCAGCCGGGGGAAATGGCTTAAAAGCAGACAATGCATGATTAAAATGAAGATGCGAAGCAGTGTGAGGTAGTGGTTTGAGTGTGGAATTAGGAGTCCGGGAGATGGGGGTTCAAATTTCCACTCAGTCATGGAAAGCCACTGAATAACCTTGGGTGAATCACACTCTCTCAGCCTCAGAGGAAAGCAGTGGCAACCCTCCCTCAACAAGTCATGTCAGGAAAACCCCATGATAAGAGTTTGTTTAAGGCCACCATAATTTGGAAGTGTGTTGAAGGCACACAACAACAAGAACTTGTAAAAAGACATCTGGGACGGGGAGGAGGGAGTGTGAGCAAAGATTCCTGAGCACAGAACCTTCCCTCCTTGGAAGTAGGTGACAAAGAATCACAGATACAAAGGAATCCTGTAGCAGCTTTAAGACTGAAAAAAAGAAAGCCTTTGTAGATTCAGGCCTTCTGATGAGATAGACTGGGATCCACAAAAAAACTGTGCTAGATATTTCTTTTGCTGAGTTGGTCTCAAAGTGCTGCAGAATTCCTTTATCATTTTATGCTGAAACAGGCTGACACAGCTATGTCGATGAATCATAGGGGGTTATCTAATGGACCACCCCAACCTCTAGGTTATCTAGAGGTTATCTTGTCTGGACCTAGAATCATAGAATCATAGAAGCATAGGGTTGGAAGAGACCACAGTGGCCATCGAGTCCAACCTCCTGCCATGCAGGAACAAACACTCAGAGCACCCACAACAATTGGCCATTCTGCCTCTGCTTAAAAACCTCCAAAGAAAGGGACTCCACCACACTCTGAGGCAGCATATTCCACTGTCAAATGGCTCTGATTGTCCAAAAGTTCTTCCTGATATTTAGATGAAATCTCTTTTCCTGTAGTTTGAATCCATTGCTCTGTGTCCTAGTTTCTTGAGCAGCAAAAAACAAGCTTGCTCCATCTTCAACATGACATCCCTTCAAACATTTAAACATGACTATCATGTCTCCTCTAACCTTCTTTTTGTCAGGCTAAACATACCTAGCTCCCTAAGCCTCTACTAATAGGGCATGGCTTCTACACCCTTCACCATTTTGGTTGCCCTCCTCTGGACAATCATCCCTGTTCTAGTGACATCCTGTAATAGAGGATGCCACTAGAGTAGAGGTGGGCAAATGTGACTCTGCAGATGTTTTTTGGACCACAGCTCCCATCATCCCTTAACATTGGCTAAGTTGCTTAGGGCTTATGGGATTTGGAGTCTGATAATATCTGAAAGGCTACTGTTGCCTGTCTTTGCATTAGAGCATTCTTGACAAATGGCTCTGCAGCTTCTGGTTAAATATGTTCAATAAAAGAGAGCTCAATTTCTTAGGTATCGTAGAATCATAGAATTATAGAGTTGGAAGAGACCCCAGGGGCCATTGAGTCCAACCTCCTGCTATGCAGGAACACCCATCAAAGCTTTTCCAAAAGATGACCATCCAGCCTCTGCTTAAAAACCTTTAAAGAAGGAGACTCCACCACACTCCGAGGTAGCATATTCCACTGTCGGACAGCTCTGACCGTCAGGAAGTTCTTCCTGAGGTTCAAGTGGAATCTCCTTTCCTGCAGCTTGAATCCATTGCTCCTTGTTCTAGTCTCTGGAGTGGGAGAGAACAAGCCTGCTCCCTCCTCAACATGACATTCCTTCAAATATTTAAACATGGTTATCATGTCCCCTCTTAACCTTCTCATCTGCAGACTAAACATACCCAGCTCCCTAAGCCGTTCCTCATAGGGCATGGCTTCCAGACCCTTCACCATTTTGGTTGCCCTCCTCTGGACACGCTCCAGCTTGTTGATATCCTTCTTGAATTGAGGTGCCCAGAACTGGACACAGTATTCCAAATGAGGCCTAACCAATGCAGAATAGAGTGGTACCATTACCTCCCTCGATCTAGACATCATACTCCTATTGATGCAACCAAGAATTGTGTTGGCTTTCTTGGCTGCCGCATCACACTGCTGACTCATGTTCATCTTTTAATCTACCAAGACTGCTAGATTCCTTTCACATGTACTGCCATCCAGCCATGCGTCCCCCATCCTATATTTGTGCATTCCATTTTTTCTGCCTAAGTGCCTAAGGTGGTTTGTTCCATTCTGAAACACAACTAAGTCTCCTTAGGGATTAGGCAGTTTCTCCTAATATGTAGCCAAAATCTCCTTTCTTGCAACTTCCAGCTATTGGTTCTAATCCTGCTCCCTGAACCAGCAGAGCTCTGTTTCATCTTCTGCATGACAGCCTTTCCAGTAGTTGAAGACCACTATCATTTCTCCCCATAATCTACTCCAGGCTAAATAAACTTTTTAAATGGACAATGGGCTTTGGGAATGGGTAGTGTTAAACAAAATAATCTGACTCCCCAAAGAAAAGTATGTGGAGATACAGCTTGGATGTATTTTTGCTGGACAAATTCCTACTCAGGGCCCTTTCACACTACACAGTTATACTGCTATGGTTTCACTTTAACTGCCATGGCAGCATCCTACAGACATCCGGAGTTTGTAGTTTGGTGACACACTAGAGCTCATTGGTTGAGATTTCCAAATACAACTCCCTAAACTACAAAATCTAGGGTTTCACAGGATGTTAAATGGTAGTTCAGGGGGAACCATAGCACTGTCATCATAAAAGGGCCCTTGCTACTTGTTCATGTAGCATAGATACCTGCGCCAATTCACATGATGTACCAGCAGTAGCTGGATTTTGTGCCCTCAGTGTAAATAACTCTTCTGATTACATTAGCTATTTGGGTATTTGGCATAATTTGTTCCAGTCTTGCTAATTATGGGTCAACGTAGGGCTCTGATCACTTCTCATGTTTCAGATTCCCTCTGCCCTTTTCGACCACAAAGATTTACTTCCAGGCTTATCTGTAGCCATGAGAGCTAGAAACTTAATTTTTTAAGAAATAAAAGTGGAGATAAACAATATGCTGACTTCTTTACCCAGTACCAAATCTTGTATCCATTTGTACAGAATTGTATAATACACATAACACTTCATTAGGAAACTTAAGTCTTTCATAGTAACCTTTACTTAATTCACATAGAACCCCTTGCAGAAGGTTTTTGTCTCAACTATGGAATACTTTCAGCTGTCACGTAGCATCCAAACTGTAGGCTTCATGGTGCTTTAAAAAGTAACCTTAATCTTTAAGTCAATTCCAGAAGATAGGTGAGGTAGATGCCTGATTTGGTCCAGTAAATTTCTTGGAATTATCTGCTGCTATTCTTTGTAACGGTTCAGAATACACCATTCAGATAAAGCACAGTTCTCAAAGTAATGGTGTAATCATTGCTTTGGTGTAATCTTCCATTCAAAGATAAGAGAGGCTTCCAAGAGTGCACACTAAGTGATTGTATTGGAAATGATCTGCTGTCCATTTCCAGTGTATGTCTTTCAGGGTTCAGTGGGGCCAATTGTAACTGAATATTGCAAACACATACACAATTTAAGTTTACATACAGACACATATACATATACAATAAATTATATATTAAATTTGACACGTATCAATTTCCCTAAAAGTTCCATGCATCCAATGAGATGCCAGTGGCAGATTTTATTACAGGACTCTTCCAACTGTGCTGCTCACTATTTCTCCAACATTTGGATGCAGATCTTAAAGCCCCTAAGAAGATCGAGAAGAAGAAGAAAAAGAAGAAGAAATGTTATTTGTTACTCACCTCTCCCCAAGGCTTGAGGTGGAGTACAGAATAGATGGAGTTAAAAGTCATAGTTAAAATACACAATATATATACAAATATATGTACAAAATATATAAATATACAAATGGAATACAGAAATTACACTACAAAGAATTTACTCTTTTGTTCCCTCCTAAATGCACAACTAAATATCCTGCTACCATTACTGAAAGTGAACCCCCCCCCGTTTTTAGGCATGGCCACTGCTACTCTTCTCCAGTTCCAGAATTTCCTCTCCTTCTGAATTCAACCAGCAAGTAAAGTCTTTTCCTCTGGTTTTCCCAACCCACTGGGCCACACCAATACTCATAGAGGTTATATCTGTACAGGCCCAGTAAATGGCAGCACCTCCATTTTCTAGATCAGGAAACATGCTATCTGTAGGCTGCATGTGACTTCCTAGGACCGTTTTTGGGGGGTCCTGCAATCCACAGGGATCAAAAACAGTTTCTGCAAAATTTTTCAAAAAAGTTTTTTTTGTCTTGAAATGTTCCAAAATGTCCCCTAAGGGAGCTTTGGACACAATTCTAGTGCATTCACATTTCATCATGTTGTGGGCTGTGCTTTGCTTACCCTCCTGAAGTAGGATCTCCTCTCTTGTGCTCTCTCTCTCTTTCTCTCACTATTTTGGTAGTATCAGTATACTACTTGAACACTCTAGAAAGTTGCTTTTTAAAATTAGCTAGTTACAGTTAGAATGCCAAGATCTCCAAAACTAGCTAAATACTGTAATTTAGAAAAAAAAATACCCTCTTTAATTTCCCATTTCTCAACAGTATCAAAAAGGTTAATTTTCAATGCTTTTTAGAAAAAGCTGTGTGAATGCTACATGGGGTACGAAAAATAGTCTCCTCTCATACCATTTTGGATTCTGACTCCCAGGTACTTAACCATAACAGTGACAAAATGATTCTTCTTCCCAAATGTAAGATGTTGAGCCCTCACCCCCAAATATGTAGAAGTTTCCAGATAAAGACTATGCTTCTATGTGCAAACAAAGTGTGGGGCCCTTGGGTGCAGGAAATAATTAGTTTTGCTTCCCCTCATATCAGAATTTTGCCTTGAGTTTTGAAGCAAAAAACAAAAGAGAATGCCACCTACTTGAAGACCCCCATGCCAGTACTAGATGAAGAAACATTTTTATAATGTTGCAGTCATGATAACCTGGCTAGGTACCCAACAGCTTCTAGGGAAGTAAGTGCATTTCTGATAGCTTTGGGTTCTAATTGTTCCACTCTAAATACCCATTAATGATTCATAGTTTTAGAATGTCGTCATGATGCTACTAATCATCATTAAGCGCAGGTGTCGGGTCCATAATGAAGTGTTGGGCTTTTCAGGAAAAAAAAACATCTTGATTAATGTGGGAGATGCTTTATTGTTGTGAAGGATTCAGTTGTTAGTTTAAAAGAGGAACATGTGCAAATAAATCATACATGCACAGAGTTTTGATTGCTATATCTTTGGCTTGGAGCAGTGCTCCCTTTTTGAACATTAACCTTTATTTTATGCAATTATTTATTCTCCCCTCATTGCTTCCATTCGTTACAGCCACTGTCTATGAAAGGCAGCCATATGAACACTGGCATCTTGTTTTTGAATGTCAGCTAGCAGGAAAACAAGAGAAGCTGTACTAATAAGAGTGCAGAACTGTTGTTACGTTACTCCTTCTTCCTTGCCTTCAAGAGATAACATGGCTTTTGTCTAGTAGATCAAGTGTAAATGTTGCATACCTTGAAGCAAATGGTCCCTCTACTGTGAGTCTGTACATTCTTCCAGTCAACTATTGGCAACCTTGTGTTACCATTGTCTTAATGCCTCTTGGCTCATTTATAGCTGCAGTGCCTCCTATGCTTGTTTTTCTTGGAGTAAGTCCAAGTGGATTCAATGGAACTTTTTGCTGAGTAAATATAATTAATTGCACTTCTACTAGTGACCCTTTGTCCAAGGAGTCCAGACAATGTGTGTAATGCTTTCTTCCTTTTCTCCTCCATCTGAGTTTTAGTCTAACAACCACTCCCCATGAATTAGACTGAGAAGAGAGATGGGGACTCTCTCTTGTTTATGGCTAAACTTTGTGAGTAAGCATGGAATTAAACCTGGCTCTTTCTAGTCTCAGTCTGAAATTGTTAGATTATTGGCCCTGCTGGCTGGAAACTGTGAAAGTTGTAGTTCCACACATCTGGAGAACATCAGAGAAGAAAAAGGCTAGTTAAAACCATGGATATTGGCTCAATAATTTTTTAAAACAAAATAAAAGGACCTTTTTTTTTACCAGTAGTAGTTTGGAGAAGGCACAGAAAGCGGCTGTCTTAGTTAGCTTTTGTACGTGTGTCCTCTCATGTTGCAAATTGTCAGAAACTGGAGATGGGTTGTTTTTAATTCTGTAAACAGTTTTGATTGCTTTTTTTAAAAGCTTTTTATTATTGCAGCCATTGGCCAAAGCTTACCTATGAACAACAGCAATATAGCAATAGCATTTATTTCTATACCGCTTATCAACTGAGTGTTATCTAAGTGGTTTACAATGTATTTTAGCTAATTGCCCCCAACAAGCTGGGTACTCATTTTACCGACCTGCAGAAGGATGGAAGTCTGAGTCAACCTTGGAGCCCGGCAGGATCGAACTCACAACCTTGTGTTTGCAGTACTAGCATTTAACCACTGCGCCACCAGGGCTCACATACACACACACACTCAGTGGGCAGTAGATGCTAGTTCTGTGATATTCAAATATTGCAGTGACATTCTGATGTTCTGTCTTCCCTTTCTAGGGGAAAGAAAACCATACATTTAACTCCCCCATCAGAGTTTCCAAACAATAATCCTGCCTAGTCAGAAGCAAGGGGATGCAACTACACAAACAAAGATTACCTTTTCAGTGGCGAATTGTATAATTTTTGCTTTGTAAAAGTTGTACAGGTTCAGGAAAATATCAGATAAACTCTATCAGAAGAAAACACATGCATCTTTATTGCTTTACTTATTGTCTTTTGTAGAGTCAGTATGGTATAGGGTTTGAATCCCCACTTAGCAAGAGTTTCAAATTCCTGCTTGGCTGGGTTTCCGTGGCCTCGTTCATACTAAGAAGAAGGCAGTGGTAAACCTCCTCTAAATTAATCTTACCAAGAAAACACCGTGATAGGATTGCCATAAGTTGGAGTTGATTTGAAAGCACGTAACAAGAACAAGAACAGAGCCAGCACGGTATAGTGGTGTGAGCATTGGATTAGGACTCTGGGAGAAAAAGATCCTGAACCCCTACTCAGCCATGGAAACCCACTGGGTGACTTTGGGAAAGTCACACTCTCTCATCCTCAGAGGACAGCAGTGGCTAACCTGTTCTGAAGAAATCTTGCCAAGAAAACACTAAGAAAACACATAAGTCTGAGTTCACTTGAAAGAACGTAACAACAGTAACAAAATGTGTCTTTATTATCTTGCATGAATATTGTTAAGCGTTCCTGACTACTGGTATTGAGGAAGAGGCAGGGTACAAGTAAAGCTAATAAGAGCAATAGTGGTGATGATTATATATTGTAATGTGGCAGAAAAATGTGGACAGTCTTTGTGTATGTTGCTACATGTACTTTATGGAAGATATATAAAGCAGGGCAATTATATTGTCTTGGGAGATGGACAGGCTGTAAAATAAATGTGTGTGAAGTCATTATATGTGATGAACTTCATGTGGATTATGTGGTTCTCCCAAACAGAAGCATTTTTTTATATTATATCATGTGTGTGTGTATGTGTGTATATGTGTATGATATTAAGAATTTTAACCTTGCTCTAAAGGCTCCCAGAATAGCTTATGTGGATCGGTGGTGAGCCAGATTCCCTGATTATTTGTTTCAATAGCCACGGGTGGGCACCTTTTTTGCAAAGTGATGAGCCCGCTGGGACTTTGCTGCCTACAAGAGGAGAAGAAGGGTTTTCAGTTGGCTGCTGATATCTTTTGCCTTCTAGCAGGCAGTGGCATAGCTTGGCATGAGTGGGGGAGGGGCAGGGGTGGGGTGGGGATGGGGCTATAGCACATCAGGGAGGGGTGACAACATGTGGAATAGGGGTGATAGCATGTGGAGAAGGGGTGATGGCGCATGGGGGAGGCAATGGTGCATGGGTGGGCAGTCAAGGAGCAGCAGTGCACCCCAAAAAGTGCTTCCCAGGGTGCACTGCCCCCCACCCCCCTGTCCCTACACCATTACTAGCAGGTTTTGAAGGAAAGTGGTACCTTGCTTTTTTTAAAAAAAAAAATTGGCCATACAACAAGACAGCTGCTGATGCTGATGCTGCTTTCTTAGGCTTGAGAATTCTAGGTTCTCCTTTCTATACCCATCTGCTGGGTCAAGCTCTTGAGCCAAAGATTTTATGAAATGTTTTCTCATAATGACAATCATATTCCAAGGTGTGGGCAGGATCAAGGAAAGTATGCTACAAAAATCTGATATATCATAGAATCTTAGAGTTGGAATGGTCCATGAGGGCCATCTAGTCCAACCTCTGATCATGCTGACATATGCAACTAAAACATTCCTGAAAGATGTCCATCTGGCCTCTGTTTAAAGACCTCCAAAACAAGGAGAGTCCACCATGTTCCAAGGCAATCTACTCAACTGTCAAACAGTTCCTGTAGTAAAGGACTTCTTCTTAATGTTTAGATGGAATCTCATTTTTGGTAATTTGAATCCATTGGTGAATCCATTTCAGACAGTTGAAGAACTTGGTGCGCTGTTTCTCTCTTTGTTATGTTAGAGTGGTTGTACCTGGAAAACCTCTTATTGTGATCCCTTGGGTGAGTGATCATGCCTCCAGGCCCTTCCTCTGTGGGCATTGTTTCCAGTTCATCCCCACAATGAGGATTTGCTGTGTGGCCTTTGCTAGAGGTACTAACAACATTATCAGCACTTTCTTCCTCATGCATAAACCCCTATCTCTCTTCCCTCCAAAACATCAGTAAGCATCATCTTCAGTGGATGGTTCCTATTCCATGTTCTCCTTTTGCCATGTAAGATGGAGTTGTTCTGTTTTTATGGGCTCCTCTACAAATTCTGACTATATTCTTTATAGTTAGGTATGTCATTCCTATATGGAGTGCTTGAGGGGTGAGGCTCCCCATCCAAAATAGACATAAGCCAGCAAGGACATTATCTCAGGACATGACTTCAGAGCTTCTAAACCTATGATACCTTGAAGGTATTATTGAATTTGGATGTGTACAACCCACACTAGAATCCTTGCTCAACAAATTCTTGCTGGATTTCCTTAAAAGAAACCTGAGAATGTTATGATTAGGATAAATGAAGTAAGAACTCAAAAGCACTTTGCGTAATAATGAAAAGCACTGTAGTTAATCATAACAATAATAATCATAATAGCTACATTGATGCCTAGTGGTTGGGGTCAACTAGCCTATGAAACTTGGCAGTAGAACTCAAGAGCCATTATGACCACTTTCTTATTACCCTGAAGGTATGATGGTACAGCAAAATAACTGGTCATAAGCCTTATTGTGGCAAATTTTAAATGGACTTAGAGCTTCCTTATAATACCTTCAGGAAACCCCCTGTGTATGTGTGAATCTTTAGAATTGATGAGCTGTATTTTCTCTATATAGTGTAAAGCATTTAGGGCTGACATAGACAAATGGTAAATACAGAGTTCCTTAATGCAGAGCAAAATAATTAACTGTGATCTGTTCAGAAATGGCAGAGGTAGCTATTTTGTGAAACATAGCTTCATTTGCTAAAGCTAATAATATAGGTGTGGGTATTTCTTTGCACCATTTATTAGCCCAAGAATGGAGAGGCAAGAAATTGAGATGTCAGACACGAGAGCAGACAGTTAACATAGATGTCAGCAAACTGAAGGCCATGTTGGGAGCTGTCTGGGCTACAACTGGGTACCAACAGTACAGGGTGGTACTCCCCTGTCCAGTCTACCCGCAGAGATAAAGACTGGATATTTTTTCCTAGGTTCTCTAAGCAATAAAAGTACACCAGATACTAAAGTTTATTTATCCATCCATGTTGATCTTTGGCTCTAAAGACCTATATGTGCTCCTTTCTTTGTATTAAGACTTTGCATGGGAAACAGTAGTCTTTCCTTTTGCTGTGTTTTGGCTTGTGTGTGTGTGTGTAGTGGCCTTGATTTGGGACTGATTCCTAGCTCCCACTGAATACATGCTCTCCCCCTTTCGGATCTGAAGTGTAGAGTCACTAGTTTATGCTTCTTAAATATTTTGAAAGGAAGAACTGTTATCGTTTGGAACCAGAGAATGTTGTTATTTTCATTAGAAAAGAAATTGTGGTAAATTTGGGAGGGATTGATCACTCATTATAGCAAAATTATACCTTCGTATACCAGGCAATATTTCTCTGAATGTCAGATATTGGAGGTGAACAAGGGATGACCCACATTTTGTTGAGGGCCCAAGATGGTTGGCTGTGTTCTGTTGAAAATAGAGTGCCCAGATAGCCAGCCTCTTGGCCTTATCCAGTCTCATATTCTCTCCTTAATATAATATAGCTCAATCTATGTAAGTACCTAAGTCCACTTAGACTGATTATGATATGCTTTCCTTAAATTGGTAGTATTTTGAAGATAATTAGTCTAATGGAGTATAATATCATATAATCAAAAGTTGTTTTTTGTTGATGCCACAACCATTATAAAAATTTCAAAACATACATAACATTATAACTGATAAGACTCCGGTGGGCCCTCTGCTTTTGCGGGTTCAGAACTCACAGGTTTGATTATTTGTGGATTATTTCATTCTTATTATTTATTTTAAAAATTCTTACTTTATTTGCCCTTGCCATGGGCAAAAAAATGTTCTCTGTAGGAGTTTCTAGGTCCTCCAGCACAAATCTGTGGTCCACTTTTTCTAGAAGTGGACTATAGAGTCACACTGGAGAACATAAAGATTCTTAGAGAGAACATTTTATCATGAACAGGGGAATGTGTGTGTTGTTTGGGGAGAAGATACAAAAGGAAGGCTTGATTAAAGCTTGCTTGGGCTAGCCAAGGGCACAGACAAACTAGGGTTGCTTTCTTTTCTCCTTCACTGGAGTAGCAGCATCCCTTTATATCTTATTATCATACCCTACCTCACTCCCAACACTTAATCACACCCCTGCTTTCCCTAAAACCTATAATCTTTGTGGATAAAGGGCAAAGCCTATTAGTGGTTACTCCAAAAAGGAATGGATAGCCTGTGGTGGTGTGTTACTAAAAATAAAACTGAACAAAATACTCTGTTGAGGCAATACTTCTAGAAAAATACAGTGAAATCTTTATTAAAACAACCAAAAGCGAAAAAGTATTGTGGAGTCAAGAAGATTCAAACAAAGTAACACCTTCTTAAAGATATATAACTTTTGTTTTCAGAACACTACAGTGTTCACGAACAGAACTTTCACACACACCCTTTTGGCTTTCCCAGCACAAAAATCTGTTTTCCCTCCAGGGTTCCACCCTCTGATCCCTTTCAGAGGTGGCTTGGTTACTTTTCTGCCCCCACACTAGGCCACTGAGAAGATAACCCTTTGGTTAACTGGATGCTCAGACTCATCCGTGTAACTCTCGATGAAGGAAGACAGCTTCCAACCCTGCTCCCAGTATATATGCTCTCTCACTGTCTCACCCACATTCCCTCCCCCTGGCTAGGGCTGGGTTTTCCTCAATGGGAGAGCCAATCTGATTACATCCCCCTCTATTACTAGGGTTGCTCTGCTGATTACACCCCCAGGCTCTGTCACATATTTTTCTAGGCATTGCCAGGTCCTCCAGTGTGACTCTGTGGCATACATCCACCAGAAGTTGACCATAGAGTCATGCTGGAGGACTTAGAGATTCCTAGAGAAGTGTTCTTAGGTTTTAAAAAAAGTGTTCATAACTTTTATATTTGTTTGCATTTTTTCCCACTTTTGCGCAGGTCTTGCAGCAGTAACCCCCATGAAAATGGAGAGTTCATTGTATATAAGCTTAAGACATGTTGTTACCCTGTTCTCTGGGGGTCCCACCCAGGAGGGGCTCCCAAATATCAAACACAAACACAAAGTTCAGGAAATTAACTGGAGCACTCTCTTAAGCTAGTGAGAGGCCGGGTAACTTAGCAGGGATCTTGTAACCCAATGTCTACAGGGTCAGGTCAGTTAAGCAGTCAGACAAGTTTTAAAATAGGACAGATGATATTTTTATTAAAGGACAAACAAACAATAAAGACACCACAAGCACACGGCTAACTAAGGAATTAGAAATATGGATTTTTGGGGGAAGTGGGTGATACGACACCTTTCTCCTGGTCCTGAAGAAGCTGGAAGATGGTAGGGAAGAAACTCAGCGGGGTTCGCCGAGGGGAGCTCGTTAGACAGAACAACAGCAAGATGGGATGGAAGTCCAGAGCAATCCAAGTTGGTCTCGGAATCGAGGGCTTTTTATAGAGTGAACTGCACCTGCAGGCCACACCATACTCGGTGAGAACAATGTGAGTTTGGAGCAGGACAAAGCTTTGGAAAAGGTCAAGTTTAACATGATCGCCAGATTTAACAATAGTATAGCCAGTATACAAATGCAAGGTGCTTAGCTTGACTTTGTAAGGCTGTCAGCTCGAGACCGGGCGTCTTTGTTTAGAGTCGCGCTTAAGCAAGGGTGTTTGCAGGAGAGGTCCCTGAAGCAACAGAGTGGCCTTGTTCTGCCTGCCTAGGTGGAGAATGGAATGTCCAACACTTACTGGCCGCGCCTGTGTACGTGCTTGTCCGGAGGCCTCGCAAACACGTGGGGCGAGGTGGCAGAGGAAGGCCAAATGATTTTGATATCAAAAGCAATATCTAGTGCTATCACCGGGTAGGCCTGAACCGCAGTAACAATGTATAAGAAAATACATGTATGTCAGATGTGATCTTTTATTCTCATATAAGAGGTAATCTGTTGTCTGCATTGATTCTCATCTTAGCCATTTGCAGCTCTGAATGATGGAAAACAAGCAAAGAAAATCTTTTAGTGGATCCCTTAAGTGATTACTCATCAAGTGATTCCCCCTTCCCCACATTTTCAGTAGGACTGAGGTTGCACTGAGTGATACAATCATGAACACTGATGGGGCTGTTAGGATGTGAAATATTTGCAAAACCCATCTTGCAAAATAGGAAATGAAAAGCTATGGGTCCAAGGGATGGGGCCTTTGGTCTTCTTGGAGATTATGGGCATGCAGAGTTGGAATAAAAAAAAGTATCATTAACCTTTGTAATTAGCCTATCCATGAGCTTGTGGCACTAATTAAACTGTACACACCAGGTGAAATTCTCTTCTGTCTTGAAGATTAGCATTATGAGAAAGAATCCTCTTTGCTTCCATAGAGCAGCAGGAACTGAAGCTATTATCAGTGAGTAGAAATTTGATTTTTTCTGTCCTGAGAGGGTTCCACAGAGCAGCTGTTATCATGGAAGTTTCTTTGTATTAATATTTTTGCTAGCACAAATTTAAAACCAGTATTTTCATTTAGCCTGACTACTTTGTTGACTAGGTGTTCAGGCAGGCTAAAATTTTGCAGCCCATTTCTATGTCACTTGTTTGAATCACATAAATTTAAATGAATGTTTGCATGATTTCTCTTGTATTTGTACTTTGTTTTTTGTTTTGTTTTTCCTGGGGACTGGAAGAGGAGCCATGAAATGTACTGAAGCTCAATCTTTTGACTCCTGGAATACATATCTAACAGCTGAGCTGCCTTCTCACCAAGTAATGGGCACATTGACTGAAGTGACAAATGTGAACACAGTCCTAGTGTCATCTTTTTATGTCTCCTACTCTTTCCATTTGTAAGGCACACAGCTCAAAGCCTTGGCTTGAGTGTGCTGCTGGGTCAAGGTATGAAGCAGGCGAAATGACCACTCAGTCCTGGTTTTGAGAAAGGCTGTTTTATTTCAGGCAAGCATATGGAAAAGGAAAGCAAGCATACATACATACACACTGACTTTGTGGGGTAAGCGGCTGCAAAGTAAAGGTCTTTATTCTAACAGCATCTAACACCATTTAACTACACAGAAGATTTGGGAAAACATCACGTCATCCAACCCAAAGGGCCAAGAAGGGAGGGAGAACTTTTCCATCTCAATTACTGAGGTGTGTACCAGGTGCCAAGATGAGATGGCTTCCATCTCTCTGTTCTGGCCAGATGGGATGAGGACATCTTACCTTATCTCTCCCTGTACCAGGCAGACGCAGAGAGAGAACTTTCCTTGAGCATTCTCTAGCAAGGTAAACAAGGCCTACAGTGTGCAATGCAGCCTGAACCAAACTTTGGCCAAAGCCATAAGCCTTGGACCTAACGCCATTTGTAAGGTTCTGTTAGATCTTCTTTTAGTGATAATGAGTCAGAGCTAGGAAAAGTTACTGTTTTGTCTACGTCTTCCAAAATAACCTGTCATAACTCTCCCTCTGGAATCAGAAGATTCAGACACAGAGTTGGAGTGCCAGGAATGTCCTGACTCAGAGGTGCTGGAGTCTGAGCAGAGGGGCCCCCTACTCTCCAGCAGGAGGTTGAGGTTGCAGCATAGCTATTTGCTGAGCGTCGGTGGAATAAAGAGAAGTTACATCAATCCCAGAGATTCTTAAGTAGGTCACACTGATTAATTAAACACCTGTTCTCTTGAGACACCTGGCTATAAATCTCCAGCAGTTCAGTGAAGGCTTTATTGTTTACAACTCTCCGTTTTGATGACTGGCAGTATTCTTTGGCATTTCATGTTTCCAGGACCTTGAACTGGCCACTATTTATAACTGTGTTTTACTCATTGTGGGCTTTGTTTATTTGGACTACTGACATGTTGTGTGTCATGTACTTGATAACCCACACGCCACAAGTTTCATTCTGACATAGACAGTAGTTTTTATTTGTAGTAAATGCAGGCAACACAGCACACTTTTTCTGAAGTTGCTGAGACTAAAGTAGACATGGAGCTCACACCTTCTATAGAGACGGTTCTGAATTTTAGGTGAGCAAAGTTGTGATTGGAGAGGAACATAAATCTTGCATCACCCCAATTCTTCTGACAGTTCCCAGACCTACATTTGGTTCCCACTCCTCATCTTTGAGAAAGGCACATATTTACTGCATCTTATCTTAGACACACCAGGTTCTCAGAACACCGTTACATTTTCATTTTCACCTGCTCCGATCTTCCTCCCTCACCGGATACATGGTGGTAATAGGCAATAAAGCAATTAACCAATTGTTTCTTTGTAATAATACAGGTGGGCTCCCAACAGAAACATTGTTGTAATCATCAATTAGCACTGGATACTTTGTAGCTTTATGGCTAAGCTTAATGGAGTTCTACAGCAATACTTCTACACTGACTACAATACACTATTTCAGTACACATCCAGCAGACCAACATATGGCAGGAGCTATGCATCCTGACGCTGTGCGAATTCTGGACTGGCTGACAAACAGTCTCTTGCTTCTCCCTTCATCTTGCTGTATAACCTGTGATTGACCTGGATTGGTTTAACTGTTTGAATATGGCTTCCTCAAAGCTTTTTTGGATAGTTCCCAGGGAGATGAAGCTGCTGTTGAGAGAAGCAGTTTCTAACTAAACCTTGGGCAGAATCCCTTGATGGTAAGACTTGTTAAACAGTGAAAGGGAATCCCTCTGAAGGAGATGGACTCTTTTTTGTTGCAGAATTTTAAACAAGTATTAGAGAGCCATCCCTCCGGGGTGGTGTGGTGGTGGATTCCTTCATGGCAGAAGACTGATAATTCCTGGGGTCCCTTGCAGCTCTATGATTTTGGCTATAGCAGTGCTGCCAATGCAGGGGGCCCTGGAGGCAGCCCATCCGGCCCTCCCCACCCATTATACAGCTTGCAGTGGCAAGAAGGGAACAAAAAAGTGCTGATGACTAGCATGTTATTTTTGTGACTGTTGTCTGAAAGCCGGTATTTGCAATCTAGATTGTAAATCCATCCACATCTGAAGCACTGGTCTGAGTGCTTCTGAACCAACAAAAGGGTCAGCTGTTGAGGCAAATCTTTTGTGAAACTTGAAGGGGTGAGGGAATAATTCCTGGTGGGCCAGTTGCATTAACAGTAAATGTTGTTTGCTGTGTCTTTTTATCACTCTCTTGTTATCTGCTGGGATTCTTGGTACATGTGTATGTGCCTTAGCAGGAGTGCACTTAAAAGGGAAGAAGGACATATCTAGGGAAGACTGATGACTCTGCTTCAGAATATTTCAGGGTTTTTTTCCCCCTTGTAACCACACTGCTATCCTCTTGGCATTGCTTGGTCTGTTGTAGTGCAGAGGCGTCAGGACAGTGAGGTAGACCAGTAAGTATAGTTAGAATCCGAAACTCACTTGTTTGTTGACCATAGGATCATAGGATTATTATCTTTGTTGGGACACTTTCACAAGAGCATCTTAGCTGAGATTTTGCATGTTTTATGTGGTGACTCAACAAACATCGACATATTTGCACTGTTAAGAATTATCAGACTAGTATTCTGCTTCCCAACTGTGGAAAGCTCACAAGCAGAGGCAGGAATGTGATGGAAAACTTTCTTCTTTGTCTTCAGCATCAAGCATTCAGCAGTATATAGTGTTTTTATATGTATGTATGACTGTCACACCTTCCAATTGCTAATACGGGTGATGAGTGCGGATAATCAAAACAGGACTGCTAAGAAATGAGAGACAAGGGCCATTTCAGCACTACACTGTTATAGTGCTATTCTTCCACTTCCAACCTCCTGTGGAATTCTGGGGTTTGCAATTTAGGGAAGGGCATTCAGAATTCTCAGCCATAGAGCTCTTTGGCCTCAGGAAACTACAAACTCCAGAATTCCACAGGAGGTTGAAAGTGGAGTAATAGCGCATAACAGTGTAGGGCGAAAATGGGCACAGTATCCACCATAGTTGGGGAACTCCAGAACTGCAGAAGTACAAAAAGTATAGAAGTGCAAAGAATATTTTTTGAAAAATTCTTCCTACCCCTATGAAAACTGAATGCGCTCAGTGGCTGTGGAAGGTTGAGCATCATAGAGGGAGAAGACTGTATCCTTGGAAAGGGCATGGCTGGCTGGAACCTTCAACAAAAATATTCCTTCCAAGTGAGAATGTTTTCTAACATTTTGTGCCACTTGCCATTTTAATGCACACTGATAAACGTATCCTCTGTGAAATTATTTCAACCATATTTAAAACCCAGCTTGTGGCAGTGAATTCCACATGTTCATTGCAGAGTGTGCAAAGATCTTTTTGCCAGGATTGAGCAAACTGTCAATTAACTTCATTGGGTAATCCCAAATTCTAGTAGCAAGAATAAAGGAAGTAGAGAAAAATCCTTCTTATTCCAGTGCTTTTTTGCAGCTGGTAGTGCTCACACCCTCTGACCTGTGATAAAATACCACTGCTTGGAAAGCTTTCTCATACTTTGACCTTTAAAACACCACCCTTCCCCTTTTGTTATGCTCCCCCATGGGACAGTAGTTTATGGATAGCTGTTGTGTTGCTAGGCTTGGATCACTCTGAATGTATTGGTAATTCCTCACCCAAACCTGAAACTTTTTATTACTAGGGAGATAGTGGGTTGTCTGTGCTCTGATTTGTGTTAGCTATTTGGGGCAGAGTTATGGGGTTTGGAACCCATTGAATCTTCTCTTTTCTATATAATTGAAAGAAAGGATTTCCACATGTTTTTATACCTTATTATGTGGTTGTCAAAGAGTTTTTAAATTTGTGTTTCTGGAATCCATGCTCCATATCCTATAATATGCTCCGGCAATATCAGAGTTCCAATAATAAGTCAAATTCTTTTGTAATTTTGTTCGTTTTTGGGAATTGTGAAACAGTAGCCCTACTTTGCAACTCATCTTCATAAAGAACCAAACTGGGTTCACCTACTAACTCGTCTGAGTAAGGACACTACCTGAGGGATGCTTAATTCCTTCCTGCCAACTGTGATCGCCAAATCACTCTATGGTAACTAGATTAATTTAATTCATGCTCCACCTT
Source organism: Ctenosaura bakeri (assembly GCA_948474755.1). Taxonomy (NCBI): domain Eukaryota; kingdom Metazoa; phylum Chordata; class Lepidosauria; order Squamata; family Iguanidae; genus Ctenosaura; species Ctenosaura bakeri. The sequence continues at coordinate 107,913 of CAOLHI010001974.1, forward strand.
TTAGCAGTTTTCAGGGGACATGAATCATGAGCTTATAGAAAGCTCATGTCTCAATAAAACAAATTAAAAGAAAAACATTAAACAAATATTAAAAAGAACAGTATAGAAGCAGTTGGCAGAAATGAAAGCAAGCATGGAGAAAGCAACATATCAAAGATTTAAAAGGTTGGTGTTTAAGAAAAAGAGAAAGGAAAGGGTTTTGCCTGACATGTCAATGATGTAAGGGCATGAATGAGTCCTGTGCCTGAATCCTACTGCTAGTTACAAATAGAGTAGATCCATTGAACCAGTTGTTGAATGGTGCATCAACAGGTATGTAAATCTCATGGATTTAGTGAGTCTACTTAAGTTGGGTCAAACAGTAGTATTGAAACTATGAACTAAACCTAGAGAGGCTTCTCCCACCAACTCCTTATTTTGGGGAGGAACCCCCATGTGTTCCATGAGGAATTACTGCATGAAGGTAGGTGGCTGTGGAGGAAAATGCTCCGTATTAGGGATGCCACCACTAAGAAAACCCTTTCTCAACCTCAAATTGTGAGAGCATCTGTGGAAAGACCTCTGTTGAATGTCTTAATAAGCAGGCAGGTGTGGGGCTACACTGTTCTGATATCTTGGTCCCTTTTACTTCTCAGCTGCTACTGTTGATTGAGAAGTTGTGTAGGGAGTGAAGAAGCCTTTTGGTTGTGTCTTGACCTGTGTAAGAGAAAGCAAAGTAAGGAAGAGGTCTTAGCAGCTAGTTTGCCCTGTGGATTAAGCTGTGAGTTATTTTTTGCTACATTAACATTTGGCCTGTGCTGTGGCGATTCATATAGTCAGCAAAACAGGTAAAGTAATCCTTTCATCGATGGGATTGGAGAGGTCTGTCAAGGCCATCAAGTCAAAATAAACATGCCAAGTGACTAGAGATGAGAAAAGATATTTGTCTGTATATTTTCTCATTCTTAGGTCTTTCAACAAGTTTAGGTAGTCTTAAAAGACACGAAGAACCACTGCAAGATCTTGTACCTCTGTGCAAGAGTTAAAAAAACCATCATTGTTTTTGTGTGAAAGAACCCATTGTGGTATGCCCAAATTACAGTCCTTTTGTGCACCAAATGTTTTACTCTTTTTTTGGAAAGAATAATATTTTCAAGCAAAAGTAACCATTTTTTCCCAAAGAAACCCCAAAATATATATTAAAAAAAATAAAAAAAGTGCCAAAATATCTCAGCATCTCTCCCAGCAGGGAGAAGACTTGTGCTTTTCTATTTTTTGTGTGCAAGAACAAAATAGATGAAGACTCAGACTCTTAGAAGTGACTTACAAGAAGTTGATAAAATTTTTTATCATATTAACCCTATAAATCATCATAATTATTTTGAGATTTGTTGCTATCTGTTGTTGGTATTATTTGCCATCAAGTCAACTTTGACTTACAGCAATCCTATGAATGAGAAATCTCTGGCCCTTTTCGCACTAGGCTTTTTGCGCGAGCGGGGGCGGGCGGCTTGCGGGAAAAGCCTAGTTCGGGAGCCTGCCGGTTCCCCGCTGGTTCCTTCCGCAGCCGAAGGAACCAGCTGGGAAACGGCACCGTCCTGGAGGCGGCGGCGGCTCGCGAGTCCATCCCCCCCCGCGCGCGCAAGAAAGGAGCCCGTCGCTCCTGGCGCGCGCGGGGGGGGCGGGCGCGACTGTTGCTGCTCCTGGCGCGCGCGAGGGGGCTGCTCGCGACAGCCTCCCGATCGCGCGCGCGTGCACGGGGGGCGGGCGCGACTGTCCCTCGCTCCTGGCGCGAGCGACAGTCGCGCCCGCCCCCCCGCGCGCGCCAGGAGCGAGCGACAGTCGCGCCCGCGAGCGGGAGGCTGTCGCGAGCAGCCCCCCGCCCGTGCGAAGCAGGATGCTCTCGCATCCGCCGCGCTAGCTCCCCGCCCCGCCCCTTCCTTCCGCACGGGCGGAGGGAAGGAGGCGCGACCCGGCCGCCTCCCCGACGCACCGCACTACAGGTGAGTGCGTGTGGGCGCCGGGAGTGTAGCGCGAGCGCGGGGTGATTTTCGCTTGAAAGCGAAAATCAAAAACCCCGCGCTCGCGCCGCTGCAGCCCCGTGAGAGCGCCGGAAGTGGGAGTGCGTCGTGCGGAGCGACACTCCCACTCCTGCACGGCTCACGGGGCTATTTCGCCCGGGAAAGCCCGTGCGAAAAGGGCCTCTGAGAGCAAAACTGCCCTACTCAGGTCTTCCAAATTCAGGGCTATGGATTCATTGATTGAATCAACCCACCTTATAGTGCCATCTCCTTCTTCTCCTACTATCTTCCATTACTCCAAGCATTATCATCTTTTCCAGTGAGTCACATTGTCTTATGATATGTCCAAAGTTCAGCAGCCTCACAGTTTAGTCATCTTGGCTTCTCAGGAGAATTCAGGTCTCATTTGCTCTCGCATTCATTCATTTCTATTTCGAGCAGTCCATGGTAGATGCATTGATTTTTTTTCCTGTCCTCTTTCTTCAGTGCAAGCTTTCACATACATACCTTAAAAACTGGAGATATGCTGGCATGGATGATTCTGTCAGTGTCTGTTGATGCATCTTTACACATGAGTGTCTTATTTAGTTCCTTCATAGCTGCCCTTCCGAGTCTTGGTCATCTTCTGGTTACTTGTGTGCAGTTCCCATTTTGATTAATGACTGAGTCTAGGTGTATGAAATCTTTAATTATTTTGATGTCCACATTACCCTCTTTAAAAGTGTGTTAATCATCTTTGGTCATTATTTTTGTTTTTTAATATTTGGCTATAGCCTTGCTTTTTACTTTCTTTCCCCACTGTCATCATGGTTGTTTCACATGCTATACTGTGCAAAAAGAACATTTGCAGACCTTTCTTGATTTTGAGATATCGCACAAATTTGATAGTTGTCCTTCTCTCCTCACCCCCTTGTTTGTTCTGCCCGCCTGCAGTATTAGTCTAGGACCTGGTTTTCCCTTTGTTGCCAAACCGATAAAATGGAAGACTAGACTTTGCTCTGCCCAATGTCTGTTCTTTTTTTCTTTCCCTCTGAGACAGAGGGGGAGCCTCCCCAATCGGATAAGAGACTTGCTTGTGACATGTCTGGATTAAAATCTAAATTTGAATATTGTAAGGCAGTTGATTTCATCATAAGATGTTAAAGATATTTTCTTAAAGACTGATTTGCACAAAAGTCCCAGCTAAAAATACAGTCTGCCCTTCACATTCATGGGTTACTCTTTCACTGTTATTCCTGAGTTTGTAACTGTTGCTTGATGAGCTCATCCTGGTTGCCCATGCTCTGTCTCCTCTCCTGCCAACAGTGCCATCCCATCAAGTCCTTTCCCACCTTGACTTCCCCAGATTTCAAACCCCTTCTCAGCCCATACACCTCCTCCCTGACTCCTCTTCTTCTCAATCTTCCTCGCAATCTCCTGGAGGCTTGGGAGGAAGAGGTATAGGGTGAAGGAATGGATGGTCTTGAAGGGGTTTAAAATCTGGGGAAGGGAGAATACTGAAGATTTGGGAGGAAGAGGAGTGGAGGGAATGAATTGATGGTCTTGAAGGGGGTGGCTGAAGCGAAAGGGTAGTAAAAGAGGCTTGGGAGGAAGAGGAGTGGAGGGGAGGAGTGGGTGGGCTTGAAGGGGTTTAAAATGACTGAGGATTGATGGTGGCAAGGTGGGAAAGGGAGTGAGGGGCTGATGCTTTTGACAGAAGAGGAGACAGAGAGCAGAAGGATTGTGATGGGGAGCTGGATCTCCTGGGAGGGACTTGATTATCTGGCTAATATATCACACTCTTTTGCAGCTCTTGTGTTGTGTCCACAGAGGAGAGCAGGGAAGCGAGCAAGGAATGGAGGGGACAAGCAAGCTGACAGGAACCTGGAACAAAGCTGGGAGGGGGTCAACCAAGCAGAGCCAGCATCTTCTTGGCTTCTAAGTCGGAGAAGAGAACCTCACAGAGATGTAAAATACCTGTAAATTGAATAAGAACATTTGCACATGCTCAACTTTTCCTAATCTTTTTTTTTTGGTCATGCCTGTTCTTTCTTTTTCCAAATTTCATTTCCCAGTTATTGCTACTTCGTTGGCTTGCCAGCGAAATATTATTTGAAAAGCAGCACACAAACAAGAATAAATTGATAATATGGATGATTTTACCCAGTGAAGGATCACGCAGTGAATAGGATGCCATCAGGAAATAGCTCAGTTAATCTTTTTCTCTGTGGGAAGGTGAGAGGAGTGTAAGTAAGTGAAGATTTCCATAAGGAGTGCTGTAAAATCACTGGGAGGCATTTTATATGGCATCAGTGAGAACCTTTGCAAATCTTTTCAGCTTGGACGCTAAATTTCTTCCCACCATTCTCTGCTTTAGGATTAATTCTGTTTGAAGAGCCTCCAGAAACGTGGGTTTCATGTAAAGCAAGAGATGTGTATATATATACTGAACCAAAAATACAGTGATTCTGTTCTGTCTGTTTGGGCTGTTAATTCAGGATCAGGGTTAAGTTACCAGATAAAAGGAGAATCTTAATGATGTGATATGTTTATTAAAATGACTGCATGTGGTGGATTGTAGATGTTGAATCAAAAAGGCCCCACAAATTCTGGTTAGCCATTGGCAGGCTAATTGAGCTACATAAATTTTGCAAATGAAATAATCTGTGGGGTAAATTGTTCTGAAATTGAGAAGACTTTTCAGTGTTCAAACTATGAACCCTAAGAAACTTTTGAACTATGAAAATTGAGGTGCTAAAAGATCTTCTTGGACAATTACTGCTCTGAGTGAGGCTTTATGGTGAAAAAAATAATGGAGACTTCATATTGTTACTTGCCAAGTTTTGAGAGCCAGAGTGATATAATGATTTGAGTGTTGGACTATGAGCATGGAGACCAGGATTCGATTCCCCACTCAGCCATGGAAATCCACTGCATAATGTTAGGTGCATCATATACTCTTAGCCCCAGAAAAAAACTGTGGTAGGTTTGTCTTAGGGACACCATAAGTCGGAAGCAACTTGAAGGCACACAACAACAACAAAATATTGGGATCACTGTATCAGAATATTAGGAATAATTGGCTCACCATCCCTTTTGGGGAAGGCTCAGTGCTAACCTGTAATAAGGACGATTAAGTTTTCTGTCAGCAGCAGGCACCCAGCTGTTAACAGATAAAGTTATTTGGCTGTGCAACATTTGGCTGTAGTTTCTGATGCCAAACCGTGTGCGATCTCTTGTTGGACTGGGATTGCATAATGGTTGCAAATGGGGAGCTTTATTTTTAGTATAATTTTTAAAAACTATTTGAGCGGAGATGAGTGACCATCAAAGAAACAGCAAACTGAATTTTAAAATGAACTGGAAACTGAGATCGTGAGGATGCTAAATATCAGTTATATCCTTTGCATTGCCCAATTCCATGAAATGACTGGTTGGCAATATGAAGCCATACAGGTGACTGAATCAGTGAAAGCATTACAGGGTTGTTTGGTGGGTACACAGTACAGAGCAGTTTTTGTGGCTGCTCCCAGTCTGTGGAATTCCCTTCCATGGGAGGGTAGGCTCACCTCTTCTCCTCCCCCTTTGCAAAGAGGTAAAAACTATTTTTTATTTAAAAAGATATTTGATGATTAAACTGGTTGTGCAGAAGGATCTTTTTATGGTGCATGTGTGTTGTAGGTCTATATTGTGTATTTCCTAATGATTTTATACTTTTTAAAATGATTGGGCTTTTAATATGATACCATAATTGTGCATTAACTTTTTTATAAAGACATTTTTAGTTCTATCTCTTTTAGCCTTGTTATAAACTGCCTTGAGAGAAAGGTGGGATGTGAGTTATATAAATAAATGATAAAAAAGTAACAGCTGTCAAGGAAAGAAAGGCGTGTTGAGAATTATAGGCATACCTCCATTAGCAAAGCCTCTAATAAAGAAATTCCTTTTTGCAAAGTCCTTTTTATGCCCACTCAACCCCTCTTTTCCTTCTTCGCCTCTGCCTACTTGAAGGTTTTTTTTAAACAGGATCAACATTGGTGATGGTGAAGGAGGGCTGGAGAAACAAAGCCTTTGGTGCCAGGTTGTAGCAGCGTGTCTGTGGTAAACAAAATGGAAAAGCTTGAGCTGGGAAAAAACAGAACTCTGTTCTGGCTGATCCTCCTGTAGCCCTGTATGCTTTCCTACTACAAGCAAGATAAAACAGCATCTGTCTCCAGAATCACTTAGTGGGCATATGAAAATAGCAAGAAATGGGAAAAGCAGATAACTTTGCCTTTCCTTCTTTCTTCCTGGCTTAAATACCATAAAGGCACCAGATCCCATCTGATCTTGGAAGCTAAGCAGGCTCAGCTCTGATTAGTAATTGCATGAGAGACCACCAACAAATACCAGGTGCTGTAGGCTACATTACAGAGGAAGGAACTGGGAAATCCACCTCTGAGTATTCCGTGCCTAAGAAAACCCTGTGAAATTCATGAGATTACTATAAATCAACAGGCATCTTGAAGGCAAATAAACACATGCACACCTCAGCATGATGATGAAACATAGATCGCAAAGTCTGGCAACTAAGTGGAAATCGTAAGAAAAGCAGATGCTGGTGGGAGAATAAGTAATCCATGGATGTGTTTTGGAAGAAGCCTCCAAGTAGTCTCTACTCTCCAGAAGTTCAAAATCCTTTTGTTTATTTGTGGAAGGCTTCCCTGAGCATGTTGTTTCATTTCACTTATGTATGTACTTAGTTGAATGAAAAGTTTGCTGAAACATGTTGAGCTGCTCTCTTTTTTGTTGTGATGTAGGAACCTATCACATGGTCTAGTAGTTTGAGTGTTAATCTACAACCCTGGAGACCACTGGGTGACTTTGGGCACGTCACATACTCTCAGCCCCAGAAAACCCTCTGACAGGTTTGTGTTAGGGACACCATAAGTCAGAAGCAACTTGAAGGCACACAATAACAACAAAATATTGGGATCACTGTATCAGAATATTAGGAATAATTGGCTCACCATCCCTTTTGGGGAAGGCTCAGTGCTAACCTGTAATAAGGACGATTAAGTTTTCTGTCAGCAGCAGGCACCCAGCTGTTAACAGATAAAGTTATTTGGCTGTGCAACATTTGGCTGTAGTTTCTGATGCCAAACCGTGTGTGATCTCTTGTAGGACTGGGTTTGCATAATGGTTGCAAATGGAGAGCTTTATTTTTAGTATAGTTTTTAAAAACTATTTTAGGCATTTGAGCAGAGATGAGTGACCATCAAAGAAACAGCAAACTGAATTTTAAAATGAACTGGAAACTGAGATCATGAGGATGCAAAAGTAATATCCTTTGCATTGCCTAATTCCATGAAATGACTGGTTGGCAATATGACGCCATACAGGTGACTGAATCAGTGAAAGCATTACAGGGTTATTTGGTGGGAACATAGGAGAGAGCAGTTTTTGTGGCTGCTCCCAGTCTGTGGAATTCTCTTCCATGGGAGGATAAGCTCACCTCTTCTCCTCCCCCTTTGCGAAGAGGTAGAGACCATTTTTTATTTAAAAAGATATTTGATGATTAAACTGGTTGTGCAGAAGGATCTTTTTATGGTGCATGTGTGTTGTAGGTCTATATTGTATATTTCCTAATGATTTTATACTTTTTAAAATGATTGGGGTTTTAATATGATACCATAATTGTGCATTAATATTTTTATAAAGATATTTTTAGTTCTATCTCTTTTTAGCCTTGTTGTAAACTGCCTTGGGAGAAAGGTGGGATGTGAGTTATATAAATAAATGATAAAAAAGTAACAGCTGTCAAGGAAAGAAAGGCGTGTTGAGAATTATAGGCATACCTCCATTAGCAAAGCCTCTAATAAAGAAATTCCTTTTTGCAAAGTCCTTTTTATGCCCACTCAACCCCTCTTTTCCTTCTTCGCCTCTGCCTACTTGAAGGTTTTTTTTAAACAGGATCAACATTGGTGATGGTGAAGGAGGGCTGGAGAAACAAAGCCTTTGGTGCCAGGTTGTAGCAGCGTGTCTGTGGTAAACAAAATGGAAAAGCTTGAGCTGGGAAAAAACAGAACTCTGTTCTGGCTGATCCTCCTGTAGCCCTGTATGCTTTCCTACTACAAGCAAGATAAAACAGCATCTGTCTCCAGAATCACTTAGTGGGCATATGAAAATAGCAAGAAATGGGAAAAGCAGATAACTTTGCCTTTCCTTCTTTCTTCCTGGCTTAAATACCATAAAGGCACCAGATCCCATCTGATCTTGGAAGCTAAGCAGGCTCAGCTCTGATTAGTAATTGCATGAGAGACCACCAACAAATACCAGGTGCTGTAGGCTACATTACAGAGGAAGGAACTGGGAAATCCACCTCTGAGTATTCCGTGCCTAAGAAAACCCTGTGAAATTCATGAGATTACTATAAATCAACAGGCATCTTGAAGGCAAATAAACACATGCACACCTCAGCATGATGATGAAACATAGATCGCAAAGTCTGGCAACTAAGTGGAAATCGTAAGAAAAGCAGATGCTGGTGGGAGAATAAGTAATCCATGGATGTGTTTTGGAAGAAGCCTCCAAGTAGTCTCTACTCTCCAGAAGTTCAAAATCCTTTTGTTTATTTGTGGAAGGCTTCTCTGAGCATGTTGTTCATTTCACTTATGTATGTACTTAGTTGAATGAAAAGTTTGCTGAAACATGTTGAGCTGCTCTCTTTTTTGTTGTGATGTAGGAACCTATCACATGGTCTAGTAGTTTGAGTGTTAATCTACAACCCTGGAGACCACTGGGTGACTTTGGGCACGTCACATACTCTCAGCCCCAGAAAACCCTCTGACAGGTTTGTGTTAGGGTCACCATAAGTCAGAAAGTACTTGAAGGCACACAACAACAACAACAACAACAACAACAACAACCACCACCACCACCACCACCACCTATCCCTATTCTTTCCATGTTATTCCCACTTCTGGTACCAGTTTTTCTGTTAAATAGTACATGGCCAGGAACAGATCTATTTTATTAACTGAGGCATATCTATAGTTGTAATACGTTCCTCATTCTTTATTTTGTAGGGATGAAAAGAACCAGTCTATTATTGTTAGCGGGGAGTCTGGTGCTGGCAAAACAGTTTCTGCCAAATATGCCATGCGCTTCTTCGCATCAGTTGGAGGTTCTTCCAGCGAAACCAATATTGAAGAGAAGGTCTTGGCTTCCAGTCCTATCATGGAGGTAAGCATTGTGGTGTGGATTTTTGTGGTTTCTCAATCATTTTCAATTGTGATTTGAATTTGTCTACTAATTAAAGAAAATAAAATGTGGTATGCAGGCCTGTTGAGTTGGTACACTAAACCTTCAACTCTGACTCCTCTATTCTTCTACAGCCTTAACTGTGATTCCAGTTCTGACTGTAACTCCTTTATAATGGTAAATATATCTTAATAGTAATAGATTTTCTGTAAAACAATAGGATGAGGCATTTCATCACCCCTTATATGAACCACCAGGTTACTTAGGTAGAATATAAAATGTATTTGTTCGAAGTTTCTGAAAATTAGAGTTGGTATGTTTCTACCAACACTGACTCCAGCTCCACCCAAAATTGCTTCCAATTCTGACTCTGACTCTCCTACTGTGACTCCACAGTCCTGGTGGCACAGTATATTTTGTTGGATTTCAGCTCCCACAATCTCTTGCTATCAGCCATGCTGTCTGATGGGAGGTGGAGGGGCACATGCTTCTCACCTCTGAATTACTATCTGACTTGACTGTGTTCCTCTGTTTCTTTGAGTTGGTTCACCAGTTTGTTGCCAAAATTCTTACATGTGAACAGTCTGGAAGGAGACTACTGCTGAGTTTAGGGTGTATGTGTGTGTATTTGTTTGTTTGTGCGTGACAGCTTATGATGACTCCGTAGAGCTTTTGTAGGAAAGGAATACTCAGAGGTGTCTTTGCCAGTTCAGTTTCTCTAAAATATAGCCTATAGCACTTGGTTTTCATTGGTATCCCATCCGAGTACTAAGCGATGCTAACCCTATTAACTTCTAAAGTCAGACAGGATCTAGTACCTTTAAGATATTTTGACCCTATTGAATTCAGGATCAAGGGCTGTTTTTTGAGAGGTGGGATGTTAACACATTTCAATAAAGAGGTGTCCTCTTTTCCTTTGGGTTGATTTACCAGTCTGTTTCTAAAGTTCTTACGTACGAGCAGAATGGAAACAGACTCCACTGATGAATTCAGCATACGGGGTAGTGTTTTGGATATTAACACAGTCCAGTAAAGAGGTTTCCTTCCATAGCTACTGTGTTCTCTTGCACAAGAAGTTCATTTAGCCCTGGATTTTGCTTTCCATACATTCTAGTCAAATGATGATTATATTTATTTAAATCTCATCTTGTTCTCACCCTTAGGACTCAAATCAAAACAGATATGGTTTAAAGCTTACATCAATAATGACATACAAAAATTACAACATAATTAAGCTGTCAGTAGAATTAAAAACAAGTTAAAGATATAACCCATTAAAAAGTGAGTAAGAACAATATAGCACGTTATTAAGAACCCTTTCACCACGAGGCTTTTAGTAGTGGCTTCCAAGCAACCAGATGTCTCTGGGAACCTCCCAAGCAGGGCTCACAGGTGATAGTTGTCTCCTGTTTCCTAGCAATTTATATGCACCAGCATACTGGATCTGCACACTGAGGCTTTACGTAACCCTCATAGTCATTAATAGACTTGTTCTTTATGGATTTGGCCATCTAAAGCCATTTGGGGTAATGGTTCTCCCACCTGGTGACAGTGAGTTCCATACATTAATTATGCATTGCAAGAAAAAACATTTTCTTTTGCTTTTCCTGAATAAACTGCCAATTTCACTGGATGACCTTGATTTCTAGAATTTTACAAGAAGCAGAAAAGCTTCTCTGTGTCTGCTTTCTCCACACTATATTTTTATAACCATCGATCATGTCTCCTCTAAATTGTTCTCCCCATCCCCAGGACTGAAAAGCTAAAATTTTGTTGCATAACATGGTCTTGTTATGTGCATTTTATAGCTTGGGCAGTAAAGAGAGATGAGATATTTTTAGTTACTGCATTTGAGCTGTGAATTTTGGCCATTCCTGAACATTTTCTTGGGTTTCTCGTGTTTATTGTTCTATGTCCCAGCAGTGATATACAAGATGCTTTGGGCTAGATGATAAGCCCAATCAGATGTAAAATCCTTGGGATGATTCAAAGTGAGCAAGCAATGTGAATTAAAGGAAGTAAAATTCTGTGTGATGGATTTATGTGTGGGAATTCTGGTATTCTTGAGTTCCAGTTGTAGAGGGCAGAACAACTGCATTTTGTGTTTAGATTGAGTATATGTGGATAACTCCAATAAGAGCTGCAAATTTTGTTGAAAATTTGAGATATGAAGCATTCTCCTAAGATTTTATCAGTCTTAGGCAACATCTTTTTGGCTTCAACATCCCTCAGATATCCCCCTGAAATTAATTTCAGATTTTACATTTAACTGAAAATTTAATTGTGTACTCCTTGAAGATCACTTGTTACTTTCGATATATGATGGGTAGCTTGCATTCTTGAACCAGAACTTGGAGAAGTAATTCTTTTGGATCAAAACTCTCAGGAAAAAAAAGTTTCTTCAGTTTCTCCAGTATCTGTCTCAACCCAGTCCATCGGCCTAAATCCAGTTGTGAATCCCAGCTAGAGTAGACCCATTAAATTAATGGGAATGTGGTAGGTCAGCACACACAAAGGTTCAGCTAATTCAGTTGGTCTGTACTCCAATTAGTGAGAAGAGCCAGTCTGATGCAATGTTTTGAATGTTGGACTAGGGCCCTTTTCGCACGGGCTTTCCCGAGCGAAATAGCCCCGTGAGCCGTGCGGGAGTGGGAGCGCCGCTCCACACGACGCACTCCCACTTCCGGCGCTCTCACGGGGCTGCAGCGGCGCGAGCGCGGGGTTTTTGATTTTCGCTTCCAAGCGAAAATCACCCCGCGCTCGCACAACGCTCCCGGCGCCCACCCGCACTTACCTGTTGTGCGGTGCGTCGGAGAGGCGGCCGGGTAGCGCTTCCTTCCCTCCGCTCCTGCGGAAGGAAGGGGTGGGGCGGGGCGCTTGCGTGACGGATGCGATGGCATCCTGCTTCGCGCGGGTGGGGGGCTGCTCGCGACAGCCTCCCGCGTGCGCGCGGGGGGTGGGTGGGCGCGACTGTCGCTCGCTCCTGGCGCGCGCGGGGGGGACAGGCGCAACTGTCGCTCGCTTCCTGCGTGCGTGGGGGGCGACGCGAGAGGCTCCTGCTTCTCGCGCAAGCGGGGGAGGATGGACGAGCGAGCCGCCTCCGCCTCCGGGACGCTGCCGCTTCCCCGCTTGTTCCTTCGCCTGCGGAAGGAACGAGCGGGGAACCGGCAGGCTCTCGGAAGAGGCTTTTCGCGCAAGCCGCCCACCCCAGCTCACGCAAAAAGCCTCAGTGCGAAAAGGGCCTAGGACTCTGGGAGACCAGGGTTGGAATTCCCACTCAGTCATGGAAACCCACTGGGTGACTTTGGGCAAAGTACACCCTCTCAGTCTTCAAGGAAGAGAATGGAAAACCCCGTCTGAATAAATCTTGCCAACAAAACCCTGTGAGAGGAATACTATAAGTTGGAGTCGACTTGAAAGTTATAACAATAACATCAATTCTGGTTAGTAGGAACAATTGGAATTGGGCTTAAATGGACCTTGGCCAGTTGCAAAAGCGTTTTTGCAAACCAGTAAATTCTGGGAAGAATAATCTGTTCCTCCTCTACTAACCCACTAGAAGGAGAAGAGTGGCTGACTGTCAAGAAGACAGGAAAAGAAATTGCTGCATCTGCTGTGGGCTTTGACCCTCGTCACTACTGCCTTCATCACCCCATCTACTTATATGTAGCCAACAGGTTGTCTCAAAAGGAATATCACCCTCAGCATTAAGAATTGGTACCTGTCCCTGCTTTAGCTCCTCTGGAGCAATAAGAGGCTATGGAAAGTTAATGGATGTCTGCCCAGCCAGTGTGTGTTATTTGTTTTGTGTGTTATATGGTTATTTCCCATAAAATTGACTTCAACTTGTGGTGACCCTATCAGTGAGAGACTTATAAGAGCTCTAGTCATCAGCTGCCCTGTTCATGTCCTGCAGGTTCAGGGTTGTGGCTTCCTTGATTGAGTCCATCCACCTGTAGTTCCTGCCATTCCAAGTATTATTGTCTTTTCCAGCGAGTCGTGCTGTGTCTGGTGTATGAGTTTCAGTTTAGTCATCTTCACTTTTAGTGAGAGTTCAAGCTTGATTTACTCTTTCATTTGCCTTTTTACTAGTTCAAGCTACCCATAGAACTCTTCTTCTTGATTTTCTTTTGTTCAGTTTTCTTCACTGTCTAGCTTTTACAACCATACTCAGAAATTGGAAATGCTATAGCAATAGCATTTACATTTGTATATCGCTTTATAGTGCCAAGCACTCTCTAAGTGGTTTACAATGTGTTAGCTAATTGCCTCCGACAAGCTGGGTACTCATTTTATTGACCTGCGGAAGGATGGAAGGCTGAGTCAACCTGAAGCCCTGCAGGATTAAACTCACAATGTTGTGGCGGCAGTACCGGCATTTTACCACTGCACTAACAGGACTCTTTTGCGCCACCAGGATATAGGTGATTTTGACTTTAATATTTAATGATACGTCTTTAATCCAAGGTTCTTACTTAGTTATCCAGTCCAATGTAGCCAACAGCTATTGGGAATCTCCCTTCCCTGGAATTATTACAGCACGAGATGCCCTATCAACAGCCCAGGAGGTGGTATCTCACCCAGGATGCACCCGTGCTAGTGGCATGCTTGCTTCTGACCTTCCACACCACTAGAGTGGGTCAGCCCACCTTCATCACCAGCCCTGAAATCCTAGCAGGATGCTTTTCCCTGTCAGAATGACCCCTCCACCTTATCAGTTTAGGTCAGGATTCTTGGCAGGGTTTGTTCGGAAAGGATTAGCCCTTGCCTTCCTCTGAGAGTACGAGATTGTCACCCACTGAGTTTCCATGGCTGAGATCTTCAGAATCTTTGTCCAGTGCTCAAACCACTACACCATGCTGGCTCTCTCCTGATTCCATGGCAGTGGCTTTATAGCTTTTTGAGTAGTAAAATTTGGCCTGTCCTAGGAGTTTGTTTGAGAGCTGCAATCAAGCTATTGCCCTTCTGAGTGCCAGGGTCATTGCTTTATTGCTTTCCGCTGCATCTGGAACCCTGTCTTTAGTGTCCCTTCACATTCAGCTCCCTAGTAAATTAAAAGAATATATTGATTAATGACTGAATTTACTGTAGGATCCGTCAGCAATGCAGGCAAGGTCCGTATCAGTCCGGGAGAACTGCCAGAATTACATAATTATTTACCTTGGGTTTAAAGGTCCTTCCCCAGTGAAAGTTGCACAGGATGCTTGGGAACAAGCCTGGGGAATATATGTGGTGACAGAATGAATGGACTGGAAATTCCTTTAATGATGAAATGTTAAGAAAGTTTGCTTCACTGCTCTGATCAATCTCTGTGTGTGTTTGTGTGTGGTTTTTAGAGTGTTGGACTGAGACTTGGGACATCCAAGTTCGAGGAGTCCCCACTGAGCTATGAAGCTCACTGGGTGGCTTTGGACTATTCTGTCTCTCTCTCTCTGTCTCTCTGTCTCTCTCTCTCTGTCTGATATACATATCTCATAGGCTGGTCTTAAGGACAAATTGGGGAAGAGGAGGCTCATGTATATATTCTTTTACTCCTTGGAGGAAAGAAAGGATATGAAGTAATTAATGAAAAATTAATTAATGAGTACATACTGGTATGAGCATCAAACCCCGGTTAGCAGGGAACCAACATTATATGTATTCCATGTATAACATACAGTAATTCTCTAAAGGATCTCTGCTTTCCTTTAAGAATGACTATGTTTCTAATCCTTATGGCTGAAAAACTTAGATTTTAAAATGAGTGTGCAACGCATTGCAATTTTCCAAAGCCAGAGAACTGAAGGGCAAAAGACTTCTTCTTTCCATCAGCAATTGTCCCAGCATAGCTATTGAATGGCCTTTGGTTATATTTTGGTGGAGAAGAACATTAGATTTGGAATTCAACTTTTATATTGGTGGTGTGATACTGAGTAAATGTCTCAAAATATAGCAGACTCCACACAGAGACCAGACAAACAAACCAACAAACCCACATTGCTGCAGTACCTTTCTTAGAACAACCCAAAGAGGCAAAATTCTTCACATATTATTTTATATTATTTATATCCTGCCTTTCTCCCAGCTCAGGATCCATTGCACAAGCTTCTGAAACTCATATTAACAGGCATGGATGTTAAAAGCCATTTTTAAGGAAAAAATGTGATGATGGGAGGCCACAGAGCTACATCTTTCTTGAGATGTTAAAGCTGACTTTTACATGAAGGTGGAAGGAAGTTTGATGAAGTTATAGGCCAAACCACTTGCTGGCCATGAAGGATTTGGGGCACAAAAGTAAGAGAAGATGGTAAACTCCCTTCTCCTTTGTTAGAAACAAAGGTAGATCGTTTGAGATCTGACCTGTATCTGTCCGTTTTCTTCTGAAGGCAGCGTGTAGCTTAAGAAGACCGTTCTTAATGCTGGGAGTCTGTGTTTACCATTACTGAGTTCACTTAGTTCAAGGCAATCTGTTTATAAGGACTTTTGAAGCCTGAATGCAAATTGGAACTCCCCTTGTGCTCTTTTTGCTTTGTAACTTCAAGCTAATGGGTTCTAGCAAATCTGACTTTGTCTCAGCACTGTTCCATTTTATTTTCCTGAAATATTCAGGTCCCTACGTCAATAACAAGCTGAGGAAGTCAAGCCTACATTAGCACCGTCCCCAAATAAAATCAATACTCCTTTCCAAAGATGCTCTTTTGTCCTCCTTTGTTTTAGTTTTCGCATGTCATCAGATTTATTTTAGCAAGCCCTTGCCTCTTGGGCTTTTGTTGCCTTCACTCCCGAGAAAGTTCTCCAGCCCTTCTGTAAAAGGTTTCACCAGTAACAGGGAGACATTCAGCTGGTGAATGTTCTCCTTCGATCTACAGTGGCAGTGAAGGGGGAGCGGGGAGGATGGTTTGCTTTCTTTTTAAGTAGCTATGTACAGTTAGTACAGTCCCAGCCTGAGGCTGATTACCTGCGATATTGTAATAGGAGGTTCAAATGGAATTGAGAGAAGAGTGAATTGTGAAGAGAAGCCAGCTGGGTTGTGGGTGAGAATGTACACAAGACCATGTGTTGGTGGCATAAACAACTCTACGGCTCATTCGGTTTTAGCTTCCCTGCGTGTTGTATGTGCCTTCAAGTTGTCTGTTGACTTATGGCAACCCCATGAATTCCATAGGGTTTTTTTTAAGCACTTGGAGGTGGTTTTACCAGTTCTTTCCCCTGAAACGTAGCCTACAGCACCTGGTTTTCCTTGGCTTTCTCCCATCCAAGTAGTAACCAGGGCTGATGCTACTTAGCTTCCAAGATCATGGTGAGCACTCCTGATTCTCTTCCTCCTGCAACCCCACTCTGTCTGTGTTGTTAGGGCAAGAAGAGTGTGGCTTGTGGGTACCAAGGCACTTGTGGCCCGCAGACCTCCACCAGCATCCTGAAAAAGAATTCAAACAAGTCTTTGTTCCATAATGGCTCTTTGGATTGTTCTAATACAGCTACTGCAGCAATGTGGGTTTGTTTGTTTGTTTTTGTTTGGTTGGTTTGTTTACTCTCTGTGTGGAGTCTGCTATATTTTGAGATATTTACTCATCCCTTAGAGGCTGTGGGGGAAATATCATTGTGGCCATTTCCGCACTAGACTGTTTGCAGTTTAGGGAGGGGCCTCAAAGATTCAGGCCTCAAAGGCCCCTCCCCAGGATTCCATAGGATGTTGAAAGTGGAATAATAGCACTATAACAGTCTGGTGTGGAAATGGCCATACTGACATTTCCCTTTAGTCTGTGTTAGACACTGGCTCTGGCCTCCCCCAACCCCACGGAAAGTGACCTGGAAAATGACCTCTTGATCCAGGCCACAAGAAGGGCCTTTCCCTGGACCTAAAACAGGCTGGCAGGAGAACATGGTAGAATTGCCCTGTGACCTTGTGCCACCACCTCCTCTCACTAAACCTGCCTTACAGGCCCTCCCCATGCTTCTTAGATTTCACCTTTTACTCAGCTCACTTTCTGTTCCCTTCTACTCCCTCTCTTGCTTCACATTGCACCATTGCTTTTTATACTTAGCCATCTGTGCTGCTCGCTCTTTGTTACCTCCTACTCTCTCCCATGCCTCCCCTTGCATGATCACAAGGGGTTCCTCCATGGCCACATACCTCCACGTACCTGAAAACAAGGGCAGACTTGTTTCTTGCGTAGCAAGAGTGTCTCTGCATTTTGCCCCACATCTCAATTGACACAATGGCTAGAGATTTGCATTTGTTAAAAAAGTGAACGCTTGGAATCTGATCCAAATGAGAGTCCAGACAGGCACTTGGTTGCGTGCCTAGTATCTGGGTAAAACCTGGACAGCCAGGTCACATGGTAACCTTGTCCCAAGCCCCAACAGTTCCTTGCCCCTGCTATATGGGTAGAAGTGGGCACAGAGCTGCATTTAACATATGACTCCAATTTTTTTTCCTTTCTTGCAGCACAGAGAGAGAGATCTCTTTGTTATCTGCTCTGAGTATGCTGTTCTGCAAAGCTTGTGTTTTTCCTTGCCCCATAAATCTATCCTTTTCCTGCCAACTTTAATCTCAGATTCGTGATGATAAGAGAATTAGTTGTCGTGCCTCTGACAAGCTCTCTCCCTGTGTCAGCTTGGTTAGTAGGCCTTGCCCACCCACCCCGCCACCCCCAGCCATTAAAAAGAGAGGCTGCAGTTTAGCTTTTAAAAGCTATGGCCTGAAGCCAATGCGGAGCAGTCTTGAGTCATTGAATCCAATGCCTGGCTTTGGAGTTATTGGCATTTTCCAGGCTTGGAAAATTACAGTTATATGACAAGCCCCCCTCCCCAAAGTAATGAATTACCACTATGGGGTGATTTTTAAAAGTAATTCCTTACTTTCTTGTTTCTCACAAGTGACTAAAATAATTACTTTTTCATTTACCTTCAAAATCATGTCAGAGTGCTACAAGGGAGTGGTTTGTGACATGAACACACCAGCCGCCTCTTTGTAATTGCTTATAAAAAAGCTCAAAGTAGCAGCACAAGCCAGCACCGGAATGGGATATTCCTCCTGTGCCATTTAGTGAGGCTACCTCACTGTAACTGTTAAGAGTAACTTCAAAAGTTACTGTTGCCATGCAATTAAGTTATTCCTTAGCAAATTGCGTTTGGAGGGTAATGTTGCTGGTGCCTTAGGTATTTCAAAAGGGAGCTGAGTAAGATGACCAGTGTATTTATAGTTGGTTACTTCTAAGTTCTGGGCATTTTTCAGCAGCTGATGGCTGTAGGAGAGAAACTTTGCAGTGCCACTTTCTTTCCCTCTTTAGGCATTCATTGCAAGGACCTTTGCCACTTGACAAGTTCCCTTTTGAAATCTGGAGGGCCAACAGCTACCAACAGCTTCCCCAGCATCTGATAAAAATATAGATCTTTAAGTTAGGCCACCAAAATGGAAATCATAACAAGGTCAAACGCTAGTGAAAGGAAAAGTCATCCCTGGATGCATTTTGGAACAAGCCTTCAAGTGATCACTGCCAGCCAGTAAGGGATTCTGGAGGCAGCTACTGTTTGCTTTATCTTTTCTAGGCTGCCACACACAGCTAAACTCAGCTAGAGTAGAATTCTTCCTCAGCTTTATTGAAATTTACTTTACTGAAATTCATTGAAATTTACTGCAGTCACTCTGCTTCAACCTGACACTGAAGTCTGAGTGCCTCCAGCCTTTCTTCATCATCCTTCCAATGCTAATCCTGCTAAAAATCCTCTAGCTAGATAGAGGACAAGGAGGAAGAGGAGGACTATCTGGGCTTTGTAAGAAGGATCTTCTTTGTTGGAGGCTTTGTTAACTGAGGTATGCCTCCATGCAGAAGTGCACTGTTCCATTTAGCTATCAGTGCAACCTCAGAGCTTGGGATTAATGCATTCTGAGTCATAACATTACTTGTAACACATTACTCTTTGGCAAAGGAGTAGGAATTTTAGGAAATATTTGTGTGTTTAGTATATTTTTTTTAAAAAATCAATTGAAAATAATTAATCAGTTTGTTAGTAAAGAGAAATATAATAAGTCAGTCTTCAAATAATTAGTAGAAGTATTGCCATTGTCACTCTAAAAAGTAAAGAGTAATTAATTGCTTTTTAAAAGCTTTGTGAACTATCTAGGCTTTGAGGTCAACACAGGAAGACACAGTTATTAAGCTTTTATTTTTTAAAAAATTAGATTTTTAAAGTGTGCCAGTTTGTTTCTTCCCAGTTTCCCCCATTGTCCACAGTTTACTTCAGTTGGTGCAAACTGAGTTAAAAATGCAAAAGTAGTTTGTATTACATTAATTCAGTGATGAAGAAAAGAGGAGGGTTCAAATGTTGCCTTTCTCAGTAGACTCAGGCAAGAGCAAACTTCTGCAGCCTCTCCTACCTTGTGTGTTCTTGCTCATTGATAACTTTTTCCATTTTGGCCACACTAATTTTGCTCAGCCGTGTGTGTCCCAGTTTTCATCCATGAAATGTTGGAGGTTATGGTAGTGTGGGGGGCAGGTTTGAGTCTCACTGTGCCTCATCCCACATCAGATCTGTCTGATCTGAGCCCCAGTGGAATTTCAGCTGACTGTGAGACTTGGGACCTCACAGAGCTAAGAAGTGATCCAACAGCCTGGCTCACTTAGGCCATTTCTGCAGTACACTGTTATAATGCTATTATTCCACTTCAACATCCTATGAAATCCTGGAGTTGCAGTTTAGGGAGGGACCTTTGGAATTCTCAGCCAGAGAGCTCTTTGTAAACTACAAACCCCAGAATTCCACAGGATGTTGAAAGTGGAATAATAGCACTACAACAGTGTAGTGTAGAAATGGCCTTAGTCATTCAGACTTGATCTTTTCACACTATATAGTTATAGCACAATGATTCCACTGTAACTGTCATAGTAACAGCCTGTGGAGCCTGAGATTTGCAGTTTAAGGAGAGACATTTAGAATTCTCAGCCAGAGAGAACTGCTGCCTCACCCAAACTACAAAGCCCAGGTTCCACAGGATGTTTCCATTGCAGGTTAAGTGGAATCATAACGCTATAATTACAGAGTATGACAGGGCCCTGGGGTGTGTGCAGAAGAACCTCTGCACCTTGCTGTGAATCCAGACTCTTCCCTTGTCATCCCCTGACACTAGAAGCTAAGAGGAAGTTGAGCCCAATGGGATCAGTGGAGGAGTGTTTGTCTGGCTCCAAGGAGACTTCAAGCTCAGAGATCCACTTCAGGAAAGAGGGGTCTACTGATAACGTACTGAAGATCACTAAAGAGGAGGAGATGCAAAGTACATCTAGTAGCCCAGCTGATGATCAAGAAGAGTAAGGTCTAGATGTATTAAGATGAACCTCCCAGTCTGCTTGACTGACCCCAGCTGGTACATTTGTTCCCAGCAGGTCTCTCTCTCAGGCATACTTACTTCCATCTCCTGTTGACCTTGCCTTAGCTCCAGTGTGCTTGTAGTTCTAGCTCTTGCACCTTATCCTGGCTCATCTTGACTAGACCTACCTCAGTTTTGAGTTGCTTTCACATCACCGTACACTATGTGGCAGGTAGAACTTTTGTGCCTCCTCAGCTTTGCTTTTGACTGCAGAGTGACCTAGTCTTCCCAGCAGGGATGCTGTGCGAAGGCAGTTGTGTCTTAGTGTATGTAGTTAACTAAGAGACTCATTGTGAATATTTCCTGCTTCATGTTTCTTGCAAAATACACTCCTTTCTTGCATGGCCCATCTGTTTTAACAAGGACAATTTTGTAAGCAATGCTAATAATAGCTTTCTGGATATGTGGAACCCAGTACTGAATAAGGTGATTCGAAAAGAAGCCCTTGCCAGCGTTGAATACAAATGTGCTTCTGTTTTCCAAGTTTGCATAAGATGCTTTCAGAAATGTAATCAGTTAAGGGGGGAAAAAGCAAATTCCAATTAGATTTCTTATTTATTTAAATTGTTGTCTCATAATGCAAGTAAACTATGCATACATTGATTATACTGCAGGATTCTACTTGCTTGTTACAGTACTGAGACTTCAAGGAAGATCTTAATGGAGCTGTTAATCTGCCCCTTGGTCTTTTCCCCTTTCTCATTTGTGGCTGTTGTTTGCTTCCTGCCAGTCTCCTGTGTCATTTGATGGTGTTTGCAGAAGATCAGCTTGGCTTTGTAGCAACCTCATGCTAACTTCTGTCTTCCACTGTTTTGTTAACACAGCCGATCACATCCAAGCGCCAGTAATTGAAATTCTATGGGATGGTTAGTATAAAACTCTGACCCCTGAGGGATTGTGTTCTAATGACAGATTTTGTAATTTAGGAGAGCATTTATGAGAGGAATAAATTAGCAAGCTCAGAGACCATAATTCAGACGTGAGGTGGTGACTCTTTTGTTGAACTAAACCACATAAGGAGTTTGGGGGTACTGATCCAGTGAAGATGCACAAAATGCTGTGTTGTTTACATTAGGACATCAACTACAGCCTTGATCAGAGCTGTTCCACAAATCCCTACATGTCTGTGAAAGCTGAAGAAGGTCTGATACTCTGTGCAAATTTCTGCATGTTTTTCAGTTTCTTTCGGCATTCTCTTCTTGGTGCCAGCTTTCTTGACCAGATTACTCCCACTGTCATTTTCCTGTTGGATTCATTTATTTAAATTATATCCCACTTCTCTTCCAGCTCAGGATTCAAGGCAGCGTACAACATGTTCAAACAAAGTACAGCTTTAAAAAAAAACCTCACTATTAATACAAAAGTTAAAAACAAGCAGTAATTACATCTTAAAACACAGGTTAAAAACAGTTTTAAAAAGCCACATTGGAAACGTAATTTTAAAAGATACAGACACAACACACCTCATCAAAATCTCTGTCCACTGCAACAAGTTTAAAACAAAAGGCCTACCTACAAAAAAGTCTTTGCCTGCGTATTGAAGCCAGCGAAGCCAGCATAGTGTAGCAACTTGAATGCAGGACTAAAATATTGAGAGACCAAGGTTTGAATCCCTAACTTAGCCATGGAAACTCGTTATGTGACCTTGGGCAAGTCACACTCTCTCAAGCTCAGAGGAAGGCAAAGGCAAGGCAACTCCCCTCTGAACAAATTCTACCGAGAAAACAACTCTGTGATAAATTTGCCTTAGGGTCTCCATAAGTCAGAAATGACTTAAAGGCAAGAAAGACCACAGAAAGTGTATATTTCCTCCTGCCCACTTGCATCCCTTTGTCACACTGTTATAGGAGTTTCAGGAATATAGATGGCCCATAAGTCAGAGAGTGACAGAAAGAAAGAAAGTAAGTAAGTAAGTGATGGCTTTCGTCATGATGATGATCATCATGGCATCATGGCGGCTAAATGCTTCTCCTGGGCCAGAGGCAGCTTGTCTCTGAATATCCATTGTTAGGAGCAGGTCACAGAAAAGGAGTTACATCTTTTGGAGTTTGCCTGATATCCTCCCAGCTTGAAAACTTCACAACCTTGTTCCTCGTTATATATGCCTATGTGTATGTCATTTGGACTGTTTTATCACCACTCCTTCAAGGTTGCTATATGCATTTAGATGTTTATTAAGAAGCTTGTTCATATTTCACAAACTACAGTGAGGGAGAAAAAGAGAGATTACTTTCATAAATTTCATACCATTATCGTTTTCTTCCTCATAGATTTTTCTGTTTAGCTTAACTTAGGAGTAGAAGCTATAAACCTTTCCCTAAAGCACTCAAGGGTTTCCTTGGCCCATCCTATGCTACTGTTGATTCTTTGATTGATCAGCGTTTTAACTTTATAGAGTTGAGCTTTATGTGAAATTGAGGGGATGGGACAGCAGCAGTGACAAGTAGATTGTTTGAATGTGGCAGAATGTGAATGATTGTTTGAATGTGGCAGAACTGGTCACTCATCAAAGCTAGAAACTTCATTTAAGGCTAAGATTTTCAGGAAGCAGAAGCTCAGAAGAGCCATGGTAGCTCAGACCAGAATGTCTCTTTCCCAGTAGATTGGTTGAGGAGGGACAGAAACTTATAAACTTTTTGGTCTATATCTCCCACAACACCTTGCCAGCATGGGGATTCTGCTATTGGATATGCTAAAAGAAGGAACATACATTCTGGTCCAAAAAGGTTATTTTTCCAAGCCTTGAAGAAGGAGTTGGACATGGGTCCCTTCAGTTAGCCCACTGTATTGCTGGACTGGGTATGAAGGGAAAACTTTGCTTCTTTTCTTCTAGACTAGCGTGGAAGCCAAATGGACTGGTGGAAAGAGGACAGTCTTTCCTTTCCCAACCAGTTCACTCACTTACATGGAATTCATGGTCTTCTATAACTATCAGTCACATTGCCAAGGGTGGCAGAAATGGTGAAACGGTAGGGTATACTTTTGTTAAATACAGTTAGCCCTCTACACTTTCAGATATTTATTTGTGGGTTTCTCTAACCCCTGTCCCCTCATCTCAAGCACTTATGTTTTGGGGGAACCTTCCCTCTAGCAGTTCTGTTCAGGCTGCACAGCCCTTTAAAAACCCACCTCTGGTCCTCTTCCTTTTCCACCAGCCACTGTCTGGTCAGCCCCTACGACAAACCCTCTCCTGATGCCCCCCACGCACACCCAAGGAAGGAGATGGGTGAGAGAAGGAAGTATAGGGCCAACATCCCAAACCACCACTTTTCCCTCTTCTTTCCATGACCTGGTTTGGACTCTGGGTACCTGCTCTCCCCACTGTGGCTTGGCCCCCTTCCCACAAGACACACACACACACACACACTTTGGTATTTGTGGTTTTTCCACTTTTGCAGGGGTCCTGCACCCCCTAACCCTAGCAAATGTGGAGGGCCAACTGTAAGTGTTCCCTTGATGTGTGCCTGCTCTTTGATGAAGGTGCTTCGGGTAGATTGATTTGTGAGGATCTAGAAGGCAAATGGACGTCCTCTGGACAAGGTGTTGTTAGCTATCCCTGTTCTCAAGATGCAAGTGGTTTGCCTCTGAAATGACATGAAGTTTCCATGTTTTATGCATGGAGGTGAGCTGGGGTAGCTGCTCTGTCTCTGTTCTGTTCGTCGCTTCAGTTATACGTTCTCCTTTCCTTACATGGAAAGGAAAGGAAAAAGAATTAGCATCTCTTTCTCTTGGAGATGCTCGAGGCTTTTTGCCAAATTTGTAAACACAACAGACTCCTCTGCCTGTGCAGTCTGAGTTCTCTTGCTGTCAGATGGCATAAAGTCTTGTCTCTCTTCTTGTCCTGCAGCCCAGATTTTTCTTACAATATCGCAAGTTCAACCTTTAGACTGAGGAGGCCTTAGTTCAAATCCTGGGTCAGCCATCAAGGCCAAGTTTGTGCAGTCACATTACTTTTCCTCCTAATCCTGTTTTGAGAGCAAGGGAGATGGGTAGGGAAATACGCCATTTTGTGTCATCCTGGAATCTTTAGACAAAAGGTAACATATAAATGTTAATAAGAATAATACATTCTACTACTCACAAATACAGCTCTCAAAAGAAAAACATTTTAAGGAATAACAGGTGACACAAAAGGGGAAAACAAATCTTTTTCATTGGATCTGTTCATTTCATGGTAAGCTCAGTACATTCATAAATGAATGTCTAAAATGAACATTTGTTAAGAGTTTGCATTCAGCTTACATTAGCAATAAAATGACTAACACTTTGCACAAAAGAGACCTGGTTTTTCTAGTTCTTTCGAAAGTTGAGTTTGACTTCATTTGCTTTTTCCATTGTTACTGCATCCCAAATTGTAAAATATCAAGAAGCTGATGCAGGAGTACCAGTGTTTTCCCAGTTGCTACGAAGCTGTGTTTATTAAAGAACTGATAGTGGGGTTTGTTTGTTTGTTTTTTGTTTTTGTTTGCAAAAAATCGATAAACTGTCTTGGGGACATACTGTTAATGTTTATTTCACTTCTCCAAGTGATGAGATGTTCCAGGGATATAATGGTTACCCAGCTTTTATTTTTGTCTGAAAGAAAGTCTCTAGAGGCTTATTGACATTTTGCAGTATTTTGAGTTTGTTTACAAAGGTACAGTTAAGTACAGATGGAGATACACCTTAAATACTGCAACAGATAGCCAAATCCATTGCCCCACATAAGATCTCTAGAGAGAGGCAGCCAGCAATCCAAAATACTGTTAGTTTACAAAGCACAAAAAAATCAAGCCTCTCAATGTCACTAGAAGACCACAGACTATTACAATCTCTGTGTGAAAAGAAACATTCTTAGCTAGGAGTATAGCTAAAAAGAGGGAAAGACATTAAGAAACAAATGCCTTATTTCAGGTGTTTTGTAGCTATCCAGAAGCCTTGAAGAAGATTGTACTAAGCTGACTAAATATCCCTGCGTATCAATATTCTTTTCTCAAGTTGGAGACCATAACCAGATTTTATATTACAGCAAACTACAATCATGGCCGTACAGAGATCAGATAGCATCATTTATTCCAGTATAGAACCTAAATCCAGTTGCTCTAAATCCAGTTGCTAGTCCCAACTAGCATAGACACTTTGAATCAATTGCTAAATGGGAAAGCAGAACTTAGGTAAACCTACTTGATTCAATAGGTCTATTCTATTTGGTACTAACTTTTAGATCTATGCCTTAAAGTTTGTAAAGCATGTTTCCCCAAAATCAGTAATATAAAATAGATCATTGCCGTTCCCATTTTGCAGTTGGAAGTACCTCTGGAGGTAAAGGGGTGTATCTACAATTATAGAGGTTGAGCATCCCTTGTCCAGAAATGTGACATACTCCATAATCTGAAATTGTCAGCATGGGTGACTGAGATAGTGACACTTTCACTTTCTGATGGTTCACTGTACACAGACTTTGTTTCATGCACAAAATTAAAAATGTTGTATAAAAATTACCTGCAGACTGTGTGTGTGTGTATATAACATAAATGAATTTTTGTTTTAGATTTGGGTCCCATCTCCAAGATATGTCATTATGTACACATATGCAAATACAGGCATTCCAAAATCTGAAAAAAATCCAAAATCCAAAATACTCCTGGTCCAAGGCATTTTGGATAAGGGATGTTCAACCTGTATTAAAAGAATGTCAAGCTTACCATGCAAGACGTTTGAAATTTATGTCTTGACTTTTTCTTCTCTATTTTTTTGTCTAATATAACATTGCTTTATTTATTTATAGGTCACTCTAAGTTTGTAAAGTGTATTTAATGCACATCCTTGCAAAAAGGACCTTGGTTTCTAATACTTTATTCCATTCCATAAAGGCAATTGGGAATGCGAAAACAACCCGAAATGACAACAGCAGTCGCTTTGGGAAATACATTCAGATCGGCTTTGATAAAAGATACCGTATCATTGGTGCTAACATGAGGACATATCTGCTTGAGAAATCAAGAGTTGTGTTTCAGGTTAGTTTATCTATCATTCTGGATAATTTTTTCCCCTATGCATCAGAGGCCAAACTACATGTTACAGTTGACACTGGGTTCTGACCAGTAACTAACCTTCTTTTTACCCCCACTTCTACAGGATTTACAGCCCATTGTTCAGATTTTCAGTCCGAAGGTTGGGGGCCCTCCAGTTGTAGTGAGTGACAAAATTTGGTTGTAACGTGGGACCCTCTGAAAAAGACAAGTTGATCTTTTTAAATTGAATGTTTACTTCTTTTTGCAAAATAGATAAATTATATTCATTGGGTAAACGTCCTAACAGTAAGTAAGATGGTTCTCTAATGATAAATGTCTTACCTTTTTATGCATATATATGTACTTAATTATTAGTTAACCACCTTACTTATTGCCATAATAAATTTGCTGACTAGCCTTTGAAAGTTTGTGACCAGTGCTAATAATATGGTTGCCATTTTCTGTATCCCATTTTCACTCTGGTCCCACCCCACTTCCCAAATATATGACAGTGCATATCTGCTTGCACCTTGAATATTGTATCCCATGAATGTAAGTGAATGTTTCAGACACTGGACCTGTTTCAGATTTCATAAGCCTAGTTTGTTGTTAGGAGAATCTGCTAGCACAAGTCTTAGGCTTGTACTTTCCCTCTTTAGTGTGAGAGGCAGAGATTTATAACCTTCCTTCTTCTGAAGGCAGTTTCACATTTTGTCCAAACAAACAATTAACCAGGTTGAGCAGAAAAGGGAAACTGAAATCCAGATTAAATTAGGAAAAGAATATTTAAATAATGTTCCATCTGATGCAGGAACACAAGCACAGGATTCATATGCAGAACAGCAAACTATGCTTGGCTGGTGTGGTTTTTAAATTGTGCCTTTGTAGGGGTTTTTTAAGCTGGAATATACCTCCCTGCCAAATAATTTATTTCAGAGCAGATTTAAATATATGGAAGCTTTCTCCTTGGCATGATACTAGTGTTTTCCATTCTGGAAGGTTTTAATGTGACAGTATCTTCTAACAAGGAATTTTGTATATTTATTATGAGGTAGGGTGGTCCTTTAAGTTTCAGAATTTAAAGAAGGGTTATCAGACAGCTGTTTTGAATCTGTTCCCAGTCACATAATTTAGATTTAAAATGGTGATGCTACCAAGTAAAACAATCTGTTTCATATACCTTTGAGCTGAAAACATATGGGCAGAAACTGCATAGGCTTTATATCAGGTGTTACCAAAAACCTACAGTTGAACAAATCTAAGTAATTTGTGAACTACCAGGATTTTTATAGGTTGTTGTGGGTTTTCTGGGCTTTGAAGCCGTGTTCTATTAGTATTTTCTCCTGACATTTCACCTGCATCTGTGGCTGGCATTTTCAGAGAATCCTCTGAAGATGCCAGCCACAGATGCAGGCGAAACGTCAGGAGAAAATACTAATAGAACACGGCCTCAAAGCCGGGAAAACTCAAAACCACCTATGGATTCCAGCCGTGAAAGCCTTTGACTTTACATCATACCAAGATTTCTCTCTGATGTTTACGCTTGAACCTGAAGTCAGTGCTGGTCTCTTATAGCCATAACCAAAATATCTCCAGAAGGCACTGGGAAAGATTCTTCTGTAAAAGCCCAGAGAACCGTTACATGTGATAGTGGAGAATGCTAAGCTAAGTAGACCAGTAGACTGACTTGATATATGGCTGGTTCCTACATTTCAGGAAAGGTGCATAGCTCAGTTATAGAGTTTATGTTTTGTATGCAGAAGGTCACCAGCTCAGTCCATGACATCTACCCCTAGGTGTGGGAAAGATCTGAAGCCATCCATGACATCTGCCCCAAGTGTAGGAAAGATCTGAAGCTCTGGAGAGCCATTGTGAGACTGGACAGTTGTGAGCTGGAACGACGAATAGGCTTTACTGAATTTGAGGCAGCTTCCAATGTTCTCTGGGAAGAGCTGAAAATACAGTCATCCCTCCACATTCGCTAGGGTTAGGGGCACAGGACCCCTGTGAAAGTGGAAAAGCCATGAATAACTCTAGACCCCCCCCCAAACCATATTTAACACACACAAAAAGTATGATCACCATCTTCAACCCACCACGGATTCCTTTGAGGCATCAGGGTTCCTTCACAAGGCAGAAATAGAGGGCTGGTGGGGCTTACTGCCACCTCTGGTGGTGCCCCATACCATTTTTAATATGGACGTATAAGCCTTGTTCGCAGTTTCTCAGTCTCACGAAGTTTATAGGCAGTATTAAAAATGGCATAGGGAAGCTGCAGAGGTGACAGCAAATAATCCGTGAATAATCAAATCTGCAAAAGTGAAACCCACAAATGTGGAGGACTGACAGAAATATTCTTTTGTGACTGCGGTACAGTCATCCATTGGATGTAAAGCTTGTATGCTGAGTCTGAGATTAAAATCTCACATCAGCCATTGATTTGTGTGTGCTTTAGGAAAATCCCATGGTCCCACCCTCAGCTCCCCTATGATACACTGGGTCCTTAAGGAAAGTGGTTTTTGATGTGCCCAGTCTTTTATTAATGATGATCAGAATTACAGCTTTGGCCTCCCCCCTCCTCAAAAGTAATCACATGTGATAAACTGTAGCTAACATAATATAAATAAAAGTCATACTTAGCTAACATCCTGGCAGGGGGTAAAATCTGTAATTTGGGTAGAATTGAAAAAGAGGGTAAGTGGTGCTCCAGATTATCCTTGATGCCACTCTTTATCTCTAAAACCAAATCTATTTTACTCCTCAGGCAGAAGATGAACGAAACTATCACATTTTCTATCAGCTGTGTGCCTCTGCTGGACTTCCAGAATTTAAAGATCTCTCACTAAGTGAGTATCGTATGCTTGTATATTCCGTCTCTCCACTGAAAAATATTTGCTGCGTGCTTTTTTTGTTTATTATTCCATCAAATTGGTGAGATGCGTAACATTCCATTATGTCCACTTCCTGAACCCTTTTGTATCTGTGAAATGGAACACAGGTGGAGCTGTAAGTAAGTAAGGGATGGGGCTATGCAAATACCAGCAGACTTGGGCCGCATGCCTCCTGTTCAGTTCTTCGGGACAAAATAAAGATTTTGCAGTATGGAATACATTTCTGGTCTGTAAAAGTTGTCCCTACACCCAAACACTGTTTTTGTAATAGGTTCAAAGTGTACACTTCCTCTGTCCAATCTCTCACCATGATGAGAATTGTGTAACTGCAACCGCAGTGGGGAAAAAGTATAGTTTTATTGCTTATACCTCATTAGGTATGTTACTATGTACAAAGAGAACATAACATTTGTGATACTTCACAAAGTCTTTTTTATTGATGGCTGAATATTGGACAGGTGTAAGTGGTGTAAAGCAAAGGCATGTATGGGAATGTGATTACAAGATTTACCCTGTTGGTAAGCGAGAAGGAAACTAGAGTTCTCTGGGTGAGTATTGTAGGTACCCCTCCCTAACCTGCCAATCACAGGATTCCATAGGATGTTATCATGGCAGTTAAAGCAGAATCATAGCATTCTAACTATGTACTGTAAAAGGGCCCCTGATTTTAGCTGTTAGCTGTGGGAAAAATCAATTCAGGATGGTAGAATAGGATTTTTATAGGTAGAGCTGGCAGGTCAGAATAAGTGAATACTCTCTCCTACGTACATGGTTTTCACTTGCAAATGCTTCCCCTTGCTGCCCTGCCCACCTTGGTAGAGTCTCTGCTGGCTTTTTACATTGGAGTTTCTGGTTCTTTCTCACCTTTCTCCCAGCATGGGCCCCAAAGTGACTTACAACAAGATTGAAATAAGGTACAGAGTGCCCTCTCTATATGTGGGGATTCCATTCCAGGAACCTCTGCGTAAAATAAAAAACACAAAATGCTTGTGTCCCATTATAGTCAATGGATACGACACATGTAGGCCCTCAGCAGTCATCTGCAACATGGAAATACACAACCAAAGCACTCTTGAGAGATGACCTTCCCATCTGTATTTAAAAACCTCCAAAGAAGTAGAGTCCAGTACCTGCTGAGACAGATGGTTAATCACCAAGTGCACAGGCAGTCTATTCTACGATCAAACAATTCTTACAGTAAAGAGCTTCTCAGTGTTTAGGTAGAGTCTTATATTTGAATCCACTGATTTGCATTCTGGTCTCTGGACCAGCAAAAACCAAGCCTGCTCTGTCTTCTACATGACATCCCTTCTGATATTTAAAGATGGCTGTCATATCACCTCTTAGTCTTCTCTTCTTCAAGCTAAACATATCCAGCTTCCTAAGTTGTTCCTCACAGGTCATGGTTTCCAGACCTTTGATAATCTTGGTTGCCTTCCTCTGGATGCATACCAGTTTATCAGTATCCTTTCTGAACCATGGTGCCGTGAACTGGACACAGTATTCCAGGTGAGGTCTGACCATAGCAGAATTGAGTGACACTACTGCTTTACTTGTTTTGAATGTTGGACTCCTTTTGATGCAGCTGTGGACTTCCAGATTACCTCACCAAACCCCCCCGGGAAAATTATGTAGTGAGAAAATAAGTGGACATGTCTGTTCTTAACAAAAGGACCCCCCCCATCCTTTAGTCCAAAGATAATGTGCTTACTATCCAAGCTATACTTTTAGTGCCACAGACCTAGAAAGCTTTCTGAAGACCCACAGTTCCTATGAGCAGCTCTGCACACTGATGATGCACACTGATTTCCCAGATATTGGCCTTGCCAGAGTGCCGTTTTTCTGCCTCTTCTCAAAAGGGTGAATTACCTCTTCTGGAAACTTCTAAGAGTGACACCTTGCTATTTAAATACGTTGCAACTTTAAAAATACCCATACTTGAAACAAAAGATCCCTTTAATCTACATGGTTATGGCACTGTGATTGCACTTTAACAGCTGTGATTCCATCCTATGAATTGCACTTTGTGTTGTTGTGGGCCTTTGAGTTGTTTCCAACTTCTGACAGCCCTAAGGCAAACCTTTCATGGGGTTTTCTGGGGCTGAGAGTGTGTGATATACCCAAGGTCACCTAGTGGGTTTCCATGACCAAGCGGGGAGTAAGATACTTAGCATTGTCAACTAGAGAAAGAAAGAGCTCTAGTGTAGCACATTTCCAAAGTACAAGCTGCAGAATTCCAGTGGGTGCAGCCATGACAGTTAAAATAGAGTCAGGGCTACAATGGTGTGTTGTGAAAAGAAGTGGTCTCCTAACCACTTCTTGGTTTTAAAACATGCTTTTGGCAATTTTGGTAGTTGGTATGACACAGAACCTCTTTGTCATGCGGCAGAAAAGAGATCCCTGGATCCACTGTAGCTGCCCATCTCTGCCTTACCTAAACATGTGACTTTTCGAGATGTTCGTTCTGTGTATATTTTGAAGATGCAAAATTACCCTCAGGGAAATTGCACTTTATAAAAACAAGGATGTAGAACACAGATCCTATCAGGTGGCACTAGGGGTGTGGGCAAGAGGAAGGGAATAAGAAAAGCCTCCCCCAGTCACAGGAGGGAAAAACTTTCATTCTATTAAGGCAGTAGCTTTCAATACCAGTGGCTGGAGGGGAAACATTTGATGGAAAAAGCCAGCAATGATAGGAAGCTGAGAGCATGGGGAGGTTGTCCCTGCAGGGTATTTAACTGGATGGGAAATGTTCGTTTTTTTCCCTCTTTTGGCTCTGATGGCTTTTGAGAAGAGAGAGCATCTATGCCCTCCAGCTGGGCTTGTCTCTTGGTGGGTGTTTTTGTGTTTATTTCAGTGTGAAATGTTCTCTTTTCCACTGGAAAGCTGACTGTCTTTGACCAAACATTCCACGGCTTAGTTTGGAATGGACTTTTTTTTTTCTTAAAAAGCAGGGAGCGTGTGTTTCATATACACAGTCTTGTAGAAGAATTCATCCCTTGTCGTTTTTTCCACATGCTATTGTATTGCAACCTTCACTTAAAATAACGCTTCATTGGCATTGCTGCCACTTGATGTACACATGGCACTCAAAGCTGGAAAACTGCAAAATACGTTTTTCACTGAAAACACAGAAGTAAATAAAAACAGGTGATAGTACCAAGGAAATGTTGGCCTTTCATTTATTTTGGAGTTGAACTCCCACAAGTCCCAGCCAGCAGAGTAAAGGCTTACGGGTTCTAGGTCAAAACACCTGGAAGGCCAAAATGTCCCTGTCCCTGATGTACAGAGTCCTTGAGACTTGTTCATATGCGTGTGACAGCTCTTAGTAGCAAGTGGTGGCCCACATGTGTGAACAACTTGTCGTATATTGAATCACTAGATGATTTAAAAAAAAAAAACTCTGTATCAGCTGAAAAGCAAATCATCTTCCTTTCTGAGACCCCGCAGCAGGTCTTGAGAAATAAAGTAGTGGTGGGTGCATTTATTAACTGTTCCTGAGGCAAAGTTTGGAGAAGTTACATTTTGACCCTGAAATTCCCAGCAACCAGGTTGGTCACCAGTAGACCTAAAACTGACCACATAACACCAATTCTGAAGTCCTTACATTGGCTGCCTATTAGTTTCCGGGCACAGTACAAGGTGTTGGTTCTTACCTTTAAAGCCCTTCATGGCTTGGGGCCAGCCTACCTGTGGGATCGCCTTCTCCCATATAATCCACCCCGCACACTAAGGTCCTCTGGGAGGAATTTACTGCAGAGGACCTTCTCTTCATCGCTCCCAAGTTATGGAATGGCCTGCCGGAGGAGACCCGGCACATTACCAGTCTTGACGGCTTTAAAAAAGCCGTCAAGACTGTTCTCTTCCAACAGGCCTTCCCAGACTAGTACTCCACCGCCTCCCACCAACTGTCCTCCTGTTCTTTAATAGTTAGTTGATTGTAGTTAATGTGTTTTAGGGGGTTGGTTTTAGATGGGTTGGTGGGTGGGGAGGATTGGTTATGTTTTAATGCTTTTAATGCTTTTAATGTATTGTTGTAGTACCGCCTCGATCCATGGGGAGAGGCGGGATATTATTATTATTATTATTATTATTATTATTATTATTATTATTATTATTATTATTATTAATTTCCAAACTGTGACCTCAGGATTTTCAAGAATAAGGTCTTGATATACTTTTAGTTGGTGGTTCTCTTGCCTTCCTTGAGGGTTCTCAACTACTTGGCTCAGAGGTCATCACAGAATGTATTTTGCAATGGTTGCTGAAATGCTTATGAAAGTTTCAAAGAAAGCTATGCCATTTTGATTAAAGGAAGATAAAGAGGAAACTTATGAAGAAAGGGACTTTGCTTGCTGTCCTCAGGAAGAGTTCACTGGATGCACAGTTAATCATGCAGAATCACTGAACTAATCAAAACAGAAAAATTTAAGTCTCTCTTATATGTATAATCGGGTAGAAAATACACATTTTAAAGCAGAGATGCACTCCCATAAGCAAGCAGTAGAACATGAGTCACGTTAAGATTTTTTCCTTTTTTGTTAAATGATCCATGTCAAAAGTAGTACATTTTCTTTTTCCTGTGCAGAACTATATTAAAATGTTTCTTCAGCTACACCCATTTACAGTCCTTGGGGCAAGCAGGCAGCAACCCCTAAATAGGTACATCAGCATATCATCTGAAATGACAATTGACCAACTGTCCTTTTGAGTAAATTTACTTTAGGGGAAATATAGCAATGTGCCCTTTTGAAATCCTTCAGAGATGCCTCAAGTAAAATGCCTTAGAGAGGAGGCACAGAGGTTTGAAATACTGAAAAATTACCTCTCTGAAAGGCTGGAAACACTGGCTGGAAAATCATACCATTTTAATGAGTGAATAGCTTTTCAATGAAGTAATTCTGAAGTGGAGCACTGCATAGGTGTAGTATAGTTATGCTGAGATGGCAGGTGCTTCCACTCTTCCTGATACGTTCTGGGATGTATTATATTGAAAAGAACATATATATGGATATATGGAGCAGCCTGCCATAAATTAATGTTGTAACTCCAAGTCATACTATAAAATGTTAGAAATGCATATTATTATTGTTATCATCATCATCATCATCATCATCTTTATTTTTATCCTGCTTTTCTCCCGAAGGGAAGCAACTTCAAAACAGAACAATTATAGGTTAAAAAAATACAAAATGGTGCTAACAGCACACAATTTATTTTTGAAATCTATATATAAAAAAATTAAAATGCCAAGTACAATTTGGCCAAATATATAGCAGATACATCTTTCTAATTTTGAGAGATAAAAAAGTGAAAATAGCCCCTTGATAAGTAGCATACAGGAATGCATCTGTCGGTAAAACATTTCTCATTGGACCTCAAGAACCTTGCAATAATCTGACTCAAAAGTCTCCTTCTTATGTTACTATGAAAAGGACAATCTAAGATGTAATGTTTAATAGCTTCCATTCCATCGAGCCCACAAGGACAACAATGAAATCTCCCCACGAGATATGTGGAGGGCGTAACTTGGAAATGTAAACTTGTAAATGTCTTCTGTAAGATGGCATTGGTAAAGTCAATAAGGTAATAAGAGATACACTTGTTCTTCTAAAATGATGGTACCACCTAGAAAATTTTGAGTGGTAGACCAAGCTGACCTCTTGGTTTGCATTCTGGAGAAATAGCTAATTGTGAACTAACTCTCCCCCTAACTCACTGGCTTTCTCTCTCTCTCTCTCTTTATATATATATGTGTGTGTGTGTGTGTGTGTGTGCGCGTGCGCGCACTTGGATCCCATAGATTAATGAAGTGAAGGCAAGGAATAAGTTCATAAAGCAGGCAACACCATACGAGACCATGTATCCCTTTCCCAGAAGTGTATTAAAATGATGCACCAAAGTAGTTGCATTACAATTATGCTAACTTAGGTATTTGTCAGCAGGTGATTTGGGTGTTTGCTTTTACTTCTTGCAATTTGTTTTCTCTTAGCATATGCTGAAGACTTTTTCTACACATCTCTGGGAGGAGACACATCTATTGAAGGAGTGGATGATGCAGAAGATTTTGAGAAAACCAGGAATGCTTTCACTCTGCTTGGTAAGAGGTTATTTTAAAGATGAGTTGGAGAGTTTCCCAGTAGAACATTTGGATGAAACCACTGTCTTTCCCAAAGACTCTGAATAACCCTGCAGGATTGTTAATGTAATACACATTATCCTTGGGATTTGTGTTTGCTGCAACCTTTATTTTGCTTTTCTAGCTACTTAATTTGAAATTGCAGATCAGAACTTTTAATCAGCATAAAAGTTAGGGTTGTCTAAAGATATTTCAGCAGCAGCCAATCTCTACATAGGTCAAGATGCTGTATCAAACACATAGCCACAATGTCATGGCTACACTTTAGCTCTGCATATGACCTCTGAAAGCCACCTTAAAAGCCAGCCATCTGTCCTGGGCAATGGAGCCAATAAACACAAGTGGGAAAGGGCTGCTTACACCATCCTGCAACACCCCTGTCACAAGCAGCACTGACCTACCTCACTCAGGATGGCTGAAGGGCTTTTAAGGTGGGTTTCAGGGTGATTTGTGGTTGTGGCAATAGTGCCACAATCACAGATGAGAATATGAGTCAGTTACAGTCTCTTAAGTGCATCCTACAACATCATAATGGGTGAACAGGCTGTCAGCCTATAATTTTTAGTTTAAATACTTGCAAAAGTACAAATGGCTGGCATTAGCATAGAAGAGGCATCCTCCTCCATACTCCTACACAGAAGAGAATGCTTCAGGATCAAGGATGGGAACTGTGCAGCCTTTCAGATGTTCGTTAACAAGAGCTTCAAGTATTCTTCACCATTGGCTGTGCTGGCTAGGGCTGCTGGGAGTTACAGTCCAACAAAATCTGGAGGGTCACATAATTCCCACACCTGTTCTGAGATGGTTCCTCCTGGAATGTGTGTGGATATTATTTTTAAAAAGCATGTCTGTGGTTTTTCTTAGAAATACTTTCTTTGTATATGAATTATTTTATTTATTTATTCATTGTATTTATATGATGCCTTTATTCCCAGAGTGGAATCCAAGGCAGCTTCCAAAAAAGTTTAAAATACATTAAAAACATTTAAAACAATTAAAAATATTAAAAACTTATAAAATTATAAAAACTTACAACACTTTTTAAGAAAAAAAGCTTAAAAATAAGTAAAAATCTCCCCTGCTCACTCAGTAAAAGCCTGCTTGAAAAGAAATGTTTTTGTCTGCTGACAAAAGGAAAGCAGGGGAGGGGGCCAGCCTTGCCTCCCATGGAAGAGAGTTCCATAGGGTGGGAGCAGCCCCTGAGAAGGCTCTTTCCCATGTCCTCACCAGGCAAGCCTGGGATGGTAGCAGGACTGAGAGAAAACTTTCTCTGGCAGATCTTCAGGCCCTGACAGGTTTGTAAAAGGAGATGCAGTTTTTCAAATATAGGTTAAGTGATTGATTAAAAATAATTTGATTTGACTGATTAATTTTTTCCCATAGACTGATAACCCTAAAAATAATGAAACAAGGGAGATAAAATTTTATATTTGTCTTTGACCATGTATTTGAAGATATAGTGTAACTTATGCAGTGTGTGCTACAAGCTATTATATTTCCAGACACTGTGAAAATAACTTTATCTCTTCCATTTTATAACTTATGTCTGAGTTATTTGGTCAGTCACCTCATCTATAGAGGCATTTCCCCTATTGCCAGCTCACCATATGTGTCCTAAAATGAGAATCCATGGAAGCTGAAAGAGGGCACCTTGTCTATGAATCTGTGTAGCAATATCTGCTGTGTAGGCTGCATGACTTCCCCATTTTGTTAATTGCAATGCTGTTTCTCCATATAAGACAGAGAAGGAGGTGAGTGAGAGATCAAGATTCAAGCAAAGTTAGGCAATAAGATATCTAAGTTGTACAAAGAATAGAACAAGCAAGCAGAAATCCAGTATGATGTATCTCTTTCCACACTGTGCCTTTCAGATTGCAGAGTATTTTTGAAAGTGGTAGATTCAAATATTAGAACACTAGTGTCATGCTCTGCTTCCAGAACTTGGAAGTAGACTCTGACTCAGAGATGGAAGCAGTGAACATACCAGAACCTGCTGTTGAGCCAGAACAGGAGGATGTTACAAACCCACAAATCCCAGAGACAGAACAGAGCGCAGTGTCAGCTCCAGCAGAGCTGCCCCTTCAGATACAGAAGACAACTTACCCATACCTACCTTTGCCAAGTGTAGACAGCAAAGGGAGAGCTTGCTAAGGTCTCAAAGGATTTATGGAGGGTAGCAATTAGTTAAGCAGCAGCTGTATTAAGCTGCTGACCTATATATACACAGCCCTTCCCCTCCAGGAGTTGTTGGAGACTGTCTAACTTGAATGGCTGCCAGTTGCATTTCCAAACCCTGTGCCTTAATTGAGATTACGTTGACTGACCCTGGACTTGTTTGCCCTCTCTTGGATTCTGTTGGACTCTGTTTATGACTATGACCTTTTGCTTACTGATTAAAAGTAAACAAAAAACTGCTCAGTTTCTGTGTGTGCTACTTGCTGTGTTGTCTTGCGGTTATCAGCTGTGCAGCCGCAAGCTTTGACTGGCTGCCCAGACTGAGATAGGACAACTAGGAATCAGAACCTAGAACATCCATTCTCTACACTACAGTGGTTGCCACTGAGGGCCCACTCACTCTGCACAGTTATAACACTATTATTCCATGCTAACTGCCATCCTTCCATCCTTCCATCCTGTGGAATCCTGGGATTTGTAGTTTGGTGAGGCCCTCTCTGTCAAAGAATTTTAAATGCCCCTCCATAAAACAGCCAATCCCAGGGTTCTGTAGGATGGAATCATCACAGCTAAAGTGCAATAATAGTGCTATAATTCGGTAGTGTAAATGGACCCAGTATTTCTGGACCCAGTTCAAAGTGTTACTGATTATCTTTAATGCTGTATAGAGGCCAAAACCAGAAGCCCCTCTCTTGATCCTGCTGCCTACATACACACATCTGGTAGAGATATGGCAGAGTTGTTGAATTTCCTATTGAGGGAACTAGTCTGGCTTTTTCCATGGTATCTGTTCAATACAAGGTCCCATCTGATCTTGGAAACTAAGCGGGGTCAGCCCTGGTT
This sequence comes from Ctenosaura bakeri, assembly GCA_948474755.1. Taxonomy (NCBI): domain Eukaryota; kingdom Metazoa; phylum Chordata; class Lepidosauria; order Squamata; family Iguanidae; genus Ctenosaura; species Ctenosaura bakeri. The sequence goes on from CAOLHI010001974.1 coordinate 146,522, forward strand.
AGTACTTAGATGGGAAACTGTCTAAGAGTAGCAGGTGTTGTTGGCAATGTTTCAGAGGAAGAAACTGGAAGACCACCTCAAAGTATTCCTTGTCTGTGAAGATCCTGTGGAATTCATGGGTCAACAGGCAGCTGGAAGGCACATATACACACACAGCCTGGCTTCATGTTATCTTTTCATTACAGGATGGATAATGCTTTACTTTTTATTTTTTAAATTGTATTTGTTTGATAAAATGTTAGTTTAAGCTGTCTTGAATCTCACTGGTGGGAGGAAGGCTGGATATAAATGAAACAAAGAAATGTATGAAGTACCACCTGTCCTAGTGCCAACCTGTCCAAGCCCTAAGATTTGCCAGAATGACCTAGGTTACACCCACTAGTAAGTTTTATTAGGATTTCAGACTTCCTTTGATATAGTAGCCCATCTTTATGAAATAGCTACAGTTTTTAATGTCACATGTGTGAAGACTGACAAATCTAAATACTCTTACTACCCAATATTATTTCAGCTGTTTCTCTGATATTTGAGATTTGAACAGGCATTTTTTCCAGAAGTATCAAGTGTATATTTACAGCCCATGAGCACTGGAGACTTGGTTGTTGGTGTGGTTTTAAAAGAAAGCTGTTAAGAATGGAAATGTCCTGGTGAAAATTGAGTATCAATTGTTCCTTTCAGGAGTGAAGGACTCACATCAGATGACAATTTTTAAGATACTTGCTGCCATCCTACACCTTGGAAATGTGGAGCTTCAAGGAGAACGTGATGGAGAGTCATGCAGTTTATCAGTAAGTTTTTCCTAAGCATGGGAAGTACCACTCATGCTATTTCATTTCCCCCTAAATCCCAACAGATACTTTAGGGTTCTTTCAGTATCGTATTGTACTATAACTCTTTGATCCATCAGGGTGCTGTGAAGGCATAGAGCAAAATGGCTGGAAAAAATCTAAGTTCTGGATCTCCATCACCAATTTAACTGAAAGATCACCAGTAAAGAAAAGATTACTGCCTGTAAGTACAATTAAACAAAAGAGGAATGAGTCAGGCCCCTCTGGCTATAAAGATAACAGCATAAAAGCCCTGTTTACCAGAAAACCACAAGCTTTATAAAGGGCCCTTTCACAGGACAGTGTAGACAGTAACGTAATGGGAGGGAGAACACAGAGAAAAGGAGGTGACTCAGACCCTCTGCATGAAATTGCTGATTAAATAAAGAAATACCTGACATGAGTAGCCCATTAAAAATTAAAATAACAATCTAACAATTTGTCAGGCATAGCAAGAACTGCAGATGAAGTCTTAAAACTAGACCTTGTAACTCAAAAGGCAGTCCGATCATTGACCACCAATATTCTAGATGTGGAGACCAGATTGAAAATCAAAATGAAAGATCCCGTTTATGGGTGCGAGGGGTGAAATCTCCTGACCCATTGTAACTCTCCCAACTCCTCTAATAAGTTACTCTCCCAAACCTTCTAATAAATTTCTAGGGGCAGCTCTTGGCATAGTTATTTCTTTTTTAAGTAGAGAGTACTAGAGACTCTTGCTTTATCTAATCTATTGTTGCCATCAGCCTGTAAGTCAACTTTGACTTCAAGTGGCCCTATCCTAAGGTTTTCTTGGCAAGATTAATTCAGAGGCGGTTTGCCATTTGCTTTCCTCATAAACTAAGAGAGTGTGGCTTACCTAGCTTCACTCGGTGGGTGTCCATGTCTGAGTGGGGATTAGAACACAGGTCCTAGTCCAATACTCAAACCTCAATATTCAAACTACACCAAGCTAGCTCTTACTTTTTTTGTGATACCTTATGTATAAATGTGCAGGTAGAGTGTGGAAGAGCAAGTAGGTTTCTGAGATATAGTGGTCTTTGAAGCAGAATCAACTCCCCAAGGCTGCATCAGAACTCAGACATCTGTCTCAGTTCCTATTAAAATCCAGATTGTGAAACTGTTTTATAATGGGGTGCATCCACTGTCCAGTATTTATTTATTTAAAATATAAATTTGCTTGCCTGTTTTCTATCCAGATGTTCAAGGTGTCAGCTCACCAGCAAAAATATAAAGCAATCACAAAAAAGATATTTTTTCAGCTTTTATAAATTCATTTGAAGAGCTATGGTGTGTCACAGTACTGTCTTCATAGGTTCTCTGCCGGAATAATTTTTCTGCTATGCCCACTGGTTGGCTCACTTCATGCCAGTCCCAACATTTGGTTTAGCCATTCTCCTGACCTTTTTCATCCTGTTCTTACATTCTTTGTGTGGTTTCCTTGAAGTCCTTTTTTTTTTTTTTATACAAGCCATGCCTGGTTAATCTGTGCTTTGGTTCATTTTTCTTTGCATAGTCCAGGGAATCATAGACCATGCCAAAGCCTCTGGTCTTCCCACCCCTAAAATGGGTAAAAAAGAAATTTTCATATGCTGGTATCAAACAGATGATATTAGCAGCTGTCCAGCAACTGGCTATGTTTGCTGGGGTTGGTAGGAGTTGTGATTTGGTAACATCTGAGAACCCAACAGTAGGAAGGGCTGACACCATCCTTGTCTAGCACTTCATAGGAGAGGGTAGGAAAGGCTGATGCTGCCATTGTCCAAAGCACAGGTGGGCCTTGAGCTGGTTTTGAAAATGAGAGCCAACACCATATTGGTGTTCTTTGAAAGGAAAGCAAGAAGTATTGTCAGAGCCCTTTAAGGGATAAAGAGAACCTGAACTGAAGCTTTTGCATGCAGTTTTCTGCTGGGAAATGTGCCCCAAGGATCAGATCTGTTTCATTTCTAGCATATTGCCAGTTTTGATGAAGAAGCAAAATTTACACTCTGAAGAAGATGCTTTTCCATCTTGTGTGGTTGAGATGTGGCAGTCCAGGAAAATAGAGACCCCCACAGAAATGAAAACAGAGCACCAGCTTATGAATAATACAATTGAGAAAAATCTCTCTAAAGAGGCATTAACAGTACTACTTTCTTCTTTATGCTTGTTTATCATTATAAGATTATGAAGGAAAGAATATTAATGTGATCATTCGTATATAGCATTGATCATATGTTTAGTCTGCATAAAAGAAGGTTAAGAGGGGACTTGGTAGCCATGTTTAAATATTTGAAAGGATGCCATGTAGAGGAGGGAGCAGGCTTGTTTTCTGCTGCTCCAGAGACCAGGACAAGGAGCACTGGATTCAAGCTGCAGGAAAGGAGATTCCACCTGAACCTCAGGAAGAACTTCCTGACGGTCAGGGCTATCCGGCAGTGGAATATGCTGCCTCGGAGTGTAGTGGAGTCTCCTTCCTTGGAGGTTTTTAAGCAGGGGCTGGATAGCCATCTGTCGGGAGTGCTTTGAGGGTGTTCCTGCATGGCAGGGGGTTGGACTGGATGACCCGTATGGTCTCTTCCAATTCTACATTTCTATGATTCTATAACCTGTGATCAATTGTCATGCCCTGATTCCAAGCAGTTTTCCATTTTTACGAATTAAAATAAAATATAATAGCATGCTTTGCAGTGCTGTTGTCCTTATATGGTACAATGAACTATTTAATTTGAGGACTTTAACAAATTGCATACATAAGCAATTCCTCTCTCATAGTGTTGTCTCCCCTTAATGATATTGCTGTTATTTAATTAAAATGTAAGTGTAGCTGTGTGACGCTAGATCTGTCTGTTAACTTGTTTAATTAGTGACAAAACAATGCAATTGCAGCAAAAAGTGATGGTGCAGAGAAGAGCATAGCTTTGCATGGCTCTTGTTCACAGCTCACTTGGGCTTTGTTGTTTCTGCTTGCTTTCTTTGTAAGTTGCAAGCAGAATGGCTATATGAAACCTCCATGTTCAGAGGTCGATCATCTCTGATATTTCAGTATACCTTTGAAATATGCAGAGCTTGGAAGTAATTAGTTACAAAATAAGTAGCACATAAAACCATAGGTTGTGTTCAAATCTTTTTATTCAGTCAATACAGTAACAATATAGATTAACTGTAAAGAGCAACAAAACAAAAAACTAGTCTCCCAAAAAAGAGCTGAACCTAGAAAGTCCATAAAAGAAAGAATGTAAATATATATATTCTAACAAGATCATTATTTCTAAGACTTTCTTATATAGTTTCTAATTTTCTCATGTTATCACTTAGTTTCTCATATGCTATCTTAGTTATTTACATGGTTGTTCAATTACACAACTATTTCCTCCTAAAACCCCTTCCCTTATTCTCTTTTCCTGTTCGCATTGGTTATTCCTTAGATAATATTTACCAACGATAACTTATCCAATGCAGTTACTCCGATAGAACTCTACCTACTTATGGTTTTCTGAAATCTAATATACTGTGATTTACTTCCCAACTCAAGGTCATCTACATTTTCCCTAATATTTTTGCTTTCATTAAGTGGTCTCTTTAAGATCTAATCTATTTTACTATTCCAAATTGTATTGCATTTATTATTATCCTTTACTCAGAGATTTTAATTCTAGTAGGGCTCCTATATTATTTTCTCTATATCTTTCCGCTGATCTTTGTAGTTTAGTCTCTCTGCTGATCCTCACTTTTTATCACATTACTCTGTCACCCTATGTCCTTAGAGATTTCTGCTGGTGGTACCATTTATTGATGGTACCGCTGATAGTACCTGTGGTTATAATTCTTTTAGCTACAATAGGGATAAAAGAATTATAACCATAGGTTGAATGTCACTTTTCCAAAATGCTGGGGACCAGGAGTGTTTCATATTTGGGATATTTATTTATTTGTTTATTATTTTGCAATACCTGTATTTGCATATACAAATAATACAGTACTGTACAGGTGTTCTCTGGGGAACCCAGAAATGAACAAGCAGGAACTCCACAGCCACTTCTTTCTTCTGAGCACTTGGCTTGGATTCTTGCTATTTAAGATCCTCGCATCTCTCTCCAGTATTGTGTCTCAGTCATTCATTACATGTGTTGTGTATGTGACATGAGGCTAGAGAGAGACTGAGGGTCTGAGAGATGAATGAGCAGGACCACTGTGTCTGCTGCCTTGAAAGCAGAAGGAGATGGCACATGGCAAAAGTTTTGTGTTTTGGAGGTTTTTGGATTTTGAATTTCTGGGTAAGCAATACTCAACCTGTACTTCATTTCTCAATAATGAAGATATAACTTCATCCTTTTGTGACTGTAACTTAATGAAGAGTAGAATCATAGAATCTTAGAGCTGGAAGAGGTTGCAAGGGGGACACTTAGTTCAATCTCCTGCCATGCAAGACTATTTATTTATGATCTATTAAAATATTTATATCCCACCCTTTATCTGAAGATTGCAGGGCAGCCTACAATAAAATCAGCATAAAACAATAAATACTTAACAAAAGTTTAAAAGATTAAAAATATATTAAATAGTTTTTCAATCTAAAAGTTTAAAACCAGTTAAAATTAATCTTGAATGATATAAATATAAAACGTGTGCAACCTGGATAAAATCAGTTTGGCCCAAAGGCTTTAATAAAAAGCCAGGTTTTAAGTTGGCACTGAAATTATTTTAACATTGGCAGAAATTGAGCCTCCAGAGGAGTGGAATTCACAGCCAAAGCACTTTTGAAAGATACCTATCCAGTCTTTGTTTAAAAACTTTCATTCTATTTTGACTTATTTTCATAATTATGAGATTGGAGCTTCACTAAACAAAAGTGAAGGGAAATCACATGGTTCAAAGGCTGGCTCATGCGGTGCAGCTATCTCTTTTGATGGTGAAGCAATGCGGCTAATGAGAGGAGAGGGTGGGCCAAAGTGGTTCCCCACCATTTTACTACATGGTGTGGCCAAGAAGTGTGCCATTAAAATAATTTACAGTGAGCCCGCTACTTTTGCAGGAGTTAGGGATGCAAAAGTGGAAAAAAATATGAAATAAAATAAAAATCATGAACACTGTTTTTTTTTTTCTTACCTGAGAATACTCCCTTGAACCCCTAGGTCCTTGAACTCCTAGCTCCAGCATAATTTTGTGGTCAGCTTCCAGTGGCAGTGGGCCCTAGAGTCAAGCTGGAGGACCTAGCAATGCCTAGAGAAGTGTTTTCTCTAGGAATCCCTAGGCCCTCCAGTGTGACTCTGTGGTTCACTTCCAATGGAAGTGGGTCACAGAATCTCTCTGGAGGACTTAGAGATTCTTGGAGTGAACATATTTTAGCATGCAAGGGGAAAATAGGATAGGTATTTTTAAAAAATAAAATAAATACCAGCAAATGATCAAATCTGTGAGTGCTAAACCCACAAATGTGGAGGGCCAACTGCACTTGAATTATTTTAGTTAAAATAGTTGTTTCCTGTCTACGGCAGGATATAGGCTTTGTGAAATCTACTTTGTATTTTTGTCCAAACCTGTACATCCAAATCAGCTGGAAACAGTGCAAAGTAGGGGCTTAGGTGATTGGAAATAGAGAAATGAGGTACATCTGAACATGCATTCTTGCCAAGAATTTTGTTTTCAGAGCTGAATTCATAGTCTTTGCACCTCCCTTGAGCATCAACTCCTGATTTCCCCTGTAAGTTTACCATGTTTCAGCTGTATTATTTAGAAGGAAGAGAGGTGTTTCCATTCTTTGTAATGTTAAAACAACTGAATGTTGAAGAAACTCTAGCTGCAAATGGTCAAAGGAAAAATCCTTATATATCATCAATACAGCCACCAGCACACAACAGTGGTAAATTAACAACTCATGAGAAAATTCTGGTTGCTTAAAATACCAATACTTCAAATACTAAAAATATGGCTCTTGATGAGCTGTATCTGTAGTGCAATATATTATAAGCTGAATTTGTGTGACATCAAAAATTAAGAATCAGTGAAGCTGAGAGCAGCAACTCTGGAAATGAGGCTCATTTCTAAAAACATATCCAGAAAGTTGCCCCCCCCCTTTGTCTCCCTTCCAAGTTGAATGAGGGGAAGTGGGTGGACCTTTGTCATCAGGTTGTGGCTGCCATTGCATACTTTGCTGAATTGGATGTCTTTCTTTATATCCTAGAAACAGGATGAACACCTGCATAATTTTTGCAGATTGCTGGGAGTGGAGTACAGCCAGATGGAGCACTGGCTCTGCCATCGGAAGCTGGTCACCACTTCAGAGACCTACATCAAGAACATGTCTGTCCAGCAGGTTGTGAATGCCAGGAATGCGCTGGCCAAGCACATTTACGCCCAGCTGTTCAACTGGATTGTGCAGCACATCAACAAGGCTCTGTACACCACGGTCAAGCAGCATTCTTTTATTGGAGTCCTTGACATTTATGGGTAAGTGAAAAGCTACTTATTTATTTGGTTTCTATTGCTTTGACATTGTCTAAGCCTTTTGCTTTTGTTGGCCAGGGATATTGCACAGTTGATCACTGGGGATTATTTGCTTTTGCAGTACACCATGGGAAGCTTGAGTTATGTGTGTTCTTGGTGTGGTTGGATGCTCTTTACTTAGAGGAATATAACACTAACACTTAGATGTCAACAAAAGCACTTAGGCCTGAATCTTCAGCTAGGGTGGGCCTGTTGATCCAATGTGATTTACCTGTGTACTGATTCACCATTCAGCAGTTGATCTGATGGACCTGCTCTAGTTGGGACTGACAACTAGGATTCAAGCCTTAGTGTTTTTACAGTGCTTTCAAGGAGGGTTTTCTGAAATTAGAGTTGTAGGGAACATTTTTAGAGGCTACAGAAACAACAATTTGGTAAGCAAGTTGGAAGAGAGAGAGCTGTGCTTTGAGCAAGAGTGTAGCTACCACACATTTTCTGTACCCTCAGCTCTGTCCACAGCTAAATCCTGGTTTAAGACTGTTTATCACACGTGCAATTTCAGCATGTTTTAAAACAATCCTGTGCCAGTACTGTAATTCCATTGTTTCAGATCAGACCCCCATGATGACAGAACAGGAGCTTGCTTAAGGCTGCATAAAGAGTTCATTATGCTCTTTAAAACAAAGGAACCAAAAAGGTTAAACTGGGACAGTCAGTGCAAGTCCAGTATGTGATTAAGCATATGCTTGATTCTTCTGCATAAGCTCAAGAGAAATTGTGAGGACTGTAGGCAAAAATGATAATCACATATGTGTTGTACCATTTTTCAGGTAGTTGTAATACATAAGAATTGCCTTATTGGATTCAACTCAAAGATCCATTTTGTTCAAGTCCCTCTTTTACACTGTAACCAGCTGTGTACCTCTAGGAAGCTTGCAGGCAGGGTACAACTATTCTATGCTTTGCTGATTGCTCCAGTATCCTGAGAGTCTCTATTCATGCTTGTTCCACTTGACTAACATCTACTCAAAATCCGTGGTCTTTTTCATTTAAAAAGAACCATTGTCTAGATGTCTACTCATTGCTGGAGCCTAACATCACTCCTGTGTACTGTTCAAAGAGGCAGCCATGCTAGTTTTAGTGTAAAAATTAATGAAGGAATCCAATAGCGCTTTGTGGCTAGCATAAGCTTATGTGGACACAGTCAGTCAGAGGCACAAAGTGATTTCCACAGAGGCTTCATTCCATCCACTGGATGAAGTGAACTATGTCAATGAAAGCTTTTGTTCTTCTTTTCAGTTAGTACTGGATTCTGTTATGTCGTTTTATACCACTCTTGTGGTAACTCTGTTACCCTGTGTGTTTGGGGGTCCCTGGAGGGGAGCCCAGATTGCCAAATAAAATACCAATTGGGGGAAATTAGCTGGAGCACTCTCTTGGCTAATCGAGAGGCTGGGTAACTTTAGCAAGATCTTTAACCCAATGTATACAGCGGCGGGTCAGAAAGCGGCTAGACAAGGTTTTTCCAATAACAAACAATTCTTTATTAAAGACAAAAACACGAAAGACAAGACATAAACTAACTAGCTGGGAAAGAGAAATGGAGATTTGTTCGGGAGAGGCAATACGACACCTGGTCTTGTAGTCCTGTAGAAGAGCGGGGTTCCGGGGAAGAAAGCTCAGCGTGGGGAGCTGAGGGGAGTTTCCTTAGACAACCGGCGGCAGGGCGGAATGGAAGTCCAAAGTAGTCCGAAGACCGTTTGGAAATGCGGGGTTTTTATAGGGGAGTTTGTGCCTACTGGCTATGGCAAACCAGGTGAGAACAAAAGGAGTTATGGGGCTGGACAAAGGATTTGGAAAGGTCAAGTTTAACATGATTGGATTTGCTCTTGATGACAATAGCGTGGCTGGTATGTTGATGGCCCAACATTAAAGAGTGGCTTGGCTGAGAGCCGTGCAGCTATTGTGGATTTTTCAGCTGGAAGTTCCCTGAAGCTACGAGCGAGGCTGGGGTTGCTGGCCTCAATGGGGTCTGGAATGCAAAACCATTAGCGGCCTCACTCTGCCCGTGCTTGTCCGGAGAACCTCGTAAACACGTGGAGTGGGGTGACTGAAAGTCGTCCAGCTAAGGCCGAATTGGTTGATATCAAGATGATATCTGGGGTCCTCACCCACAGTGCCGTAGCAGAAGTAACAACAAGTCCCATAGGTTATTTGTTTTATGAAGAAACACTTTCTTTTGTCTGCTGTGAATCCACTGCCAGTCCACTTCATTGTGTCTACTTTTATCATAAGGTGTTTGCCTACTCTCTGTATTTCTTCCTCAACCAAAGAGTCTTTTTTAGTCTTTTGTTACAAAAGGGTAAGTCCAGCACCTTGATACACAGTAGAAAAGAGGTGTGCAAAGTATGGATATTTAAAAAATCACTGCAAGTTTGCTTGGTTTCAGAGAGAGTTCCTTCTGCCAAGGGCCGCAGTTTGACAGGCCAAAAGTGAAAAAGTTGGGGAGGGAGCAGAGAAGAAAAGAAAAGCATATGACCAATATAGAAAAGAATGTCTATGCCAGTCAGAATGATCAGAGCTGAGAAGAGAAATGTGAATTTGAGGATAATACCCATGAAAGATTAAATTAGACATGAGAATGTCTATTAGTGTGAAAGTCTCTTGACCTACCAAATGGAGCTTACGCTTATTTGTCAAAGAAAAGTTTTGGGCGGGAGTGGAATCTCTGCCCTAAAAATAAAGTAAAATAAATACTGGGCTAAAGTGGATTCGCTTAATTGATCAAAGGGATGTTTTATTGCAAGGAGCTTTTCCAGCAGAGGTGTCAGGGTTATGATCGTTTTAGCAAAAGAGCTTTATCTTTTGGGAATACTGGTGGGAATTAGCTTCTACCTTCTGTCTCCTGCCCCTTCCTCTGTGATGATGTTGACCTAAATCCAATTGTTAGTCTCAAGCAGAACAGATCCATTAAATTAACGGGATCTTAAGAAGGCACTGCTTCTGTAACTTCTGCTGAATTAATGTGTCTGCTATACTTAAGAATTGGTATTAGGACATTATCCGCAAAGACACAAATCATGGAATTGAGCCAGTAGAACACATCTGGTCCCACCTACCCTCAAGAGTTGCATTTGAAGCACACACCCATTCCCTAGAACGTACAAATCATAGATATGCGTTGATGGGAAAACTGGTGCCTGGCAGAAAAGCTTTCTATGAACTACTAGAAGTTGCAAAGAAAGCAGCAAGAGAAACAGCCTGGATGATTCATGATTCACCTACCTGTGTTTCTTGTTTGTTTTTTTAAAGGGATGAGGGAGATTATCTAATATATAAAACTCAAAGTTTGTATGTTTGTTTGTGTCAGGCAAAGACCTCATATGATTGGCTGTGTGGGGCGGAGACCTCATATGATTGGCTGCCAGAGAAGATTCTACGGAATCCTGGGATTTGCAGTTTATGGAGGGGCCTTTAGAATTGTCAGTCAGAGAGCTCCTGGGCCTCAGTCAACTGTGTCTGCCTTGAATAGACCAACCAGTTGCTATGGAGATGAGGCCTAGCAGCAAGGGGAGGACAGTGTATTCCCTCAGGAAGTTTGGGGAATTAGACATAGGATCTCAAATCTCAAATAGGATCTTGAATCTTTCTAACAAGTATTAAGTGTGAGAAAATAAAATCCCGGGCAACATCAGGTACATACGTTAAGTTATTTATAAAGCAGCTAGAAGTAAACTAAAGACTGTGCAATACATAAAAGGAGGTTGCTGCCTTAGGATTAAAGTATTAGGGATGTATTTTACTACTTTGTACACTATCATGCTAAGCAGAATTAAAAATTACCTGCTTGTATTTTTGTATATTTTCCCCAGAAAAAGGCATTTTCACCTTTGACAAAGAAAATGCAAGTTATGTGCATTTTCATGGTTTTCTTAAATGAATGAAGTAGTGGAACAATGGCCCTAAAACAAACACACACACACAACTGAACAACTGAATAGGGCTTGAATATTTTGTTGATGTGCAAAGCCAGCTTCAGGTCAACCATTTGTTTAACAGGCCTATAGGATGGGTAACTCAGTGCTCAGCCAACTCATTAGGCTTCTCTTGGGTTCTACTGAGCACAACATTCAGTGCAAGGTAACATAGAAATGGAGGTGCAGGAAGAGAAATCTGTTTTTTACCTTGAACTATATTGATAATTCTTCATATGATTGCAATTAAGATGCCTGATTTTATATACGATTGATCAAATTAACAGGAACAGTGCACAGAAATATGGGGCACCAGCCCATGAACTGATATCTCCTTCCAGTGACCACACATGTTTTGAAATAAACCTTGGCTGTGTGGTGGGGTTATATATCATTAGCACACCCAAAATATCATGTATGTGCTTGTAGAAATGCCCGTTTTCTATAGGTGAGGAAAATTAGTTCCAGGGCATATTTTACCATGGTTACTTGTTTTAGTTAGGCCTTAGAACTGCCAAAAATCAAGATTTGCCTATTTTTAAAATGTTAAAAATCATTAGAGTTGAAAATAGAAAGAATGGAAATGACTTCTTTCTAAAACTTGGATGAAAGATATGTGGTCCTCCAGATGTTGTTGGATTGCAGTTCTCTTAATACCTTGTCTTTGGCCATGCTGGTTTACAACATCTGGATGACTATACACTGCTGATCCCACGTTTAGAAGGAAATCTACCTTCCATTCATTCTGTTTTCAACTCTAGTGATTTCTGAACTAAACTCTGCTTTAAACTCTTAAAATGCATAGAATAATTCTGAATCTATACTTGAGGCTATATTTGTAGTTTTAAGAGGATCAGGTGCTTACTTTCTTATTGAAAAATCTTCTGAAATCTGGCAAGAACTGGTATTCAATGCAGAAGGTCCCAGAGAGCATCATGCAGTCTAAAAGACTAAGTAACCAAAACCTCATTTTATAGTTCTGATTAGATCATGATGTGTCTGAAAAGCCAAGCCAATCATTGTGTTAGGGAGAGGACTTGAACTAAATTGCTCTAGTTTTTCATAAGCAGTGTTTCCAGCATTGAAATGATAAGCCTCAAATCTCAGACAGGTAAATTATTAATGTTCTCAGTGCTTCTAATTGGTTTAAAAGATGAAAGCTAAAGAAGTCTTGCATGCAGAAGCATGCAGAGAGCTGTGGATTCTTTTTTCTAATTCCTTTTTTTTTGCAAGTATAGTGGTTTAGCTTATTGGACTTGAACTCTGAGAGACCAGGATATGAAGAGTTGCTCAGCCCTGGGAACCCACCAAGTGACTTCGGGCAAGTCACATTCTCTCAGCCTTAGAAGAAGGCAATGAGAAACCTCCTCTAAAGAAACCTTGCAAAGAAAACCCTGTGATAGGTAAAACTTAGCTTTGATGTAAGTTGGAAACTTCTGTAAGTTGGAAACAATTTGAAAGCACAAAAATACAACAAAGTTAATCTTCATTTTAGAGCTGTAGTGATGAACAGTGCTGCTCAAAAATCATTACTGGTGGGAGAATTGCTCCTTCTTTTTATGCAGCAAGGCAGCAGCGTCCATGCAGAAGCAGTGGGCATAGAGGAGCCTCAAGATCTGTGGAAGTATCAAAAAGTTTGGAGTAGTTCCCAAAATAGTTCAAGTGAAAACTGAGTGTGTGCAGAGGTTGTAATACACAGACTTCTGGTGGTGGTGGGAACAGAATTATTGTTGGTATAATCGTTATTAGTTCCATTTACACCCCATCTTTTTCGTACAATAGAACCCAAGATGGTTTACAATGATTTAAAACAAGATTCATTTAAAATCTATTTTACAAAAGTTAAACAGAAAGCCAGAGAGGAGGAATGGAATTCAGTAGCTAGAATGATTTGTGGCAGCTCCAAGTACTACTTGTTTTGATCTTCTTTATTACTATTATCCAATGTCTCCATTTTCCTTAGGAATCAGGGTGGGTCATTTTTCCATGGAGTCTGAAAGCACAATAGGTTTGGGTGCTTTTTCAAAAAGAACTGACCATCTTGACAAATTAGAATTTATCATCTTAGGCTGCAGTTGCTGAAGTTCCATGCCAATAACTCTGTGTCACCAATTCTGTGTCTTTGAAAGCACTGAAAACTTGCCTCCTTTCAGGTTGGCAGTGGTAGTGCAAATGCATGCAAAGTAGGGATGGAAGGAATATCTGAAAATATGTGAAAAAATGGTTGAAAAGCATGTTTTTTTGAGTATTGGGGAACCCTGAGAAGAAGAATCGTGGAGTGACAAGAACCTTTGAAGTCTGGAACTTAGTTCATGCAAAATTCACACATGATTGTTTTGGGCAGAAAACAGCATTTTCTGTGTGAAAAATAATTTCAGTGCAGGAATATTAATTCTGATCTGATTATATTCAGATAAAAGGTAATATTTCTGCATTAAAATATTATTTTCCATGCAGAAAATGTTGTTTCCTGCACAAGTAATGCTGTTTCCTGTGCAAATCAACCATGTGTGAATTTTACACAAAACAAATCTCTAAATTACAGCCTTTTTCATTACAGGAGTTAACATTTCTGCATTGAAATATTATTTTCCATGCAGAAAGTGCTGTTTTCTACACAAAACAACCACGTACGAATTTGGCACAGAATAAATCTCAAACTGCAGGTAGCCTTCAAAAAATGCATGGGTTTTTTTTGAAGACATTCTTACAGTGGAAAGAAAATTGCTGTAATTACTTGTTGCTACTTTCAAGAAGAAAGTTAGCAAAGAGTTACATTTTTAATGCCAAGCTGACAAACTAACATAGGAAGGCTTGGAAAATGGCTGATGTTTACAGGTAGCTTTTGTTATTACCTTTGTAATAAGAAGCTGCCCGTGTTCATTGTGAGCACATCTAAAATGAACCCTGCGTAATTGGATTGCTGGTTCTTTTCTTTTTATGAAGCATTGGTAAAATAGAGATTATAAAATAGAAATCAGAATGAGATTTGAGTGAACCTGTCCTTGTAAGATGAAAAAAAAATTAAGCAAAATTTACTGGCTGTATTTTGTTTTCTTCTTCATTTTAAAACCTCTGTGGCTTTACATTTTTCATGAAAAACAATCCTTCCTTCTGACTAGCACTACTGTTTGCCTAGCAGAATGTTATGGTTCCCTCAGGAGGACATAATTGCAGCTTCACATTTTTAAGCAAAAAGTAGCTGTACACCACTAATATAATGAAATGCCTATGCAGCAGGTAAGACATATAGTCTTGCTATTTGTGTTCTGTTAGCTGGCTCATGATGGCGGGGATGCCTTTGTTATGTGCTGATTATTGGAACACAGCCTGAGATGACGATTCTCCTGTCTTGGCTGCCTGTCTCACCCTCTCAACTTGGGGAGATAGGACATGGGTGAACCTGGGTTGACAGAGGAGTGGGAATAGTCCTCACGACTGTTTGTGGATGGAGGCCAAAAAGAAAAAAAACTCTACAAAAGGGGCTTGAGGAAGGTTCTCCTGATTGTAGTTTTGAACACTTGATAAGCCACTTCTTCATTTTTTCCCTTTGAGCATTTGAATAGTCTTTCTGTCCCTAACTACCACCCCAGACCCAGGCCAGATCAAAATGAGACAACACCGCTGATGCCAAAGACTTATCGGCATTTTATGGACGCAGAAGGTTTTTAAAGCAAGCAAGCAAACAAACAAACAAACACAGCTTCTACTTTGCCACAACAAAGGAGCACCCTGGAAGCCACAATGTCCCCTGAGCATGTATATTCACTCCCTCGCACAGCCACAGGCGGGATTGAAAGCAAGAGTTTATATAGTGTGTCCTAAAAAGTTAAATAAAGAACCTCTTTTGCACTAGAGCACCTTACAGCAAGCCCCCAGGCACCCAAGCCAACACTTACTTCCTAGAAGTTCTGAAAATGGAGATTGTTGTCTTTATTCCCTAGCCTTCCACCATTAGCAGTTAATGGTTACATTTCTATACTCCTTATCAGTGCTAAGCACACCCTAATTGCCCCCAACAAGCTGGGTACTCATTTTACCAACCTATGGAAGGATGAACGGCTGAGTCAACCTAGAACCCTGCAGGATCAAACTCACAATGTTGTGGCTGCAGTACCATCATTTAATCACTGTGCTACCAGAGTTCTACATTTGAACTGTTATGTCCATGTAAGATCTACTACCATCCCATGTAGGTAGTGCCAGATGGATCAATAATCTGTCTTGGTAGGCATTTTCCTATAGTACTCCAACCACTCTTTGAAGAATTCAGATAAAAGAAGAAGAGGCTCTCAGAGTTCTGCAACCCAGGGACACGTTGTATGGGGCTTACTCCCATTTAAATGGTGATTAATTGTAAGACTTGATTAACTGTTGATTAATTCTGTGTAACTGTGGATATTAGTCTAAGCAATTTCATGCAAGGACTATGCTTTTTTCTTCTTTTTAGGTAGGTACATATGTCGTGGCAACACATTGTAGAAAAATGTTCCTTTACACATGACAGAAAGCTGAGTTTTTATTTTTATTTGTTAAAAAGAGTTTAAACTGGGCTAGATTTTCATAGGAAAACATGAGATAATTTTCTTTATTATCTGCTGGTACATTTAGCTCAATCTGCAGTGCCTCATATCTGCTTCTAGTAATTTGAGATAGGAGGATATCCATCTACAAGTAATAGGTGCATTTAACAAACTAGTGTCTTGTAGCTATTAGTAAACTCAGTGGATTCAACCACTTTTGAACCTCACTTGTGCTTTCCTTAATCTTTTGTAAATGCTGTGGGAATGAGAGAGAGTTCGAAAGTTGAGTAAATCTACACTGCAGCCCAAATGGATAGATATGTTTACATTGCATGAATGCAAACCTGTGAAAGGATGCTGCTTCCTCCAGGAAATGATGTCTTTCCAGTTAATGTAGGCCTGTCTCAATGCTCTTTTTTGACCGCCTTCCACAACCTCATTGCCTCTGGACTACACCTCCTGTTGTTGCTTACCCTTAACCATGCTAGTGACCATTTTTGTCACAGAGTTTATAGTCAAAAACATACGGCAGGCATCCAGTTGGAGAAATCTGCATTGTGCTTGATAGTGTTATAAAGGAGCTTTAGAGTACTAAAGCACTTTTCGTCCATTAATTTAAGCATTTTAGATAATTCTGCAACATAGGCTGGTTATAAGATGCTGTGTATCTCAAAAACCAGAAGGAATATGATGTTAGACTGGGCAGCACTAGCAGCTGTGTAGACTTTGGTGTGTGTTTCATCTGTGAACATTCACTGAGTGCCCACATACAATCCACTGGGATCTACAAATTGCTACCCAGGTGTGCTGACCCCAGGTATTTTTTTAACCTCTGTGTTGCCTGAGCTCCTGAGAAATAATAAACCAACAGCAAAACTGCCATTCAACAGTACTTTCAAAATAGCTTTTTACCAGCTGGGAATTTGGCAGTTGCTGCCATCATCAGTTCTGGGATAATCTATCATTTTTTAAACTATTGTGTTTGCTTTTGCTGTCAACATAAAGCAAAATCTTTACCTGATTTCGTGGGACAAGGCAGACATTGCGTTTCCAATTTTTGAGACTTCAAATAGGAATTGTAACATCACAAATCCACATAAAAAAGAACAACCTATATCCACATTTTGGATGAAGGATTAGTAGTCATGCATATTAAAATGGCTCTAAAGGAAGAAATTCCCTTAACTGACGTCAAAAACGGAGGATTGGATTTCCATCGGATCAACACCTTCACAGACTTTAAAAGCTAATAGTATTATCTTAAGCCTTAGTCCTCTTGGTCTGTTACAGTTTAAGCTCTTCGATTTGACAATAGAGGAGCTCTTAATCTGATAAAATCGAAAAAATTGGCAGACATTTTTAACTGCATGCGCCTGTACTAAATTACAAGATTGTAGGGCATGAAGAGTTACAAACGTAGCCCCTAAAAATGACAAAGAAAATATATTTTAAGTCCTTTATCTTTACGGTCCAGTGATACTATCCAACCTCACTGTGCCTTAATCATCTCAAAAGCTTTATTAATTGGATAAAAAGTTGTTCATATTTTTTTCTGATTATTTTTCTCATATGTATTTTTTTAATTATAGGTATTATTTATATCTCTAGCTCTTCAACCTGCCTTTTTCTTTTTTAACTTGCAGTTGCCTCAAAAATGGGGAAATGTTTAGATTTAGTAACAGCTTGGCTAATAGACATTTTGGACAAGCCATGACAAATGTTGAGACCCATAATAATCCTACTGGGAAAAAAAAACTGAATTGCTGCCTAATGAAAGAGCATCGTAGAGTGGTTTGAGTGTTGAGACTGGAGCAGAGCCAATATGGGACACTGGTTTGAGTGTTACACTAAGATTATGGGAGAACAGGCTTCTAACGTCTGATCAGCCATGGAAACCAACTGGGTGACCTCGGGCAGTTTATGCTGTCTCCCCTAAGTAGAAGACAATGGCAGACTTCCTCCTCCTCTAAACCAGTCTTGCATGTACCTAGTGGGCTCATTGTTGGAGTTTTACAACAGCAGTGGCTTATAAGACCCAACCACACAGAACTGAGCTTTGTTACTGGTGGGAGTGCTTTCTCTTGGCCCCACCACTGTCAAAGGCAGGTTTTGGGAAGACGTAGGAGAGAGCCTTCTCAGTGGTTGTTCCCAGGCTGTGGAACTCCTTCTCATGGGAGAATAGGTTGGCCCTTTCTCTCTGCCAGAAGACAAAAGCCTTTTTGTTTAGGCAGACCTTTGGCTGTTAATTGGTTATGGCAAAAGGATCTTTTAATGGGGCATGTGTATATATGTGCCTTCAAGTTGCTGGTCAACTTGCAGTGACCCCATGAATTTCATAAGGTTTCTTTAGGCAAAGAATATTGAGAGCCGGCTCTGAAAGTTCCTTCCTCTGCAATGTAGTCTACAGCACCTGGTGTTCATTGGTAGTTTCCATCCAAGTACTGACCAGAGCTGACCCTGCTTAGCTTCCAAGATCAGGTGGGATCTGATGCCTTTAGGGTATTTAGACAGATGTAATCCTTTTATTTTCCCATATTGGACAAAATTTTGCCTTTAGATGATGCTGTATATTTATATTCTTTACTATGTTTAAATGTGTTTTAAATTGTTTTGAATTAGCATGACATAAACCCACTAGCACTTTTGAGACTAACTGGAGTGGAGAAACGTCTAGTATAAGCTTTCATGGACACAGTCCACTGTCCATCAAAGGCATGGAATAAAACCTCAGTGAGGATCACTCCATGTATCTGAGGAAGTGAATTATGTCCTAAGAAGCTTATGCTAGAAATGTCTTTTTCCCAGTTAATTTCAAAGGTTCTACTGGATTCTTTTCATTTTTGTGAATACAGTTTTAAATTAATGTTTTTAATATGATTTCTTGAGGACTGTACAAGGAGGGAACAGGTTTGTTCCCTGTTGCCCCAGAGCATAGGACCAGGTCTAATCATTTTAAATTGCAGGAGAGTAGATTTTAATTGAACATTAGAAGAAACCTCTTGACACTAAGAGTGGTTTAGCAATGGAACCAATTACCGAGGGAGGTGGTGGTGTCTTCTTTGGACATCTTTGGAAAGAAGTGGACATCTGCCTACTGGGGATGCTCTAGCTGAAGTTCCTGCACTGAGCGTGGAGATGCACTTGATGGCTCATGGGGCTCCTTCCAACTCTTTGACTCTATGATTCTGTCTCATTTTTTTGTTTTGTTATTAGTCTTTTAGCCATATATAAGAGAAGAGACTGTTTATAAGTCTTCGGAGGAGTTTTTCCTCTGAATATCAGTTTATAATGAACATGGGCAGGAAAGGAGGATACTATGCTCTTCTCCTACTTTTGGGCTTTCTGTAGATATCTGAAGACCTTCCATACTATACCATTTAGAGCACTATGATTCCATGACTACATTCTGTGGAATGCTAGGGTCTCTAGTTTTGTGAGGCATTAGAGCTTTCTGACTGAGAACTTGAAATATACTCACAAAACTATTGATCACATAGGATGCAGACTTGGCAATTTAAGTGTCATCATAGTGCTATAATTGTGTAGTGTGCAACTTTCTGTCATGGCCAGAATTTTAGAGTGGATAGGCCTTTAACCTCATTCAGTGGGGATGTTCTCATGTTTTTTGGAAAGTAAGGTGGAATTATATAGATGTGATGAGAGATCCAGACATACAAGAGGCAGCTGAAAGGCCAGAGGGAGGCCAGAGGAAGACAAGATTAAGTGTAAAGGCTACATGTGTAATACAACATACCAGCACATGGCATGTATCTATCTATCTCAGCATTGTCTGCTGAGTGGCAGCTGCTCTACAAGACCCCAACAGAGGTCTTTACTCTCATCTGCTTTCTGTTTCCTTGAAGTGGCAATAGTGAGGATTGAATCTGGGTCTTTCTACTCAAAGGACCTCCACACACCCACATTTTTTACAAAAAAAATCAGGCAATTTTTTACATCTGAGAGACTCCCATACTTTAAAACTCCCCCCAAGCAGTTTAAAAAATGAAAATTGCCCCCAAACTGATCCAAAGTGACATGGTATTACTTCCAGTCTTGGTAGGCACATTAGAGCAGCCCTCTGGGGAGGTGTGTAGTCCTCACTAAATCCATAGTTGCCAACTCCTGCTGTCCAAGCTTGGTCTGGGGTGGCAGCCAGGAGAAGCTGATAATGAACACAGGTCAAAACTCAGCAGTAACTTAACTGGTCAGTTTACTGAAGAAAGGAAACAGCTTTGCAAATGAGAAGCAATAAGGGTCCCAACAATGTCCATAAATCAAGAGGCAGGCAAAAACAAATACAAGTCAAAGGCAGAAACACCGGCAAGGGCAGTGAACAGAAGTATGGGTGGGAGAAATGGTCGGTTGATTGCTGACAAAGTTTAGAGGAAAAAGACTCAGTTCTTACAGGCTCCAGGGTCAGTGCAGCTGGTGTCTGATTAATTGGTGCTTGGCATAAATTCGCTGGCAGCAATGCAGGAGACCCTTTTGGTGTCTACGCTGGGCAAAGCTAAGTAAGGCTAGATCATTCTCTGTGTCAGAATGAGCAGGGCTCCCTGCTGGGGCTGACACTTCTGTCCCTGAGGCAGGTGGTGGTACTGTCTACTCTGCAGGTTCTCTGTGTCAGGACTCAGAGCAGGTTCTGCTGCCTCAGACTCTTGAGTCCGAGTCTAGGTCCTAGAAGCCCATGACACCTGCTCTAGGGGAATACTTATTATCAAAAGGATGGGGATGGCTTTTAGCAAGTGGATTGGCACTTGTTGGAGAGAGCAGCTAGAACAGTTTAAGTGAGCAAGACTCCTCTGAGGAATGAGAACCTGAATGCTGTTAGGAGACCCACCATCATATCAATTGTTGGTATGTCAAAACTCCTTTAAATGCTATTGATTCAGTAGGTCTACTCTGGTCTTTTACTCCATCTACCAGTCAAATTCATCCCAAGATGGCAGATTTGGAAGAGCTGGATATCTTAAGCCAAGGCTAAGGAATGTGAGTGATTCCTAGGTATTGTTGGACTTCAACTCCCATTATTTCTTAACATTGCTGATGCCTACAAGAGTCAATGGAATTTGTGGTTCTACAACACACATGTTATCTGCTAGCTCCTGCTGATTTTCTTCAGTAAATGGATGAATGACACCAAAATGTAATGAATGTTTATTTATGTGTATATTATAGGTATTTTTATAACACCGTTCAATCATATTTCCAAGCTGTTTTACAAAAAGAATGGAATTATTCAAATGTGAATAGAAATGAAGGTAGTTGTTAGAAACAGCTCTACGTAGCCTTTACTTAAGATAATTGTTTTGCTCTGCAGGTTTGAAACCTTTGAAGTGAACAGCTTTGAACAATTCTGCATCAACTATGCCAATGAAAAGTTACAGCAACAGTTCAACTCGGTAATTTGGGCTTCAAAAATGTTCTTAACAACTTTCTTTGGGGTTGGGCATCTGGAATTAAGAAAAAAAAATCAAATCCTGGCTTTCAATTTCAGTAGGAAGGGAAGAAAACCACCAGTATATTACATTTGCAGCATTGTTCTTTGTTGGTATTTGCTGTTAAGTTGACCTATGGACGATGGACCTTCCAGAGCGCAGGTCATCAGCTGCCCTGCTCTGGTCTTACAAATTCAGGATTCTGGTTTCCATCATTGAGTCAACCCACTTCTAATGCAGTCTTCGTCTTTTTCTACTGCCTTCCATTTTGCCAAGTGTTAGTGTCATGTTAGTGTCATACAGTGGGTCATGTTGTTTCACAGTGCATCCAAACTATGGTACCTTCAGTTTAGTCATCTTGGCTTCTAGTGAGAATTCAGGCCTGAGTTGCTCTAGTCTAAGACCTATTTATTTGTCTTTTTAGTCATCCACAGTTTCCACAGAACTCTCCTTCAGCACCACATTTCAAATGTGTTGATATTTTTTCCCCCCTGTCAGTTGCCTTCACTTTCCAGCTTTCACACCTATACTTAGAAATAGGAAATACTGTGGCATGGATGACAATCCATTTGCAGCACACACTAGATTTTTTTCTTGCTTAAAACCCCTTTTTAATGTCCGTGGGTTGCCATGGATATTAAGTATGTTTATATCTGCAACAATGCCAGCAGTATTTATAGTGGAGCTACAATCTTATGCATCCTTATTGTAGTCAGATGTGTATTTCATTGTTTTCCTCTGTGCATTTGCTTCACTGAATCCAGCTGAATTCCCTTCAAGATATAATCCAAGTCACTTAATGATACAGTTGACCTGTAACCTTTCCCATGTTATCTTTTAAAGCAGAGCTGAGCAACTGACTTGGGTCTGGAGTACAGTTTTCTATCTTGGGACCCTCCGAGGGTTTCATAAACTGACAAATATACCAAGAAGAGATGGTGGAAGTTTACTTCTGGGTAGTACGTGGTGTGTGTGTATGCGTGCACATGTGCGCATGCGCGCGCACACACACACACAGAGGATCCTTCAGGAGTATCAATTCACCTCTACACTGTTCAATTTATGTGTGTGTGTGTGTGTGTGTGTGTGTTTGTGTATACAGTAGAGTCCTGGTTATCCGACCTAAACCGGCGGGCGCAGGGTCAGATAACTGAAAAGTCAGATGACACGGAGCCCCGTGGCGGCCGCCATTTTGGGGGCGTGTCGGGGCGGGCCTGGGGGCACGTCGGGGCATGTCTGGGGTGCACGGAAATGCCTGCAGCCACGTCCCCAGGCAGCCACGACGTCAGTTAATCCGGAGCATCGGATAACCGGGACTCTACTGTATATACATATATGTGTGTGTGTGTGTGTGTATGTATGTGTGTGTGTGTGTATATATATATATGTATACATTGGAACAGTGCAGAAGTGAATTGATCCTCCTGAAGGCTTTTAGGAGCCATGCTTCTTCTTTTTGGGCTAGCATAAGGAATGTATGGAGAGATGACAGGCTGCCAGAGCAGCCTTAGAAGGCTTATTAGAATGTTAGGGCCACATTTTGCCTGCCTCTGGCTTTAAACCTTCCTCTGTGCCTTCAGGTCACCTGTAGGCTTATGACAACCTCATGAATTTCATAGGGTTTTCTTAGGCAAGAAATACTCAGAGGTGGCTTGCCAACAGCACCTGTTGTTCATTAATGGTCTCTTATCCAAGTAACTAACCAGGGCTGACCCTGTTTATCTTCCAAGAGCAGATAGCATATGCTGCCTTTAAGGTATTTAGGCAGATGTACTTTCCCATATTGTTCAACATTTTCAACAGTTCAGAAATAATGTCCTTTGGATTTTGTATCACTAATGTAATATAATCAGTAAGTAGATTAATGATATCTGAGTACTCTTTGATTGAAGATCATTCACTAATAGTCATGTTCTAATTGAATTGACAAGGGATTCTAAACAAATCACAGATTCCTTTAGTTGCTCCCTCTTATTAGATCTATAAATTGGAAAATGGAGGTTCATATCTGTTGGCACAAATTATAGCATAAGGGAGTTAGCAGATTTAGTTAATCACATCTATAAATTCAGAATCCACTTACATCCTATAGGAATGTCTTCAGAAAGGGCCATTCCATCTTGTCAAATGCCTTTTCTTGAACTCCAGCAACTGTTACCAAGGGAATCAGGAGAGCCCAGGCACATTAAGAGTGACTCCTTTGCTCTGGTAGGTTCTCTGTGACCTCTCTCAACTTGAGAGCACTAGTGATAGCCAGAGAGTGCCGAAGAACCTGTTTGCACCCTTAGTGATTGAATGTGCTCAGCCATCTTCTCTATCCAAAACTTTTCTTTGTTTTCCCTCTTTCTACTTTCCATTCTGGAATTTTCTAATCCAGATAGGATACAGCCTATGATTCTTTTCTTTCTTGTTACTCCACACTATTCATCTTGTTGAGGCTTCACACTTTGGGGGGAGGGGGATTTTTTTGTGAGACAAAACAGGTGGGATTAGCAATATCTGTAGGACAAAATGGCTTTTAAAATGATGAGCCTTGTGTGCCTACAGCTGCGCAGTGGTCAATTACTTGCAGAAACATCAGAATTCAAAAGATGTTGGGTTTCATCCTTAGAAGATAATTATACTCTGCTAGGTTTCATGGTTCAGTAAATTAAATTCAGATCCATGAAGTTTGTGTTTCATTTACTCGTATTTTGGTTCACCTTTATAGCCTGTTTTAGACAACCGGTCATATTTTTATGACTACAAATGCAAACAAAAGGAATAAGAATTCCAAGAAGTTGTTTAATATGAAACATGTTGAATCTAGAGACTACTTAAGGAGCCACTTAGGATACAGCCTCGGCTTTTTAAAAATCTACTAGGCTCGTGAGAATTTTTCTGGTTTGTCATTCAATCAGTCATTCTTAAATACAGGGGATCTTTGCTTTCTGTTTCTGTTGCAGCATGTGTTTAAATTGGAGCAAGAGGAATACATGAAGGAACAAATCCCTTGGACACTCATAGATTTTTATGACAACCAGCCCTGCATAGACCTTATAGAAGCTAAGCTGGGTATTTTTGACTTACTGGATGAAGAATGTAAGGTAAGAAGAGTAAAATGTCTTGCTGATAATCAGTGGTGAATAAGGAGATGTACCCCTTCAGGTATAGCACCATAATGAGTGAGCTTAAAAGTTTTCTAAACATTTCTGTCTTAGTTGTTTCTGTCATTCTGTATTAGATTAGCAGAGACGACACTGTTTTAAACTCTGCTCTGGAATATAACCTAGCTTTCTACATTCCTTTCATTGAGATTCCTGCTAAACATTTGATTTAAATTATCGCTTTCCCACCTTTTCATCAGCAGTGTTTGAGCTCCAGATACAACAAGAAATGTAACTACATTATATATTTAAGACTATCATTAAGTTAATCCTGAAGGGGTAAATGGTAGAATAGACCCCTTGAAATGAATGGGGCTTCCTAGCTATAACTAGCGCAAGTCCCATGTGTTTCAGCAGATCTACCTTTGGTAATGCTAACATAGGACATATACCACAGTTACCAGAACCTATTAAAAAGGGAACATGTAAATTTGAGCAATTTAGCAAGGAATATCCAAAGGCCAAAGGTAATGAAACTTTTCAATGCCATGCCTAATGCCTGCAGAATCTCCCTGGAGAGGTGGTTTCAGGAGCATTGGTACAGGGCTGCTGGTAAGTAGCACTAGACCCAGGAGAAGATGCACAATCAAGTCACCCTCTCTGAATTTAGCAGTAGATGTTTTAGCCATTTTCTGGGCAATCCAGATATCCAGACTTGTTTTGCAGTGTACAGAGATTTTCCACCCACTAGAGACCTGGGCCCTCTAGAGTCTAGATATTTCCTCCCGTCTCCTTAATCCTGCATTGGTGTGATTTCCAAGCTTTGCCTTGTTTTCAGACAATACCTACCTTACGTCTTTTGGCAAGGGAAGCTGGAGCAAGGCTGCCAGTGTTGGCCTTGTTGCTCCTTCTCTGTCTCTTGTTCCCACAATAGCCTTCTTCTGTCCTTGAAGGAGACCCCCTTCATGCTGGAGTGGCACCATCCTCCCTCTGTTTGCTCAGTTCCTAGGGCCATTTTATTTTAGGTTGCTGTTATGTCCCTTCAAGTTGAGTCTAACTTATGGCAAGCCTATCATAGAGTTTCCTTGGCTAGGTTTTTTTTAAAAGAGAAAGTTTTCTGTTGCCTTCCTCTAAGACTCAGATTCTAATCCTCACTTAGCCACAGAAACCCAAAAGACCTTGTAAGGTAGAATCATTCGAGACTTCTGTCTTTTTGTGTATCCAGTTCTGTTGGATGTTGCCAGTTGTATTTGTTTCTGTCATGAAAGGGCAGCAAATCATTAGTGATTTAATTTATTGATTCTGTGGTTTTTTTTAACATTTGGAGGAAGGTGATTGTAGGATTTTTTGCCTCATATGCCAGGACAGTGTGCTTGGTTTCAACTTTTGCGTCGTCTCGGGATAAAGCTGCAGAAGGGCAAAACAAGAACAATGAACTCCCACCATAAAAATTCTGCCGCCTCCTCTCCACCCTGAAATTTCCCTTCAGGCCCCAAATTTCTACCACTGCAGTGACATAAAGCTTCACTTGAACATTTAGAAATACAATTTAGACATCCAAAGAAAAGGAGCAGGCAAAGTTACCAAGGGAATTCAAAGACAGAAAAGAGTCCTCAGTGTGAACAGTTTTTGAAAGTCTGTGTCTTGGGAATGCTAGAAATTTGGGCATTGCAGGAAAAATCCATGGAGGGACAGAGTTCTGATGGGGGTTAATGCTTTCATTCTCCCCACCACAACCCCCGTAGCGACCTCCTGGAGTACTCTCTACATCTTGAAAGGAGTGGATGAGGGACATTTCTCAGCAAGATATTTCAAGTTGAACCAGATGTTTTATGAAGTCCTTTTATTATTGCTGAAACACTGAGAGTGCATTGTGGGGTGATTCTGGGAGTTGTTCTGATAGGCTTGGAAGTTTGTGTTTTGCCGGTAGACATCAGGGAGAACCTGCAGCCTTTGTTTCAGTGAATGCTGAATAAATAAAGTAGTTTAGTACTCTAATAAATCCCGGGAAAGTGTTACCAATGCATACCTGTCAGATCCTTGCATTATAAGAGTACCTGAGTAAGTAAATAACTAGAGATAGCATATCTTGATGACACAGTGAAATTGTATGGAAAGCCATTTTTAAAAAAATTGTTCTATTCGGTATAATAATTAAATGGAAAACTAGAGGGGCCTTTGAATGTTATGCAAGGTAATGAAACTGAGAGAAAATATTTGTCAGGTTGCTGTGGAGAGATGTGTTTTCCACATCTATGTGTTTCTGCTTTGGGTAATTAAGATACTTTGTGTTTTTAAACCTGGAAAATCTATTGTTGTTTACCACAACAGCTGAGCCTGCTTAGTTAGGCGGAAGAAAATATTCAACCTGAATAAATCAATTTTGCACTTAACTTCTATAGGAGTGTTTGTTTACTGTTTTCTTTTGCTTCAATGACCTTGTCCTAAAAAGTTCTAATGGCTAATAAGAGTTGTAAGAAAAAAATGTAAATATAAAACAAAACAAAAGAAGTCTGGCTTGCTTATTCTGAACCAACTGAAAATATGACCAATAAAAATGTCCCAATTTGCCTTTGCCATCACTCATGTTACTGTGTGGTAGTACAGGGCTAGAATTCACTAGCGCACTGCACAAACCATGGTGCCAGTCCCTGAGCTATTGGTTGCCAGTCCACTGTGACTTTCCAGGAAGGAAAGAATGGTTTAGTAAATGGACACAAATATGATGCCAATTCCTTGGCCATTGGGAAAAAAACTTTGCCATGTCTTTTCCATGTCAGGTAGCTTAAGAAACACTATTATAGTGGATGATCCATTTTGCTGAATTTCAGGCCTTAGCTACCTCCATCATTATGGTTGGATCAAATATCTGAGTACTGTGTTTGTTGGCATATATGACTCACTTTCCCCCCGAAAAATACTGTTTGAAAACGGGGTACATCTTATACACAGGTGCGTCTTATATGCCAGCAAATACAATATGTGATCTGGAATCCCTCTGTGGTTAGTTGTGTAGCGTCTTTGTTCAAAATTGCCCTGTCTTTTTGTGTTAACATCACATTAGAACTGTATAATCCTAATTCCTGAAACTCAGGGAGAGGGGAATTTTTATCTCATTGGCAACAGATCTTTGGCAACATCCAACTGTCAGATGGGCTCAGTGGTAG
Source organism: Ctenosaura bakeri (assembly GCA_948474755.1). Lineage (NCBI taxonomy): Eukaryota > Metazoa > Chordata > Lepidosauria > Squamata > Iguanidae > Ctenosaura > Ctenosaura bakeri. Next base: position 173,960 of record CAOLHI010001974.1, read on the forward strand.
GGTGGTGGTGTGCAATTCATCCTCACTGTTCATAAGCTCTACCCTGTTCAACTTCTTCTGTGTAGGGATGAGCATATGCTGTCAGATACTGGTGGCAGTGTGGGGGATACCCAGCTCTCTGGTGAGACTAACAGTGGCATCATATTTTGTATATGTGGTCAGACACATAAGTACAAAATGCAGATTTATCATGTGAGTTGCAAGGTATGGATGTTGTGTAAATATCTGCGTTGTCCCTTTAATTTCACGATAGCAGTGACCAGAGGGACATAGCTGCTTAAACATACATCTGCAGACAACTCCTCTATTGCAACAACTCTACAGGATGTCACTTCAATTCTGGGCACAGTTCAAAGTGCTGGTTATGAGCTATAAAACCCTGTATGGTTGGTTATTTGAAGGATTGTATTCTCCCATACAAACCTGCCTGTGTTTTGAGATCTTCTGGAAAGGCTGTTCTCTCCGCCGCACCATCCCCATAGATATATTTGGTAGGAAGACAGAAGAGGGCCTTCTCCATGGCTTCTCCCAAGCTCTGGAACTGCCTTCCAAAAAGGGCTAGACTCACACTCTTCTTTATCTTTCCACAAGCAGATGAAGACCTATTTACTGTTGATAGATCTTTCAGAATTGAATGTTTGGGGACCTTATATAATGAAATGGATTTTTCTTTGATTTTTTTTAAAGAGTTGATGCTTTAATTGTTTTTAATTTTAATTTTTTTGTATAGTTAATTTGTAACTTTCGTATGCTGTTGAGTATTTAACTATTTTTTAACCACCTTGAGTCCTGAACTGGGAAAAAAAGTGGGATATAAATAAAAGGAGGAGGAAGAGGAGGAGACATTATTTTTAACCCTTAACCCTTGGGCAGATTTGAAAGAAAACTACACCTGATAATATTATTGTTGGTGCCTGATGAATTGACAGTGAAGATCTCCATTGGAGGCTATGTTAACATGAACAGTTCATAAACTCAGAGTAAGGACTGTGTTTTCATTCAGTACCCATGTTTCTGTGTTAATACCTCTCCATTCTCTTCTCTTTTCTTTTTTAATTAGGTCCCCAAGGGAACAGACCAGAACTGGGCTCAGAAACTGTACGATCGCCATGGAAGCAGCCAGCACTTCCAAAAGCCTCGCATGTCAAACACCTCCTTTATTGTTGTACATTTTGCAGATAAGGTAATGAGAAGAAGGAGCATGTTCCTACTTCAAAAAGAACCTTTGAAAGCTTTTTTTCCCCCACCCAAAATCCATTGAAAGCAATTTTCAGGGAGGCTTTCATGGGTTCTCTTGTGTTCCTGTCTTGCGGTTGAGTTTTCCATAGAAGCTGGTTGGCTTTCTTGAGAAAACAGTGCTGGGCCCGATAGATCTTTGAGCTGATCCATGGCTCTTCTTACAACCTTAAATACCACCTTCACTAGATGTCATTGATTCTCCTTTTAGTCAATTCTCAGTAACAGAGATTCCTTTGTTTTCTAGCTCTGTTAAGCCAACGCAAGAGAAAAATAAATATTTTCTTCATTTCAGCTGTAGTTTTTGCTTTACTCTTTGGAGGTGGGAGCAACAAGAACTGTTCATCAAACGAGAAAGAGCAATTTCACTGTAATGTTCTTCCAGAACAACTTTTTCCTGTATTTTACCTTATATTAAATGAGCTGTTATTTAGGGAATGTGGATATTTCCCCTGAAGGTTTACTTGCCGTTAAAAGAGCATGTTTGACTTCATGCAAGAACCGTCAGTTCCATGCAGTCTTAAGATATGCTCATGTATTCCATATGTTCATGTTGAAATCCCAGTTTTTTGCTTTCATAATGGCTAAGATTCTGAAAACAAGAAAACAAATAAAAAAGACAACTAAATCCAATTGCTAGTCCCAATTAGAGAAGGGCCATTGAGTCAGTGGGATTTAGTAACTCAACCTGCTGTTTAGCATTTGATCTACTGGGTTTTTTTCTGGTTAGCAATTGGATGTAGGCCAGATACTCAGCTTTGTAAGTTTTTTTCCTTATTCACTGAGATTCAGTTTGGGACAAAGGAAAGCAAAAACTGGTCATTTGACTTTCTCATCATGGGGGCAGATTCTAATTTAGGGTGCCAAAAAGAATAGTATTTTTTTAAACTTGTTTTTGGAGTGTTGAGCAAAATAAACCAGCATTTATATGGATGTTTCCTGTAGCTGAAGAATATCTGGATATATTAGCTGGAGCAACCTGTACTGAGAGTTTTAACCCTCCCCACTCTCCCTTTCCTCTGTAATCTGCCCTAGGTGGAATACCAGTGTGATGGATTCCTGGAGAAAAACAGAGATACTGTGCATGAAGAACAGATCAACATACTGAAGGCCAGCAAGGTAACATTTGTAATAATGGGTATGATAGAAAGAAGACAGCAGATACACTAAAATCTGGTTCTGTAGAATTACACACTGCCATTGCTTAGGTTCTGTCTTTTCCTTCTCATCCTTAAAGGTTCACTTAGGTTGAACTTCTAGAGACAAACTTTCCACTTTGGCTCACTCAAAATAAGTGTGAGTTCCCATCTATTTCCATACAATTTATAAAAGTTCCTGTGACAGTAGAGTGGGATGGGCAAGGACGCAATGGTTGACTCTTAATTGCTGGAAGGACAGTAGCTCAGTGGTAGAACAAACATTTTGCTCTCAGAAGTTCTCTGCTTCAGTCCTCAGCATGTCCAGGTAGGGTTGAAGAAAATTCTGCCTGAAGCCTTGAGGAGATGCTTCCAGTCAGGATCAACAATATGCGTTTGGGGAGACCAGTGGTTTGCCTCACTAAGACAACTTAACTGTTTTCCACCAGGCTCTACTGCAGTCCTATCAACCCACCCTCTTGTTCATTTGGACTATAGCTCGCAGTTTTTTGCCATGGGACATGCTGGTTGGGGCTTCAGGGAGTTGAGGTCCAAACACTGGGAGGGCCAAAGGTTCCCAGACTTGATATAGCAAGGGTAAGTTATACTCATGCCTCAAGAGAACCAAAAGAGATTAGTTATCCTTCTGGCTGTTGCTTTAGTATCCCTTGCTGGTGGTGATGCTTCCCTACTTTTGTTAATCTTTTATGCAGGATGTTAATCTATTGTATAGGATCTTTCTTAGGAACATAGGATGATGCCACATACCAGAGGACATTATTGGACTATCTAGCCCAGTATTATTAACTCTAACTAGCAGCATTGATTCTCCAGAATTTCAGGGAAGATTTTTGCTAGCCCTATCTGGAGATACACAATATTCCCTGGTAGTCTCCCATTCAAATACTTACCCAGCCCTGAATCTGCTCAGCTTCTGAAATGTGACATAATTGAAAGTGATTTTTTTTTTTTTGGAGAACGATATGGTATGGAATGAATATGGAATATGTAGCTGATGCTATTTTGGATTAAATCCAACATTATTCCCACCTAGAGCAGAACAATTGAAATGCCTCCAACTTACTAGCCAGAATTCATTTAAGTCCCATTCATCTCAGTGGGTCTACTCTAGAATAGATTAATGTTGGATTTAGCTCATTGGGCACAAACATTGTATTCCCTTTCTGCATTCAAACTAGGGCTGTATGAATCAATTCAACCTTGTTTTTATGAGTATGTCTTTGTTTTCCAAAATTTTAATCTTTCTTTTCCACTGAGAGAGCCCAATGAGGCTAACAGGAGGTGAATAAAAAAAAACAAAAACAGATTGGTAAGGGAAGCAAATCTCCTCCTAAAATCTCCTCGTAACTCATGGTTAAATTAGTGCTTTGAGCATTGTGCCTAAAGTGATATGAGTTATGTGCATGTGTACAACTGTCACTCCTTCTCTGTGTTACTTCAACTTATCCTGTCATAATTCTGATGTGGACTGTAGTACATTTCCCGTGGCTTCTTAACTTTTACAATATTTCTTCGCCAATTCTGGTTTTGTATAATTAAACACTTTCCTAATACTCATAAATCTACTCTGCCCAAATGAAAATGCAAATGATTTTTTTAAATGTATGAACAAAAATCCATACATTTGTTAGAGTGTGACATAATGTTAGAGTGTGGGAGATGGGAGATTCAGATTCAAATTCGTATTGAACTCATTGGGTGACCTTGGGTAATCACTTGCTCTTAGCCAGACCTACCTGACAGGATTGTTGTGAGCTAAAGTGGGGAAGAAGAAAACCATGCATGTTGCTTAGAGAGCAAAGGTGAGCTATTTTCTCTTGGAATATTCGTTTTAAATGGATAAGTTTTTTGAACTAACAACTACAAGAGAAACTGTTGGTAGTGTGAATGCTACTGGATACCTAAATTCCCATTAACATCTTAGTTGTGGAGGTGCAGGACAAGTCAGTCCATATGGGCATTTGCAAAGATTAGATTCCTCAGTCCTCCCTAATCCAAACACAGCCAACGTGATCTACCTCCGACTCAACACCATGCACTCAGAGGTACTGGAGAAAGAGATAGGAATGATGGGTGGAAAATACAAATATAAAACACAAAACTCGGGGAGAGGAGACTTGATGTTGGACTATAGTTCCTAGAATCTCCCATCGATGCTGTTAAGGAATACTGGGAGTTGTAGTCCTTAATAACTTTCCCAAACTCTGGCTAGGATGAAAAATGGTGAGTCAACCCAGCTTTCTCCAACAAATTCCAGAGTCTTCTTTTCCTTTATACTACCTTACTCAGGGTAGATATGGATTAACTAAACAGTGGTTACTAAAACAACATACAATGAGGAAGTTATAACTGTGTGCAGGTGTGGCCTTTGCTTCAGGATGAGCTCAGCACTCTTCAGATAGAATGATGTTGGTGGTGATGTGTGTGGAGTATGTAGAAGCCATGTATGTTTGCCTTTCTGCATTATCACATCTACTCTTGTACGATTAAGTGTTATCAGATGAGCTGTGCTGTATCAGATGTAGGTGTTCTGTATCTACAGTGGCCAGCTAGATTCCTCTGGGAAAACCACAAGTTAGACAGGAGGGCAACATGTTTTCCTGCCTGAATTCCCTGATATTTGCTGACTGAGAGACGTGCTGCTTCTGCTTTTGGAAATAATATGTAATCATCTTTAGTAGCTATTGAAAGTTCTAACGTTCTCAAAATCATCTTCTTAGTGAAAGCTGATCTTCGTATCCCACTCCCTAGAAACCTACCAGAGACATCTCTAAGAAAAGCACTTAGAAGTTATGGTTATTTGACCATGACTTAGCTCAGGTGTGCTAAGATGTAACTCTTTTTGCAGCAACAATCTGAAGTAAAGTTATGTCTTTGCCTGTAATGGTTATAACTATATAAAGTTGAAGGCTTTCACGGCTAAAATCCATAAGTTGTTGTGGGTTTTCCGGGCTTTGAGGCCGTGTTCTATTAGTATTTGCTCCTGACAGATGCAGGTGAAACATCAGGAGCAAATACTAGTGGAACACGGTCTCAAAGCCTGGAAAACCCACAACAACCTATGTTATAATATAATTTGTAACTTTTCAGTTGAACAGAAATGGCTGGTCAGCCTGTTCTTCATTACTGGGTTCATGTACTCTTTTAATGTGAGCAATAGAGGAGGAATGGGAATGACCACATAGGTGACTGCTTCAAGCTTACAGCTGAGAAGTATTTCTTTGTAATGTTTTTTGTATTTTTGTCAGAATTTTCAAGGGGCAATATCAGAATTAGCTAGTTGGAGGAACCAGAGAGCATTCTCCTACATTTGCCAGTAGCACCATAGTAACTACTATGGTACTTTTTACTAACAAATGCCTCTGCTGTCTTTTTGGACTGTGGTAACAACGGTAAGTAATGATCTGCTGGGTGACCTCAGTAATGAGTGAAGCAACTAGTTCCTTTAAAAAGTAGCCTTCCAAGCTCTGAATGCAGCAGGGCAGAACTGTGTCGGCACCAAAGCCAAGATACAGTCTTTCATTGTGCCTTGTCAATTTCCTCCATTTCTAATAAGGGCTAAACTGCAGTCTCTTCCTGACAACACAGCATTTTAAAATTTGGTCCTGAGCAGCGCTCAATCTTTCTACATTGTAATTTCAGTCAGACTGTCCTGCATGCCCACACAAATATGGAACTGCAGAGCTCAGCAGTTCCAAGCAAGGTTGCAATTGAACACTAGGGTCATCTGCAGATAGCACAAAACTCATTTCATGTTGTAAATAGTTTATTTTTAAAGAGTAGTCCAATTTAAGACTAATGCTTATTCCCCGGAGCTGCATGTTCACCTCTTTCTTCCTTGTTTATCTCCTGATTGTTGTTTTTACCTGGAGAAACTGGAGGGCAAAAGTCCTACAAGAACTCCTGGGAAATCAACCGGAACTAAGAGAGCAGGCAGGTTGGAGACAGCTGAGGCAGCAAGGGGCTTTCTCCAAAGAAGCAAACATCAGACTGCGGAGGGCCGATAACGCCGTTATCTGCGGCAGGTTAATTTCACTGCATTGTTAGGGTATAGGTTCACTGGAGAGGGGGGAGGGGGAGAAGAACCAAGCAGAAAAAAAGAGCCCAAGGCTGAATAAAGAACACAAAGGTGTGTTTGTGGTATTCTGAGCAAGATTCTATTTCGGTAGCAGCACAATCTGAGTTAAACAAAGGCTTTCTGCCATTTGGGGGATTCTCTGTGCAAGCTGCATTATGGACCGTAGCAAATGGCTTTCTCCCAAATTGTGTGGAACTTGTGGTCTTTCATGTTGTTAGATAGCAACTCCTACAGTTCCTGACCATGGGCTGTGTTGGCTAGAGTGCAATCACTTCTAGAGCATCAGATTCTACACCATAATCTTAGTGATTCTCTGTCTCATGTACGTGCAAACAATAGAAACAGTGGAATTGGTAAACCTACTCTGCAGGTAGAGAAGCCCATTTCTTCTTTTACAGAAGCACATAGTGTAAAACCATCATTTGCCCGTTATGCCTGAACCTTATCAGTGTTGTCAGTTGCAGAGCATTGTCATAAGACAAGGTGAGCAAAGTGCAGTTCTGGAGCCAGGTGCCACCACTATCTGGGTTGTTGTTGTTATTTTGGCCCTTGGCCCATCTACATTCCCCTGAACACCCTTTGCGTCGCCTCCCCCCAAGTGAGTTAGCTCTCCTAGAAGTTTTAGAGAACAGCAATTCACCTTTTAAATAAGTCACAGAGGCCCCCAGCTGTGTTGTACATTAAGAAACACCCATATCAAGTGTCTGTTTTGTAACTTCTCATTTTAAAGTATATACTTTAAATTGTTTCAATATGTCAATAGTTTAATTCTGTTTTAAGGCTAACCTGTTGTATCTTTTTAACTATACTGCACTCATTTTTAAGGTTGCCTTGAGTACAGTTTGGAGAGAAAGGAGTACAGATGATGGTAGTGGTGATGGTGATGATTTTTTAAAAGCAGAAGTGGGCTTCCAGGCATGGTGGTTTGTTTCATTGACATTTATGACAGTACTTGTGTCCCCAATAAGGTCCCAAGAACAGAAAATTGGCCCTAGTTGCCCTTCCTTGCCAAAAGAAAATAGATACTTTTTCCCAGACCTTGAAAAAACTACTTTTTGGACTAACATCTCTGACTACCCCCATAGCCACTCATTATATGAGTTGTCTTTCAAATCTACGAACTGTGCTCCTAAAAAAAGACAACCTCTCCATGCTGTGAATTTTTTTTTTACAAGCTAGCTTAGCATTAAGTTGAATAATCATTTATTTTTGCCTCAGAACTTACAAGAATGTCTGGGCTGGAGGATGTTTTTGATGGAGTTTAAGATAATCTTTTAGGGATTGGGTGGTACCTCAGGTCTTGTGATGACCATTACAATAATAGCCTGTTTCCTATCTTCTAATTGTATCTTTTACAACCAAAGGATTTAATGGGATTTGCAACCAATTGTTTTCAATTTATTGTGACTGCTTAACTCCAAAGGAAGAATACTGTAGAATGAGAGCAATTCCACGAATCCCGTGTTCAGGTCAGCTTTTGCTTCTTTGTTAATTAAGCCACTTCTTCCTTTTCCTTCATATGCATGCTTCTCATTGACCCTTCATGTTGAAGTGAACCATTATTTCCTCACTCTATGTTAACACTGAGAATCACAGTGTGGTTGGGATGAAATTGAACTTTTTTCAACTAGTGTGTGGTGGAGTTTGTAACCAACACTCAGTGCAAATCTTGGTGTCCAGCAAATGTTCTGAACTTTGTCAGACCCTGCATTCCTTCAGTCAAAGAAATACTCACAGACTCCCAACACACAACAGCCACGGAAGTCATAACACCTTGACAGGACTCAGTCAGTTTGGAAGGAGCCACAGGCTGGGGTTGATGTCAAAACTCACTTTCTGGAATCCAAGAAATCTGATTCAGAGGAATTTAATTGCAAGGAGTTTCTGGTGCCAGACAATTCTCACTTCAGATATGAGAAGCTGGTGTCAGAAACTCTCTCATCAACACAACTTGACAGATACTGAAGAGACATCTTTCTACACGCAGTCTTTGAGGTCCAGCAAATAGAGGAGGAGAAACCTAGTAGTGACCTGTTAAATAGAAGATACTGATTAATCTGTCACCTGCTGTCCAGAGGCAGACACCTATAAGTCTCCCAGCAGCTGTTGGGGCTCCTTGTCATTCTCAACCATTCAACCTCTGCAGCTGGTATTGCAGCTGGTACTTATGGCATTTATGTGTTCCTTGGTATCCTTGACCCCTGAAGTGGCCATGTTTAATGACGCCTTGCCTCATCCATTTTTGTCTTGGAAAGCTGGACTACTAGCTATGGGGGATTAACGTGTAGGCTGGCTGAGACCTTGCCCCTCCCACTCCCTTTATCTTCTTGGATTACCTGTATGTAACCTGGGCTGCATTGTTTTCTCTGTAGCAGCTTCCCTTAAGAGAATCTCTTCCCCTAAACACTTGCTGCCTGGAGATATAGGACAGTTAACATAAGCAAAGATTTACAAGCTGACTTTAAGGTGTGGTTTCAGATTGTGGTTTGTGAGAAGCAACAATGCTTCAGTTGCATGTCTGAATGCAGTGTCCGAAATGTCATTGAAACTCTTATGTAGAAGCTCTTCCTGCTTCTTTATAGTCTCGACCTCCACTAGCACCTGGCATATTTTCATGGAGGATGAGGCTGTTGGCAACATCATACTTCCAAGATAAAAATTAGTAGGAGTCTCTGTATGGCATTCACTGAGGAACATAAAGGGGACGGTGCTATTGCACTCCTTCCTGCTTTTGACTTTCCCGTTGGCATCTGTTTGGCTTCTGTGGATTAGATGAGCTTCTGGTATGATCCAGCACAACTTCTCTCATTGTTATTCTTATTTGCTGCCAAGTCAACTTTGATTTAGGACAGTCCTATGAATGAGATATCCAAGATCGCTGGTCATCAACTGCACTGCTCAGGTCTTACAAACAGGACTGTGGTTTCCTTGATTGAATCAATCCACCTGTAGTGCAGTCTCCCTCTTCTCCTGCTTCCTTCCAATTTACCAAGCATTATTGTCTTTTCCAGTGAGTATCGTCATCATATGTTATGTCCATATTACAATAGCTTTAGTTTAGACATCTTCGCTTCTAGTTCAGGCTTGTTTTGCTTTAGGACCCATTCATATTTTTTTCAGCAATCCATGATGTCCACAATACTCTTCTCCAGCATGAGGTTTCAAATGAGTTGATTTTCTTTCTAGCAGCTTTCTTCTTTCTCCAGCTTTCACACCCATGCCTAGAAACCAGATGGCCTGGATGATTATAACTTCAACATTTAATTATATGTCCTTACACTTTAGGATCTTATCTAGTTGGTTCATGGCTGCCTTTCCATGTCTTAGCCTTCTTCTGATGTATTAACTCCAATCTTCATTTTTGGTTAATGGCTGAGCCAAGGTGTAGGAAATCATCCTGTACCTATCAACTCCTCATGTTCTTAGCATATAGCATATTTGGAGCACATAGCAAAAGAAAGCAAATGCAGTACCTCATCCCTGAATTTATTTATCGCAGCAGTAGTCAGGCCACACTGGGGTACGAGTTCAAGGGAAAGTGAATTGTTCTTCGTTGGGGCTGAATTAGATAGCTGAGAACTTTGTTGAAGCTGAATTCAGTATCTGGGAAAAGTATAGCATTACATTTTTCTACTCTTGGCTTGGAGCAATGCTTATAAAGTTGTGATCGTGTGGAGCTGTCTTATGTGCTATGATCAAATATTTATAGTGAGTGTTCATGGGAACATACAGAAGGCTGCAGTTTCCATAATTTTGTTGGGGTGGGGGGGCAATTGTCCTAAAACTCAGTTTCTTTACCTTCTAACCAGAGCTTAGAAATCTTACTTTTTGGATTACTTTTTGGATTACAACACTCCCATAATTTCTCAGCTCTTAGCTCTTAGAAAAGTTCTGGGGGTTGCAGTCTAAATAACTTTTCCAAGCTCTGTCTTCCAGCCTTCAGTTTGAGTTGGTCTGCTTGTCTGGGAAAATCCCATTCAAAGGTCTGCTTGCCCAGCCTTGTGTGTCTGTTCTTCCCTTGTATTGTTTTTGAAATGTATGAATGTTTTTTACCTTAAGCAAATACTCATTACAAATGTCTTCCAACAAACATCTAGTGTAGTTGGGATATGTGTGCATATATATCTATATGTATAGGCTCTATGTGAGATACCTTCAGAACTAAAAGCAGTCAAGACTGCTGTCTTCCGACAGGCCTTCCCAGACTAGTACTCCACCGCCTCTCACCAACTGTCTTGCTGTTCTTTTAATAGTCAGTTGATTGTTGTTGATTGTTAATTGTTGTGTGTTTTAGGGGGCTGGTTTTAGATGGGTTGGTGGGTGGGGAGGATTGGGTATGTATTTAATGTATTATTGTTGTTCACCGCCTCGATCCATGGGGAGAGGCGGGATAGAAATAATAGTTGTTGTTGTTGTTGTTGTTGTTGTTGTTGTTGTTGTTGTTATTATTATTATTATTATGTTGAACTTTTTTTTTCTTGTTGAAATGGTCATGTTCATCTGTGAGATACACATCTTGCAAAGCTCCTAGGGAAATTTTTTTTGCATGCTACATGCCTCAGATTTGCTCCTGACTGTTCTGGCATTCTGGGAAAACCTTTTGTTGCTTCCACATTTTTATGGCTATTGTCCAATATGTGTCACTCCAAAAGGGAGAAGGGAAATTAAATGTCAGAGTCTCCAACTTGCTACACAGTTCATTAAGTGCATAAGAGCTATACTGGATCAGAACCAAGATTTGTCTGACCCAGCAGTCCCACAGTGGCCAAACAGATGCTTATGGGAAACCCACCAACTGGAAATGAATATAGTAGCACCTCTCCCCTGCAGGTCCCTCATCAACTGCTGTTAGAGGTGGTACTGGAGTCAATAGATAGCCAGTACAGTTAGTAGTCACTGATAGCTTTGTCCTTAACTATTTTATCTAATACTCTTTTGAAGCAATCTAAGCTTTGGATTGCTTTCTATTTTTATATGAGCTAACATGCCTATTTTGGTGGGTAGTGCTGACTGTTTGGGAGTGTTTAGACCCATTCCCCAAAAAACCATTCTGTGAGCAAGGGTTGTCCTTTGCACTGCCTTGACTGTAGATAATAATTTCCTTAGCAGTACTGCTGGGCTTACCGGGGTTTCCTTTAACAAGAATTTACAGTCAGCATAGAATGAATGGGGATGGGAAGATTTGTGCAAGAGAGTCAAGACCGGGATGGGATGGTGAGGATGCAGTTTCTTGGTATTAGCCTAGTCTCTTTAGTCACATTGGCCCAAGGCCTCTGTCTGTAGGATGGCCCAAAATGGAAAGTCCCTCTTCAGACTGCATGGAGGGACTGTATTTTTGAATGTTTCTATATATGAATTCCTTCATGTAGAACAACAAGCAGGTGCAGAAGAAGGCTGCAGGGCAAGCATGGTTAGGACCAACCAATCATGGAATGCTGTGAAGAGGAGCCAGTGGGAGAAACCATATAAACTAGAGGCTTGTGTGTTAAAAGAGTTAAATGGGGCAGGGTGACACAGAGTTCGGGAGTCAGAAATAGAGTGTGAAGGCTAGTTAGGGAGGGGGAATGGATAAGATCTGAATAGGGTTTTTGGAACTGGGAGTGCAGACAGAGTTCAGGGATTTCATGCTTAACTTAATTGTTAGATAATAAATCTTATATTGGTTTAATTTTCTACCACCATGCCTGACTAGTTTCAAGAACTGAAATGGAGATTTGACCACCCTTTACCACATTGAACCTATTGATCAACACAGCCACTTGTCCACAAATAACAGCCAGCTTGAGGCCCAGGCAGGAAGGGCAAGGGAAAAAGGTCAAGGTGTGTAAGTGGAGTCTGAGGGTTGAAACTGTGAGACCAACCTGGAAAGGGACTCCTTCACACCCATCTTCTACTTAGTTTGAGTGAGAAAGTGGTAAATTTTAATATACCATGTTGTTCTTCTGCCTGATCAATGTCCAGTAGAAACAATTAAAAACTGAGATGTTGACCAGCTAAATTAAGAAATCATATGTCTTGAATCATATGTCAAATTTGTTTGTTGAGGGACAGCAATGTAGAAGGTTATGGGGAAACGTCTGCCTGTACTGTCTTGATTGTAGCCTTCCATTAACTACCTCTGGGAAGCTGGATTGGACAGTCCTTTGTCTTCTTCTATTATGTTACCAAGACTTCATCTGGCACAGACTTTTTTCTGCCCTTCAACCACACTCCCTCTCTCCTGCCTTTCTGTTCTGATCCCCATCATAATGAACTTTTTCTTTGCCAGTCTCTGATGCTTTGTACTATAGGTCAAACCATAGGTTACCACTAGCTTCCCCAGTATACCCTTGCACCTCATTAGAGGCAGCACATGAAGTTCAGTAGAAAAATTTTGAGTCTCCAGTATGTAATCCAGGATGGTAATCAGTGGTTCTTATGCATACCAACGTGATCTTTTTTTTACCTCCCATAAACCTCCCCTGCACCCCTCAAAAAATAATGGGAGAGAAAAAAAATCACCACTAACATGTAAATTACGAATGTTCCAGAAATGTTCTATAGCTTACACTCAGTCTCAACATGTCTATCTGAAAAACCAGTCACCCCTGAAAGGACAATCAGAAGTTACCTATGGTTAGGGTGAAAATCCCCCCTTCCCCTTCTGTATTCCCCCTCCTCTTATATAAAATATTCTGTTAGGCATAGCTTGGAACATATTTTTTAAAAAATAAATAATTATTGCTGATGTTGTTGCAGTTAATAATTATTATAAAAGTTGCCTGTTATTAACGTGCTACAACTGCATGACTTCTAAGAAATTCTTTAAAGTTACAGTTAAAGATACAGAAGTGTCCTCAAATTCCCCCAAAAAACTAAATTCGTAAACCGTTTCCTAAACCAGTAATATGGTATAATATGGTGTAGTCAACATTGCTTCTTATGCTTAATGGTAATGTTGACTAAGTTTTATATTGCTCCAAGTTTTAAGTTGCTCCAAGAAATGTCCATCATTGTGCCCCCTTTGCTTCAAAAAGTTAGTCTCTGAAGTGGTTTTGTTTCTTGCAAGGTATTACTTGCAAGCATGGTTCGTCTGAACCAGAAAATGGACTGTCTGAAGGCGTAAGAGTCCCTGGCTGAAGACAAGAGATAGACAGACAAAAGAGTTCTGTGGGCGGTTAAAATTAAAATAACACCCAGCAAGCATAAAACAAATACACCGTCATGTGTCTGGCTGGATGATAATGCAATGCAAGCAGATTCTTTCCTCTGTGAGTTTTTGGCATATATGCAAACAAGGTTAGGCCCATTAATCTGCTGGAGCAACTGATGAGAAATCACAAATCTACTCTTCATAAAGGCAGGACTGCAGAACTGCTGTTTTATTTGTTTATAGTTCCAGTGTGTATCTTGGGAGGAAGGTTTTAAAATGGAACTTACCATAGTTTCTTTCATGACAGAAGTGCTGTGAAGTAGAGAATATGCAAGAGGCATGCTGTGATAGCAAAAAGCAGTTCTTCATAGCACAGCCTTATAATAAGTTAACTTTTTTTCTTCCTTAATATGTCCAGAACTTTTCAGAGACTTTTATCAGAACTCTTTTATTATACACATTCTTAAAAGAGTAGAAGCAGCAAAAAAATGTTATTACCATATATACCAATATGCAGAGCTTGAAAATGTAGTATCACTAGACTCTTCCAATTCCCTGTGCTGGTTAGCATCCTATCAGTGGCATATTCACAAGTAAGTTTTCCTTAAACATGCGTAAATCCATTTTAGGGTGCTGTGAAGGATGATATTTCTTTCCCTTCTCCAGCACCCAAAGCCCCCCACCCCTGAACTTCCTCTACAACTTCTGAAGTGCCCCTATCCCACACAGCCATTCCATAGTTCATGGGGAATTAGCAGGACTGAGGAAGCATCTTGCTGTGCTCCTTTTATCCAGACACAAAATTATTATAGCAGTACTGAGACCTCTGTAAGACCCCGGCAGATTCCATTGCTGATGTAATCAGTCTGCATTTGGCTAAATGAACATAGCCAGATGCTTCTCCATTCCTGCTTGCTCTCCTTGTGGGTCAGTTCACCAAGTGCTGCTCCTTGTGTAGCCAAAATATTGCCAGTCCCAGATCAGCAGGCCTGGGGGAACACCAATGTTTACAGAAATATATACAGTTGGTTCTCCACATTTGCAGATTTGTCTTTCATAGATTTGATTATTTGAGAGTTTTACCAATCCCTTCCCCTGCAACTCAGGCATTTCTTTTCTGGGAAAACTTTCCTTCTCAATGACTCCAATCAGACCATTAAGCCCTTTAAAAACCCAACTCTGGTACTCCTCCTCCTCCTCCTTTACCAGCTGTTACCTGGCCAGATAATGGCTCACGGCCCAATTTCTCAGGACCACAAACTCTCTCCTGATGCCCCCCACAACACCCAAAGAAGGAGATGGGCAAGAGAGAGGAAGTATGGGTCCAACATGCCAACCTCTCTTTTCCCTTAACTGGTTTGGACCCTGGGTGCCTGCTCTCCCCACCCTGCCTTGGCCCTCTTTCCAAAGACACACAGACACATTTTGGTATTTGCGATTTCCCCACTTTTGTAGGGGTTCTGTGCCCCTAACCCTAGCCAATGTGGAGGGCTGACTGTATATATTCTGAAAAAGAGTATGGCTGCACAGGAGCACTGCATATTTTAACCTTATGTTGCTGGTTCCACTTGTTTTCTTAAATATTTTTTACTTGTAAATCTGCTTTATAGTCCTTACTGTATTTCATCTGCACAGGAGTCATTTGGAATGGACTGCTAATACTCTTGTTGTACAGGTTACCTGAAGAACATCTTCCCACGTCCTTTGAGATAAGGGTGAAATTAACCCTTGAGTCTAGGTCTGACAGACCCAAACCATATGAAAGCACCATCTGTAATCTTCTTCTTTGGAAGTTATTTTGTAGTTTAGAATGGGCTTAGAGAAGATAAGATTTGTCTCCTCATTTTGCTAATAGATAAAAGAATGAAACCAGACTCAGTGCAAGATGAAAATGTACAAACCTTTACTATTAATAATGGGTAATAGACTGCTAATTGTACAAGAGGTTAAGTAAAGATGTTCCCTGTTTGCTGTGGTCCCGGGGAGGGGGGGTGGAATCCCCTCTGCATTTGCTTTTAGCAGTAAAGTGAAATAAAATGAAATACAGGTGGACCTCAGTTAGAAAAATAGATGTGTTCATGGGCATTACTTCTTTAACAGAAAATTTGGTAGTAGAGGCAGAAATAACATGGAAAGAATAGGGATAATTTTCTACATCACAAAAAGAAGAGGAGTTCAACCTGTTTCAGCAGACCTTTTGTTCAAAACTAGTGATATGCATGTGTGAAATGAAACAGCCAGGTTAGGAAAGCATTGCATAAGTAAACAAAAACATTGTGAACCTTGCAGAAATCTCTTGGAGGAGTCTTCCAAAATATATCCGGTAATGATTCTTTCACCAGCCTCCCTTTATCTTATTATTTTCATTTTCATGGCCAAACATATAACTGTTTTTAACATGCTGAATTTAGCTGGTGAGGCAAGATAATCTACTCTCCATTTTTTTCCTCTCTCTGTTTTGCTCTTCATGCATGCTCAGTAAGGGATTCTGGAGACAGCTGCTGTTTATCCTGCCTTTTGTAAGCAGGCACACACAGCTACAATAGGGTTGGCTAGTGCAAAACCACATTCTTTCCCAACTCCAGCTTTTATTGCATTGCTTAGTGTGGACATGTTGCTGCAACAGACACTGAAAGTCTGTGTTTCCCCAGTCCTCCTTCTCTATAGCCTCCCAGTGTCAATGCTGCTAAAAATCTTCCAGCTAAACAGAGGACAAGGAGAAAAGGGGGAGCGGGGCAGGTGTAAAAAGACTTTGTAAAATGGAGTTTGCTTTTCAGAGGTTTTGTTAATTGAGGCATGTTGTTAAGCCATTTCCAACTTATGGTGACCCTAAGGTGAACCTATCTCAGGGTTTTCTTCACAAGATTTGTTCAGTGAGGGTTTGCTTTTGCCCTCTTCTGAGGCTGAAAGAGTATGACTTGCTGAAGGTCACTGAGTTGCTTTCCATGGCTAAGCGGGGATTTGAATCTTGGTCTCCTAAAATCCTAGTCCAAAACCAGTATACTATTGCTGGTTTTCAGTAGTCGGGGTGCCTCTCTTGAAAGTTAGTCTCTGTTTGCTACCCATGACAGAGAGGTGTGAATCTGATGATGATGTGAAAGAATGGATGGTTCCATATGGGAGCAAGTGGCCATTGTACATCGGACTGAACATACCAGGAGTCTTGTCAACCGCTTCCCATTAATAGACTATTCATGGTTCAGTTCATGAGAGTGAAAATGGAGGTTGAACTTAGGGTAGCAGAACAATTTATGGAGGGGACGTTTGTGGAGGAAGTGAATGGCTTTTTTGCCATTCCACCACCTATGCCTCTGGAGTAATGTTACGTTGTTATTGTTGTGTGCCTTCAAGTCGTTTCTGACTTAGAACCTATCATGGGGTTTTCTGAGACCTGAGACTGTGTGATGCACCCAGGGTCACTCAGTGGGTTTCCATGGCTGAGCAGGGAATTGAACTGTGCTCTCCAGAGTCATAGTTCAACACTCAAACCACCACACCATGCTAGTTCTTACCCAAAGTGTGCCCATATAAGAAAGAACAAGTGATATGTTTAACATCACAGCTAGTTTGGCTCCAGGAGTCAACAAGAATGTCTCTTACACTTTAGCACTGGCTTCTTTAAACACCTTCATTGCAAGAGCGATAACTCTGAATTTGCTAACAAGAAAGAGGAATGTTTCTGCAGTTTGGTTGCTTGTAGTTAGAACACTGAACTCTCACTACCTTTCTCACTTCCTTCCAGTACCCAATGGTGGCTGATTTGTTTCATGATGAGAAAGATACTGTGCCCACTGCTCCAGCTGGAAAGGGAGCTTCCTCAAAAATCAATATCCGCTCTGCCCGTCCAACTGTGAAAGCTGCCAATAAAGAGCACAAGAAAACAGTGGGGCATCAGGTAAAGAGAAATCTCTTTCAGTGAAGCTTCTGTACTTGCATTGCAGCATAATTGTTCAAAGTCCATTTTAAAAATATGTCAATGAGGAATTGATGTGAATATGGAGCAAAAGCAAGATGCTTTTTAAAAAATTCAGGTGTCAAATTGAATAGCTTTGTATACTGTTTTGTTGCATGTCCTACTTATTTGGCCTCTCATTTGAGAAATGTATTTTCTTTTTGTTTTGTCTTTTCTAGTTCCGTAACTCCTTACATTTGCTTATGGAGACCCTGAATGCCACCACTCCACATTATGTGCGTTGCATCAAACCAAATGATGAGAAACTTCCTTTCAGGTAAGTGCTGCTTTCTGACTAAGCATGAGCATCAATAGACTGTTGGAATATCCACTATGAAAAATGCCACAAAATATTTACCATTTGATTTGGGATGTGAACATATGAAAACTATCCTATTTCAAGGCCAGACCACTGGTCCATCATGCCTAGTACCATCTACCCTGACTTTCATCTAACATCCAAGTTCTCAGGTGAAGTTCTTCCTCTGAATTTGTTCACATACAGGCTTCCCCAACTTTTCTGACAGGTTAGGAACCGGAGCATTGTCAGAAAGCAGAAGTCAAAAAGCAGAACCCATTTACTGTTAAATAACATGAAGGACTTACAGAGGTTCGTTTGGGACTGAGTGTGTGTGCACTGCTTGTAAAGTCTCTCAGCTGCCTTGGTACTTTTACTTTTCTGAGCTTGCTTTGCAAGCAGTGCATGCGCAGTCTCAAGCAAGCCTCTATAGGCAAGAACTGATGGAAGCCTGCTGTTTCAATGTTTGCAATATGGACAAGTTCCATTAATATAACCAGAGGATCTGCTCTTTCTGTAGGCAAAACTTGGGACCACACATGCATGTGAGTACTCCCAAGCAAGCCTCTATAGGCAAGAAGAACGGACAAAAGAGCAGACCTCACATCTGATTAATGGAACTCGTCCTTAAATTTGGAAGCATTGAAAGAGTGAGTTTGTCAGATAATGGGACATCGAAAGGCAAGGACTCCCTGTATATTAGATGTTCTCTCCCTACATGATTACTGTCAGATCATAGAATCCACAGCAATCCCTGGTAGTAGTAGTAGTAGTAATAATAATAAGAAGAAGAAGAAGAATAAGAATAGAAATTTATTTTTATCCTGCCTCTCCCAGTGGATCGAGGCGGCATTACAGGAATATATAAATACATTAAAACATTAAAATGTACCCCATCCTCCCCACCCACCAACCCTTCTATCCCCTTAAAACACATTAATTATTAAAACAAATTAAAAACAAAATTAAAAACAGAAGGACAATTGATGAGAGGTGGTGGAACACTAGTCTGGGAAGGGCTGTCGGAAGAGAACAGTCTTGACTGCTTTTTTAAAGCAGTCAAGACTGGAAATGTGCCGGGTCTCTTCCGGCAGGCCATTCCATAACTTGGGAGCAACAGAAGAAAAGGTCCTCTGGGTAACCGCAGCCAACCTAGTTCTGATTGGTATCTTTCATTACTGTCATTACACAGCATGAAAGTGAGGAGAGAACAGGAATGACTCTTGCTGTGGATTCTCCCATTGGCCCTTGGGTTACCTTCCAACTCCATGATTCTTTATCATTTTTAATGAGAGATACCAGGGACTGAAGGTGGCAAATGAGCCTTCTGAGGGATGGCTCCCATACCTTTGAAACACCGTCTTTATTTTTTTTATTTATTTATTTGTATCCCACCTCTCCGTATGGATCGAGGCGGTGAACAACTTACAAATAGCATGTATTTCGAAACCTTTCTATGCATGCCCCCAACAAGCTGGGTACTCATTTTACCGACCTGCGAAAGGATGGAAGGCTGAGTCAACCTTGGAGCCGGGCAGGATCGAACTCACAACCTTGTGGCTTGCAGTACTGGCATTTAGCCACTGCGCCACCAGGGCTTTAAAGAAACTATAGCAATTGCCTCTTTGCTATCCTTCCAGCAGAACATGAAAACTTTTTAATTCTAACAAGCATTTGGGAATTGACTGCAATGGAGTTTTAAGAGTGTGCTGTCTTGGTTGGTTTTTATCTTCTGTTTGTAATTGATTTTTAAACAGTTTTAATTCTTCCATTTGTTCAATTGCATTGAATGTAACTTTAGTATACTTTAACTGATGTTTTTGTGGAGATTCTTATTCTGCTTTGGTTTTAACATTTGATAAGATACAGCATTTGGAGAAAAGAGTGGGATATAAAGGAATTAACTACAGTAGTGAACTGTCATAGATAGGATTATGGCCACACAATTACAAAAAGACAGCTTGGAATTTGCTACATTATCCAACTATGCCTCACTGATTCCTAAGTTCTCGCACAGAATCCAAATAATTGCTGGTCCAGAACTCCAGTTGGTAACACGTAGTAGACTGTGAAAGTATCACTATCATCTTCATCAACAACATCAAGAACAACAACAAAAATGTGCCTACCAGTGAGCTATGTCCCTTCCATATGCAAGAAGCGGCTTCAGTCTGAAACAGTGGTGTAGTGATATAAATGATATTGGCAAGGTCAAACAGGGCTTATCATTCAGAAAAGGAGAACATGTGGTCCTCCATTGTCCTTCAGCATTGGCCATGCTGGCTTAGGCTGATGAGAGTTGCAGTCCAGCCACATCTAGAGGGCTGCAGGTTGCCCATCCTTGATTTAAAAGAACTGTGGAAAATCAGCATTCTAAATCATGTGGTGAGCATTCTTAATTAGTAAAAAAACACGTAGAATCCACAACAATAGACTCATAACTTCTCTCTCCTCTACCCCAACATAGTAGTAATCATGTAGGGAAAGAACACCTCAATTGGCCACTGAAGCAGGGAGCAAGTATTCCATTTACTTCTTATGGTACAGAATATAATTATTTTAAAAAATAACAGTCTTTTGTTATCTTAAAGGCTGGCAAAAAGATGCCATTAAGTCTCCCACTTGTTTTGCTGCAGTAGATTCACGGATATGGCTGCTATAGTAGAAATAATAACGTATACTACTAAGACTGGTATTCTTTTGCTAGGGTTGCTGTAATATATAACAATGTGAGATATACTTTCTCTCCTCCACATCATCTTGAACAAAGTGTTTATGTGGAGGTGTTTGGGGCTTTTATTTTAGCTTCTTCATTTCAGTGAGAATTTAAGGTAACCGGCACCAAATCAGTAGCAGAAACTAATAAAACAAGCACTGTGTGGAATACAATGGAAAAGAAGCAGGACTATTATGTGTGTTGTGAAAGAGACATTCAGTGGGAACATTGCAGAAATGAGAGCATTATTCCTATCGGGTGATGCTGCAACACAATTTTGATGAATATGCGCATCACCTCACTTGCTGACATTTGATAATACATTGCTTTTTATTACACACATGTTATTTAATGAACCTCCAGTTGGAAGATCTTTGGAACTAATCTTGTGCTCCTTTATAGTTGCTAGCTCCTTTAAGGAAATGAATGTTGTGGAAGGATATGATAGCAAACATAATTTTACATGCAGTATCTATTATCACTGAAACAATATATACACCAAGTCGTAATTCTGAAGTTACCAGTGGTTAGCTTAGAATTCAGCGTTCTTTTTGTTGAATAAACCAGACAGGAATAAATGGTCAAATATGTAATTCCAAATCTAAGATTGCAATGACCAAAACTTGCAAATGATAGCTATGTCTGTGTACATTTATTCTTTGTTTTCTTGAAGGTAATATATTAATTTGAGCCACATCTGAGGATAGCGTGTTAATTTGGATCACATTTCAGTGTCCAAATCCTGTAAAACCGCTTTGGCAGAGGTAGTGCAATAGGTGTCTACTGTTAAACAGCCACTCTTAACAAGTTAGTAGCAGCATCTAGATTGCCCATGCCAGTCAAATCATGCACTTAATGCATGCTTTAAAGGAATCACATGGCCCCCCAGAAGCAGTAGGACTACAAGTTACAACATCCCACTGGCGAGGGATGCTGAAAGTTGCAGTACAGTGACAACTGGAGAGCCACGTGATTCCCACTTCTGTTTTAAAGGAACGAATACTGCAATTCCTTTATACTTTTTAGTGGCCACTGAATAGTTCCATGGCTTGAGAAAGCATCATTTCATTGGCTGAGCCTAGAGCTTATTGATACACCTGCTATTCTTTGGGTTATTCTTCTTACGCAAGTACTCAAGGTAGAGTTGAATCTGTTTTGTAACCCAAAGGAAGCAGGACCACAACCAGGCTCTTCCGTGGAAAACGTCTTTGCATATCTCATGAGCTTCTTGTGCACATCTGAGTCTCTCACACCTTTTCTTTTAATGGAGAGGTTAGAATAGGTGTCTGGGCCATGGTGAGGCATTGCCTCCTTCTCTTGGACTAAATAAAAAACATTCAAGGGATTAAATCTTAAGTGCTGTGAAACATCTTGCAGCCTGTGTAGTCCAACCACCTCTGTGCCTGTGATCCAGAAATTTCTCCTCATGTGCAACCAGAATCTACCCTACTGAAACTTAATCCCCTGGAGAGCGAAGGGCAAATTTTTCTCCTCTTCAGTGTCGTAGACTTCAGGGGCTATTATATTCCTCATCAGTCTTCCTGCACACAGTGATATTCCTCCAAGCTCTCCCACTCACCTCAGCTGGTTACAGTTGGGAAATCTGTGCTACTGTTTGCCAGTTGCTAAACGGACTGCTAGGTAATTGCTGTATTCTGTCCCCAGGGCAGCCATAGTTTGATAGTAACAGCAGCATTTCTGAGAAGTCTCTTTGTTACAGCTGGTGGAAAGAACTGCTGGGGGATTTGCATGATGAACGGTGTTCAGACAAAATAAAATTGCTAGTGTTATTTATTAGTATAAAAATGGCATGGGTGCATGCACGTAAGCACAGAGTGCTCCTTTCTTCTAGAATAATGTGCTAAATGCTGGATCTCATGAATTTAACTTAGTGATAATGTAATGGATTACTTGCTTTGGGCCTGACAGCCATGATGAATTTAATAACACAACAAACACCAGAAAAAGGAACACTTCTTATGCTGTTGTCATGTATGCAGGCCAAACCAACATTACTCATTGATCCTGGTTCTACGCACTTTAAATACAGTAGTACATCTGTAGGTCTTTCTGTTGCTTATGTTGACCTATGTTTTGGGGAGCCAAAATTTAGAAAGAAGAGCTTTGTACAAATAAGAAGCCAGGTTCAGCTAGTATCTTCAACTTCAATAGTCTTGAATGTTAGAACTACCAAAGTTCTTCTACTTGAGACTGTAGAGAGATATTGCATATCATTGTAGTACAGGGATGAGGAAGGTGTGACTCACAAGTTGTATGCAGGGCCAAGGGCAGTTTTTGATGCTCCCAAGGGCCCATTCATCCTATTTGAAAAGTTTGGGAGGTTAAAAACTCAACTAAAAAGTCCATTGGTACCACCCCAGCAGCATTAGCCCCCGGGGAGGGTGCTCTTGACCACTTCAATATACCGGTATTTTGGTACCTTTTTCAGCTCCCTCCTGCACCTTTGTCTGGAATTTGCAGCAACTTCTTTTCCAAAGTCTTCAGTCAGAGGACAATTAATCTGCTGCTTCTCCTCTGCAATTGGAGAATGAACATAGCATCTCTGCTATCCTTGTTTACAAAAACAGGCAGATCTTGCCAGAAAATACATTAAGCCCTCCATATATGTGAAGGTTCTGTTCCAGGAAACCCCCCCCCCCAAATACTAGAATTTGCAAATGCTCACATCCCATTATATTCATTGGTGTCAATGCGTGCATGGATGCTTCAGTGCATCTGTACACACATTGCCACCATTTAAGGTACATGAACACAACGCTTCACGTGAGCTGAAAATCGTGCATGTGAAGGTCACAGGTAAGGAGGACTCACTGTAATTGGCCTTTTCTTTATTAGAAAGCCAATTTACAACTTGCCACTTGATTTTAGGATTGCCTGGGGTTTGTTTAGGAGTGTGCAGAAACTGCCCTGTTTTCATCTTCTTTATCTTTATGGATTTAAGATACCGATTAACTCACAGAACTGGAGCAGCACGAGGTCATCTTGGCTCGGAGTCCCCCACTGCTCTTGTATTTCATTGGTGTTTCTCTCTCCCAACTTCTAATTACAGTTCAAAATATAGTAAACACTAGTGTATTTACCTGACGTTGCCTGGGGTTTTCATTTTCCTCTTAAGATCTCACCAAACTGTCTTCTCCATTTCCTGTAACTTTGCTCCATATTTCCAAGTGCAATCTGTATTCAGAGTTATTTATATACACAGTTTGGGTTCCTGAGGGAGTACACTGTCCTCCTTCTTGCTGCTAGGCCTTGTCTCCATAGCAACTGGCCTATTCTGGTACCTGTAGCTTTTCCCCATAGTCCCCAATCCAATCTGTGTTCTCTGGAGATGTTGATGTACTGGCTTTTTATTTTTTTATTTTTTTTTGCTTTCTGTTGCATTTGCTTTACATTTTTTCTGGAAGCATTTTTTGTGTTGAATTTCAAATTTTAAGATTCCTTACATATGGAACCCATACAGTCTACTGTGTGAGGCGAGAAGACCTTGTAACTATGTTGTGTATGTCACTTTAATTTTTCTCATATATGCCTCCCAGAAGTTTTCTGGCATCCTTATTGATGGTAGGCCTCATCTCCATAGCAACCAGCCTGAGGCCCAAGAGCTCTCTGGCTGAGAGTTCTAAAGGCCCTTCCCTGAACTGCCAACCCCAGGATTCCATAGAATCTTCACAGCCAGCCAATCATATGAGGTCTTTTTGACTCACATAGCCAGTCGTATGAGGTCTTTGCCTGCCTGATGCAGACAAACAAACAAACGTGCAGACAAACATTGACTTTTATATAGTAGATGAGCCTACCCTTCGAAGAGCATTGAGCCTTCTCTGCTAATGCAAATTACTGTGGTAATTCCAGCAGGAACCATCCAGTAAAGCACAAATGCCGATTGGCCGTATACCAATCCCTTGCAATTGGCTATATTTTCTAAGGTTGATGGGACATGCAGTCCAACAACATCTGGAGGACCAGACATTTTTCAACCACACTTGGAAAGATTAGCCTTGTGAACAGTTACGCTACTACTACCTTCAAAGTGTTTTTCTTAGGATGTTTAGCCTTCTAATACTGATACATTCATGCATATTATAATCTGTGTCTTTGCAGCTTTGATCCAAAGAGAGCAGTCCAGCAACTGAGAGCTTGTGGTGTGTTGGAGACCATCCGTATTAGTGCAGCTGGTTACCCTTCCAGGTATTGTACCTCCCAGTTTCTCTTGCATCGTTCATTTAAATATATGGATTTTATTTTGTTTTGGTGAAGTTATCAAATACAAAAGCAATATAAAGCTGTTAGTGCACATCAGAAAACATTAGTCTCCTAGTAATGTTTGCAACTTTACGTTCATAGAAGGACAAAGACTTGAGAACATAGGCACCATAAATAATTAGAAAAAAGGTTTAGTTGTGCACAGATACATTAAACATTAGGAATAATCAAAGTCTTTAATCATTGGATTTCTTGGTGCTGCTAAGGTCCAAGGCTTCTCAATGAGACCAGTAATGATGGCCGAGGTTGCTTCTCCTGTAACTAAATCCACAAGACAGGGCTGGCTCTTCCATTAGGCACAGTGAAATTCTTTACTTAGGGAGCAAAACATCAGAAAATTTTCTGCCCCTGCCTCCCGCCTCTGAGAGCTGTTGCTGCTTATGCCGGTCTTCAGAGCCAGCTGCTTCTCAAAGGGTCGAAGGAGTCACCAGAGTCAGGCATTACAGGGGGAGTGACTTGGCAAGTTGCCTGTGTTGGAAGGAACAATAGAGTATGCCAGTAGTACAATATGGAAGCAGTGACGATGCTTTACTCCCACCTCAGGCCAAGTCTGCTCTTGCCCACAGCAGTTAGGTATGCAAAGGAACATATTCCCAGGTCAAAATGTGCATGCTGGAAGATGCCCTGAATTCTCTGTATTGCTCTCCATAGCAAACACCAAGTGGTTCTTCAACAGGTAAGTGAACACAGAATCCCTTAGAATTACTCATTTGAGTCACGCTCATTTTCTAACAATTTCTTTACATATAACATTGATTATTTCCAGCATGCTTCTTATTCAGCAGTGTATTTTTCCTTGGAAGAAAAAAAAAGCATTTCAAAGAGAAATCCCATCTGTATGTATTTCTCCCTCTGCTACAATATAGGGGTGATGTTTCCTTAGTATTTCTCCATATAGAAATGTATACTCTCTTAATATATTGGGTAATATGTTGATAGTATTTGAATAAGGGCTTGAGAAATACACTGGACATACGCTGTGAAATTCTTCAAACCTAATCGCCCAAAGCTGCCTTGCATTTAATATGTTTTTGCAGCCTGGGCCTTCAGACCAAGCAAGGATGGAGAACCTTTGTTTGGAATTTGCATGCTATTGTTTTGCTCCTTGAGAGACTAAAGAAATACAGTGAAGTCTGCACAACCCAGGTGTAAAATCAGAGATAAAGATGACAAGGGCAAATAATCTTTGGAAAAATGTACCTAGCTTTATTGCTGAGCAGTTCCGGTTTTTTTTACTGCCAACATAGCAATCAATTTTACAATCAGCACCAATGGGATTATAAATGTAAGGCTATTCTAATGGAATGTATCTCTGCTACCCTCCAT
Organism: Ctenosaura bakeri; assembly: GCA_948474755.1. NCBI lineage: Eukaryota > Metazoa > Chordata > Lepidosauria > Squamata > Iguanidae > Ctenosaura > Ctenosaura bakeri. Next base: position 200,139 of record CAOLHI010001974.1, read on the forward strand.
GTTGTTCTTGTAAGTTCTGCCCCAGAATGTTAATGCACATTAACAAGAAAAAAAAAAGATTAGGGTGTTCCCTAAGGGCCCCCAGATATTAAAAAAAAATCTGTCTGTCCTCCCTGGTCTCCATGTTTCTCACAGTGTGCTCCCATTAGTGCCATTTCATGCATTGACAGATTGGCTCAGTGAGGACAGCTTTTGCACATTACTTTTGAAAGGTAATCCTGGGAAAACTAGCTCAGCTGAGGCCAGAGTTGAAAGCTGGCATTGCTGGGCATCTTCTGTAAGACTCAAATGTTATCTTTTTGGACTGCATCTCCCTGTATCTCCAAGCCAACATGGCCATTGGTCAGGCTGGCTGCCAAGATTCTGGGAGATTCGGACCAAAAATGTCATTTTTAGAAGCTCTATGGTGTGTGGACATAGCACAGCTCATGAGCCACATACATCCCCCTAAACTGCACTGTTTATTAATATATTTATCACAATATATGTACCCCACCCTTATCAAAAGATCTCAGAGTGGCTTGCAAATTAAATAGTCCAAACCCCAAAGTCCAAACTCCATTTCCCCCCCAAATAATTAGTGTGGTTCAGGGGCATTCTTTGCAATCCACCACCACCGTCACCAAAGAATCCCACACAACCCCCAAATACCTCTGTTTTCTTGCGCAGTCTCTCTCAAAATGGTGACAGGAAGTGACACATCACTTCCTGCTGCCATTTGAGAAGGAATGCCAAAGGAAACAGGTATTTGAACTTCCTGTGGGGTGAGTGTATAGCCTGCAGCAGGGGTCTTGGGGAATAAAACTGGTCTCTGGAACCCATGCAGTTGCCTACCCTGACAGTAGTAGCTAGAACTGAGCCCATACTTGCTCGCTGTTGTTCAACCCCAGATGCAAATCCTCTTGACCTAATTTTTCAACCTCTTGGCAGTTTACTGTTTTTTGGCTGCTCTCACTAAGTAAGCAAGTAATGACATGTGAGGAGACAGAGCCCTCCACTAGTCTTGTGCATCCTTTCTCAACAGTTGTGCAGACTGAGCCCAAAGAGAGTATGCTGAGAAGGAATGGCATATATTGTGGTTCGTCTAGCCCAAGGGCTGCCCAAAGCCTATAACTGTGACTCTTCTCTGGTCTAAAAAAGTATGAAAGTGCCATCACTCCCAGTTGGCTTTAGAAAGCTTACCTACTTCCTCAAAGCGTGAACATGCTATTACTTTTTTATTAACAATTCCCAGAATCCCCAAGCTGGTGGTTGTGCAAGCTGGGAGATTTTCAGAGCACACTCCAAAAAATAATCTTTCTAAGTGCTGAAGAACCTGACTTGGAAGAGCTGTAGGAGAAAGAGGTGTGAATTAGTGAAAAACAAATATATGGATTCTAGTGCAAATCAACCCTGAACTCTCACTGTAGAAGCCAAAATGTTTAAATGAAGCCATAATGACTACGCTGAGGTTATTGTACTTTGAACATATCATGAGAAGGCATGACTGATTGGAAAATACGATAATGCTGGGATAATTTGATGGAAAAGAGGAAGACTGCTTTACGGTTGAAATGACACTATGAAGGAAGCTATGAGTTGAGTTTGCAAGACTTGAGCAGGGTGTTTAATAACAGGATATCTTCAAGGTCAACATGTTGGAGCTGACTTGATAGGATGTAACATACAATGGTGGAAGCCTAAAGCAATCAAACAGAAGAGGTGAATGAGAAACTGAGATGGCACTAAATATATCACCTTTTTAAAAATAAATGAAAATCCATTGTGAAGCGACTGGATGGAAGAAGGGCATTGTGGTAGGATGGGCCAGATTAAAGTTCAAAGCTTCACAAAGCCATTCTGTTTACTTAAACCTCATAGCTGATTCAGGGTCCTTCTCAACTCAGCTACACACCAAAGAAAAAAGAGAAGCATCTTGGAAAGAGAACAGGGGGCTGCAGAAGTCTTTGAGGCATCCTCCAAGTTTGGAAAAGTTACTTCTTTGGGCTAGAACTCCAAGTACTGTGTGGGGTATTGTGGGTGCAATAGTTCAGAAAAGGAATTTTTCCAAGTCCTTAGCATCTTCCTCCAACCTGGCACTACCCCAGATGTATTGAACTATAAGTAGCACCATGCCCAACTAGCACAACATGCATTAGCTGGGGACAATGGGGGTTGCAGTCCTAGAGGAGTGCCAGATTAGAGACAGTTGTGTTAGAGTACAAAGGAGTTACTGAGTAGAAGCAAGATTGCAAGGGCTGGGGACATTGCTGCCTGTCAGAATGAAAAATTTGGTACATGGTCATGTATGTCTTGGCCACTGAAAGCAGTCTTTAGATACAGGTAAATTTCACAAAAGCTGGTTCATTAGCCTGCTTTTCTCTCATAAGAAAGGCTGGTAAAGGAAGGAATCCTTTGAGTGAAAAATCAGGCATACAAAGTTTTTTAGGCTTGTTCTTTGCTGGGCCTAAATAGACTTATTTGAATCTGTAATTTGTAAGGATTTCCTGCCCCACCACTGGGTTAGCAGAATGGAAGACTGTTAATCATGCTTTTTCTCTGGTGGTCCACGCGGACAAGCCTTTACAATAAAGTTCAGCAGACCTTACTAGGAAATTATATTTTCTCCCCATAATGTGGACTTTTATTATTCTTTTTCACAGCCTTGCCATTTGTATTTAAAACTTTCCTAAAGCGATGAAAAAAATCAGCGTGTAAAATTTATGATGGCCTGTCAAAAATATGCAGAAAAAAAATTACACTACTTTGAATTTTATTCTGTTTATCTGATTTATATCCTGCTCTTTCTTAGGAAATGGCCAGAAAGGGCCAATAAAAACGAAAGATCTAGTTTGATCACCAGAGTAGCCTTAATTCAGGCAAAGTCTCTGCCAGTTTACTTTTGTGCAAGATTTACCTGTAACTCTCATCCGAGTTTATCACCAAAACACATGGGAGGCCTTCTCAGTGGCTACTTCCAAGCTGCGCAACTCTCTGCCAAGTGAGGCTAGGATGTCTTTTCCTGTTCAGTTTCCACTGGCAAAGAAACTTTTATGCCATAGGGTTTTTGTTTTGTTTTTGTTTTTTGTTTTTTTGCAATTTCCCTAGCAATAGTTTGTTGCTAGGTTGGCTTTGTATGTTTGTGTGAAAGAGATAAAGGCTGGAATTCACTAGGACAGTTACAAATGATTACCTGGAGTTACACAGTCATGACTGGTTCATCTTTTCAATCTCTCCATATTCACTAGTTTAGGGGAATATGTAGGGACTATGAAAATCCCCCAGTCCCCACTTACTAGGCAGCAGCCTCTGTGAGCAACAGTGATCTCGTCTCCTGTTGATCAGGAGGCAGCTGATTGATGTTCCATCTACCTCTTGCATGAGCAATCTCCTGTGAGAGGGGGAATTGTGACAGTGACCCTGCTTCTGATTGTTGTACCAGAGATTGCTTGCAGGACAAGAACAAGAGTGCCTATCAGCTGCTTCCAAGTGGTATGGGGAACATATCCCTGCTACTTGCAAGCAGTTGCTGCCCAGCATGTGGGGAGTAAGGGGTGGAGTCACTCTAGGAGACACTGCTTAGCTACAAAACTATAGTGGTTATATACCTACAGAAGCATGGCCAATGCTTTTTATCTTCACTTGCTTTGTAAGCTTGTTGCATGCTGCCTTGAGTCTTAGTTTGCAGAAAAAGGTGAGGCATAAGTCAAAAAAATAATAAATGAGATACTGATGAAGGCTTCTTCCTGAACTGCACTATATCAGTAGTAAGTAGGGATGGGATGGATCCAGAATTTTCCAAATCCAGATCTGAATCCCTGGAAGGTTCTGGGAATCCACGAATCTCATGAATCTTGAATCTTTCGAATCCTTTTTTTAAAAAGGGTTTACAAAGTAAGGGGAAGAAGGATAATCTTGGGCAAGTCACACTCTCTCAGCTTTAGCAAAAGCCTAGGCAAAGGCAAACCTCCCTGTGAAGAAATCTGGCCAGGACAATTGTCATAGTTTTGCCTCAGGATCTCCTCAGATTGAAAGTGACACAAAGGCCCTTTCTACACAGGCAGGAAAATGTGGATTAATCCCACATTTTCCTGCCTTTGTAAACAGGGCCACATACTACAGTATGTAGTATAATCCAGGTCAAAACTGGATTTTCTATGCATAGCTCCTTCTGGTATCCTGGGGTTTGTAGTTTGATGATGCACCCGCACACTTTGGGAGAGAATGCTGTGACACCTTGTAAAACTACAAACCCCGGAATTGTGTATGAAAGAGCTTTGCAAGGGAGCTATGCAAAGGCATCTTTCAGCTGTCCTTGAAATCTCAAGACTTTACCTTCCAGTCAAGTGCTGAACTTAAATGTTCAATTTAAATATCTTAGAATACAAGCCCAGATGTAATTTCTGCAACTGTTAACAAAGGCCATTATTACTCCAAGTGAAAAACTCACCTACTTGCCATCTCCCCTTGTGTATCTGGTCTCCCAGGTTTTCAGGCATCCTGGTCTTCAGCAAACTATTTGGTTGGTGGATTCAAAAGATTCAGGTTGCCTATTTTGGTGCAGAGATTCAGATTTGCAAATCTCGAATCCTTCCCAAGGATTTGGTTGGCCCATCTCTAGTAGCAAGGCTCCATTGTGAAAGAATCCCACTTTCAGATAGAAATGGTGTGTTCCATGGATAGATCCAAATCTCATCCCATTTGGCTTAGCAGCAAGTATGCTATCTGAGTGATACATGATTTTTGTTACTCCCCTCTAGGATCCTTTGCCTTTGATTAATATTGCTTTCATTGGGTTTAGTTATATTCCACTTTATTGTCAAAAAGTCACTCCTAACAATAACAGAATACACTGACCATGTTGACTATGAGATTCTGGAAGTTGTAGTCCACAACAGTAAATTGGCTATGCCCTGAAGAAAGCCCTTATGTTCTCCATGTCCTTATTTTATTTCATTCCAGAGAAGGTTTTACCTAGTGCTAAAGTGAACCATTCGTCCTGTTATTGACTTGCATTTGTTAGCCGCTTGTTTGTTTCTGTTTGTTTATTTATTTGAAACATGGATATCCCATCAACCTTCCGGAGAGCTCAGAACAAAGATAAAACGATTTAAAAAATGGGAACATCCCTTACAATTTAACACTGAAACACAACAGCAATAACAATTATTCAAGAACCAGGGAGCATTTTTTTAAAATAATCAATGAGACAGCAAATCACAAATGAAATCCCTTCCTTTAATAAGGAAGTTTTTTTTTATGAGCTTCCAAAATGGAATTTATGAGGAAGTGAGGCAGACCTCATGCTCAAGGAAGTTCCAGTGCCCAAGTACAGCCAAGGATTTATTCATTTGATTGCCAGCTAGGATCGTTTCTCAGAATGTTGAAAACACCCTAAAGATGATTGTAACAGGTGAGCAGAAGAGAAGGCAGCCTTTCAAATATCTGTGGTTCCCTTCACACTAAACAATTCTAGAACTGTGACTCCTTCTTAACTGCCATGGTTCTGTCCTTTGGAATCTTGGGATTTTCAGTTTAAAGAGGAGGATTTAGAATTCTCTGCCAGACAGCTCTTGTGCCTCACCAGAGGACAAACACTAGGATGCAGCCATGGCAGTTAAAGTGGAATCATACTGCTATGTTTATGTAGTATGAGGGGGCCATTGGCCTTTAGTGATCCAGGGTTAGAAAGCCCATCACTAGTGTTTTGAGTTAAACCCAGAGGTAAATTACTCCAGGCGTACTCCTTTCACTTTCTCATCTTAATGCATTTTGCCGTTTGTGTGAGGTGCTAGACGTTATGCAGGAAATCTACATACATTTTCATAGGTTTTTTTTTTCCAACCAAAAATGAAAGCCATGAGATGCTATCAGTTTAAGTGGAGAACCAAAGAGAGAAGTGTGTCTAATCCCCTTCCCTACTGTTGCCCACTCAAAATAACACTTACCCCAGTGGTAAGAAGGAAGGAGTATATTCTCTTGGTGTAGGAGACTAGATCAGAAAATTCTGGAGGATCTGGGGACCAATTCTCCCTCCTCCTAGACCCAAAACTAGATGTATCCCTCTACAAAACTAAAACAAACAGTGGCTAGATTTCCACTTCCAGATTCCTAACCACTCATATTGATTGATTACAAGGGGAATTGTGATTCTCCTTTTTATTTTTAAAAATAATTGGTTGGTACATAGAGTCTGGGTACTCTGGGCTCTGGCTGGGATGCATACTATCACAGGCCACATGCTGCCTATTCATGGTCTTATTTAGCAGTAATTTGGAAAAATAGTATAGAACTGTGAATGAGCAGACGCTTTGCAGGTGTAGGATCCCAGTTTGAGTATCTGGAATGTCCAGGGAAGTGTTAGCAGGGCGTGAACTCCTACAGAGATGCTATTAGTCAAACTAAGGCAGAGCTTTCCAAACTATGTGTCATGACACATTAGTGTGTCGATTGCGGTGTGTAGCACGAATGTAACAGGTGGAGGAAGACTCCAGTGAGAGAGGCAAGCCAGGCCTGGGTGGAGGGGCTACCTCTCCCACTGCTGCCCCGGGCTGACAAAGACCCTTGTGAGGGCAGACCAAACTTGGGTGAAGGGGCTGCCTCTCCCACCACCACTGCCCCAGGCTGAGGAAGACCCTGGCAAGAGCAGTGGTGGTGGACCAGGCTCGGGTGGAGGCGCTGCTTCCACTTACTGAATTACTTACTGGAATTACTGTATCGCCACGTGATGCATGTCTAAAAAGTGTGCCACCAGCATGAAGAGTTTGGAAAGCTCTGACTGGAGCAATGGCCTGACTTCTTTTAAGACAACTCCCAGTTTCCCTTTCAAAGATGTATATAGTCCTTCTGCAGATTGAGACTGTTGGTTGCTTTTGTGTGCCTTCAAGTAGTTTTCAACTTACGGCAACCTTGAGGCGAACCTATCACTAGGTTTTCTGGGGCTGAGAGTGTGTGATACCCCAAGTCACCTAGTGGGTTTCCATGGCCAAGTGAGGAATCAAACCCTGGTCCCCAGGGTCATCAAACCCTGGTCTCCAGCAAAAACAACTATACCATGCTGACTCTCTGCTGGTTGAGATTACTTTGTATATTTAGCATGTGCTATAAAAGGGGAATGAGGAGTTGGTGGTGGCCCTCTGGACATCATTGGATTGAAACTTCCATCAGCCTCAATCAGAATGGCCAGTAGTGAGGGATGAGGGGAACTATCACCTAAGCAGTCTAGTGATCTGAAAGAAACAAAACCTGTGGTGCCAGTTGTGTTGGAACTGTGGTTTTCACAGTCTGTTTCGGAGTTGCTGAGGAAGTTCCTTGAGCCAGGGGTTTCTTAATGGCAAAATCAGTAATGGTGGCAATGTCCCTCAATGGGGGCTTTTCTGACACTACTAATTTATCTGTGAAAGTTCTCAGGACTACCAGTTAGTCTACAGATTCCATCCACAGCTCAGCTGTCTATACATGTCCACCCGTGTAGAAAACCATGTACTTCAGCTTGACTTGTTCGACTGTCTCTGACCCCTGGTGAGCTGCATAGTGTGGATGGGAGACAGGCTAGTTCTATTTCTGTTCCAGTTCTTCTGATATATGTCATCTTGTAGATGAGGATTCTTTTTACATCCTCCACAGTCTTGTCAGAATATTTTGTGTGTTCATATATTCTCTGTTCTCTCTGTAGGAGATAGGTTTTGGGTTTGCCAGCATTTTAATCATTCCTGATAGTAGAACTACAGCATCAGCTGGCTTTATATCATTCCAAAAAAATGTTCAGGTACTGACTAATCTTCATGCTAGGGCAGAATTTCCTTGTATAAGCTAATTTGGTAGATAGTACTTAAAGTCAGAATATGATTCTGCAGTGAAAGCAAAGAAATAAATGGATTTATTCACTTCTCTTTCACACTCTTTTGAGGTCACGCTGACAGGATTTATATTGTATGGAACTTGTTTCATATAAAAAGCATTGCTTACTGTGTTGGATGGATGCAGAAAAAGCCAATGAACACATATTTGAGAGTATGACCAGAGTATGAACAATTTCTTCTACTTGAAACTCTTCAGATTTGCCTCTTTTGTGATCACTTTTCTTTGGGAACTATTACAGCAGGCTTGCTTCATATACAGTAGAGTCTCGATTATCCGACATAAACGGGCAGGCTGATAGTCGGATAGCCGAAAATGTCGGATAATCCGGAGGGTCTAAGAAAAGCTTTGAAATCACTATGAATTGCAAACGTATTGAAATTTTATTGCAGTAACAGTAAAAGTAACATTGCAGTAACGTTACAGTAACAACATTGTAATATATAAAAAGTTCAGTCCTCTGAAAATTTAAAGAAATCAATGATCCTTTTCTGCTTTCCCGAAGATTGCCGTTTCTTCGCAGCCAAGTCTCGCCATCTTTGCAGCATCATAATGTCGACCCCCGTAGCTTCTTCTCCACAAACACATAACTGACGGATTCCATAACGTTTCTTCCACCTGTCGAGCCAACCAACGCTGGCTGTAAAATCTGGGTCCCCTTCATCAAATTCCTTTCGAAAATGCAATGCCTTTTGCTGTAAAATAGGCCCTGAAATAGGCACACCACTGTCTCTAAACTGCAGAAACCAAACATACAAAGCTTCACTGACCTTTTCATAGCCACACTTTTTCATGATTTTCCTTTCTTTCACTGCACCATCAGTAACTCTGGAGGAACACCATTTTTCTATCTCCAATCGGTTCCTTCTCCAGTCTCCTACAGTTACCCTTCCAACGCCATAGTCATCTGCTACCTTCTGCAACGTCTCTCCATTGTCCGGTCTCTTGATTGCCTCAAGTTTCTGCTCCATTGGTACAACAACCTTCTTCCTTTTCATTGCAACACTTGGGGGTGTGTTTGGGGGCCTGGCTGTGCCCGTTGCCTTCCCCGTTGCCATGCTTTGGCCCTTGTTTTGGGGTCTGGAGGTACTCGCCCTGCTTGCTGCTGCCGCTGCTGCCGCCCTTGGGGCCGTGTTTTGTGGCGAGGCTTCACTCGCCCTTCTCTCCTTGCCCGTTGCGGAAATGCCTACAGCCACACCCCCACGCAGCCGCAATGTCGGATAATCTGGAATGTCGGATTACCGCAGGATGGATAATCGAGACTCTACTGTAGATGAGAGGCAGGAAATGTGCGTCCTTCAGTGTTGTTCAACTGCATCTCCATCATCCCCCACATTTGTTTATATTAACTAGGAATTATGGGAGCTGCAGTCCAACAACATTTGGAGCATTCTCTTTGTTGTTGTGTGCCTTCAAGTCGCTTTGGACTTACGGGGATCCTAAAGCGAACCTGGCAAGATCTGTTTAGGAGGGACTGCCTCAGCATTCCTCTGAGTCTGAGAGTGTGTGTCTTGCCCATGGTACCCAATGGGTCTCCATGGCCAAGTGGGAGTTCAAACCCTGGTTCCCCAGAGCCGTAGTTCAACACTTAAATAGCTACACCATGCTATGTCTCATACATTTTGTCAACCCATACACATTGCCTACTTCTAGCATAATTTGTTTCCTTCTTCCCAAAGGATAATTTGATTATCTAGTGAATGCAATATCTGTATTATTTGTATTAGAGTCTTGGTTCAACACTTAAATAACTATATCATGCTGTATCTCATACACGTTGTCTACCCATGATACACACATCCTCTACACCTAGAATAAATTGTTTCCTTCTAGCCATGGGATTATTGGATTCTCCAGTGAATGCAGTATCTGTATTCTTTGTGTTGGTGGGCAGTTTGCCAAAATTTTCAAAGACATGGTCAGACAACTAACATCTGTGATTATATTGGGAAAGGGCATGAACTTTTGTATTTTGCAGCTTAATATAATCATCTTGAGGACCAGCAAGTTTCCAACAAGTATGTTTCACACTTAACCAGTTTCACATGATGAGGAAATACATTATCCATTCTTTCAAAGAGCACTTTGCTTAGGCAAGTTGTTGTGGCCAGTCATGAGAAGTACAAAACTAGCATAGGAGTTTTGTACTTCTCATGACTGGCCATAACAACTTGCCTAAGCAAAGTGCTCTTTGAAAGAATGGATAATGTATTTCCTCATCATGTGAAACTGGCTAAGTGTGAAACATACTTGTTGGAAACTTGCTGGTCCTCAAGATGATTATATTAAGCTGCAAAATACTGATCTAGCATAGATCAGATTCAATGTTCATTATTATAATTCTTGAGTTGGCCAGCTGGATGCGTTCTGGGGACCTTACGTGTGCAGTATAAAAGTTATGGCCTTTCCTGTTGCTTTCCCCAGTATCTACTATACTGTTTCTCTTCATGGAGAGTCAATGGATAATTGGAAACTGCAACAAAATGGTTATGTTATCCTGTTCAAGATTGTTATGTTATGTTATCCTGTTCAAGATTGCAGCCAGCCATGCCCTTTTCCAGGATACTCCATTCCTTTCCCTTCCTCACCTGTTTGTCCATTTTCTCTCCCTCAGCAATAGTCAATGGGCATTTCACAGTTGCTGAGTATGCTCAGTCCAGTTTGGATTGTGCTGTGGGTTGGTTTGTTTGCTTTTGGCAGGGAGATGCTCCACTTTTAAGATTTTTTCGCCCTTATTGTTGTTGTGTGTCTAAAAGTCATTTCTGACCTCTGGCAACCCTAAAGTGAACTTATCATGGGGTTTTCTGGGGCTGACAATGTGTGACACACTCAAGGTCACCCAGTGGATTTCCATGGCTGAGCAGTCATAATCCAGTGCTCAAACCACTACAATGTGCTGGCTCTCTTTTCTCCCCCTACATTTTTTAAAATTTCTGCCAGCTGATATCTCCCTTTTTTTTGCCCTAGACAGTGCTGTTTTGACTTGAGAAGCTACACACCTGGATAATGAATTAACTGTTAGATTATAAGAGTGTCATTGTTAGTCTGTCCTTCAGGCTCTTTTTAAAAGCTGTATGACTTTATGACTTTGGTCCCATTTTGTGAATACTACAAGCTAATACTGTGTTACATAAAGTATTTCCTCTTCTGAGCTTTGGTCCTATTGCTAATACTTACTGTGTCAGCTGGTCAACATGTGAAATGAAACTTATGCAAACCATGCACATTTTTAAAAACCTACATTAAATAAGACCTAAATATTATTTTAGTGTTGCCCTGGAAGATGAAACATAGGGACTTTCAGGTTTCGAAAAGGAACCATGGGTATTACAGAAATGGAACACTGCTGATCATCTGTCACCAGTGCATATAGATTTTGTTGCTCTGAGTCCTAAACAGTTGCTAGTAGTTTATCTTTAACAGAGCCAAGTATAAGGCACTTATCTCTGTTTTCTATGTATGCATTTTGTGTGTGTGCCCAAATGCATGTAGTTTTATTTTTCTTTTTATTTGGGGTCACTCTGTCACAGGAGCACAGCTTGGAAAAATCAGGCTACAACTTCCAAAATCTCAAGCCAGCATTGTGATTTGGGGAGCTGTAGTCAAAGTATGAGTGCCAGTGTGAGAACCAGAGAGAGAGCTAATGTGGTGTAGTAGTTTATAATGTTGGACTAGGACCAGTGTTAAAATCCCCACTCAGCTGTGGAAACCCCCTGAGTGACCTTGAGCAAATCACACTCTCTCAACCTTATTGGAAGGCAATGGCAGACCTCCTTTGAATCAATCTTTCAAAAAAAAAAATGCACAACCTAAGACAGGGTCACCATTAAGTCAGAGACAGCTTGAGGGCACATAACAAAAAGAACAAGTCCAAAAAAGTATGTTTTTTCCCAAGCTCCATAAATCAGTTAATGTTCTACAGAACTATAATAGCCAGACTTTCCCTGCCCTTCTTTAATCCCAAAAGTATTTAGATGCCTTCAAACTATTTATCAGAAGGAATTTGAGTGAGTCCCTACTTTCTGTCTTTACCACCACTTCCTCAATTAAATTTATTTCCCACCCAGTGGAAGTAAGTGGGTGACAGTCTCTGGTATGGGCAGTTTATTTTGTCTTCTCCCATCTCCCTAACCCACATGAGCTTGTCTTGCACTTTCTCTTTCTGACAAAAGAAAGTTAGAGGTATTTTGATAGCAAGTGGTTTAAGATGGATTAGCTCCTGCCTGTTCAGTGGTAAAGTAGGTTTGATGGGAATGTGAGGTCTTGAGGAAGAAGCGGAACAAAGCAATTAATGGATTAGCTTGGGACAACTGGAAAATCTGAAGAAATTGTGTGTTCTTCAGTCTGTTCCTGTTGGTTTGAATTCACCATTTAAAAAATTTAATACCTCATGCATTATTTTCAGTACTAATCTGAAAGTTTTTGAAAGAATTAAACTTGAACTTGAAAAACCGAGCATGGGGGATAATTCCGGAACTCAGCAAAGTTACTTTTTTGGATGACAATGCAACCTGGGGATCCTGACAGTTATAGTCAAAAAGTAATTGTCCAAGGCTCTGAATTTTTTTTCCAGAAAGGTCTCCACTTGCTTCTCTAATTGCTTCAGTTGTATGATGGTGGTGGAAGTAAAGGCCATCACAGTCTTTCTCCTACTTGTGCATACCATTTTCTTTTCCTTCTTAAAATCAGCTTCTATATCTTCATATCCAGACAGAATGCTCCAGTGCCAATGAAAGAAGGAAGCACTACAGTGTATTTCTTAGAAAAACCTAGCTGGCTTGGCCACCAACTGTGCTGGCTGGGGGAATCTGGCAGTTGTATTCCCAAAATTATCTTTTCCAAGCTGAGTTTCACACAATCTCTTTCCTTTTTACATGTGAGCAGCCATGGCTTGTTGTTACCAGTGCATATATGTGCAAGTTGTAGAAGTAGCATCCAAGTGAAACAGAATCCGCACAAGTGCAGACAGTATCAGTTTGAGCAGTGAGACACAGGGGCGCATGTGTAACAATGCATAAGCAAGAAAGAAAGGGGGAACAGATAACCAAACACCAGTAGCATAAAATATGAAAAATGCAGTTCCCACAAGGTATAGCCTTAGTCTGATAGTTAATTTCCAACATGTTTTGATTATTTTCCTCTCAGGAATTTATCTACCAGTTAGCAAGACAGAAAATTTTAGTGTCATCAAGTCGGCTATATATATATAGGAGCTGAATATGATCACTCCTTCAGAGGGAATTTTCTGTTCCTCAATAAGGAATGCTTGTTTGATTCTATCCCAAACACACTTGGCACATGCATAGTATGATACTATATGCAGACTTCTGCTTTCTGAGTAACTCTGGATGCTTTTTTACTTTCAAGAGCAAGTGTCTAATCTTTATTCCTTGGAAGATATGTTTGAAAATGTGTGGACAATGTCTCTTAAATTCTCAGAAACTGAAGAGAGAGCCAAGTTAGATTTCTAAGATACGTGGATGAGACTATGACTTTGTGTAATAACTGCTCAATCAGCTGGGCAAAGTCAAGTATGGCAGAGTAACAAACATTGCAAAAGGAACATTCTTATTTGTATAATTATGCAGGTTATGGGGTTCAGTTTTTCTTCATAAAGAATTTTACATTGGCTTGTGGTCTGCTTGTCAGAGAAATGCTTTTGGGGGGAAGCTCTTTCTTTGTATTGCCAACATTTTTTTTTTTTGTAAAGCATCAGTATCTGTATAAGAAATTGCAAATAAATGCTATTTCTGTGTTAATAGCAACTGATGAGTATTAAAAAAATACTGTTTTGTGACCCATGAAAATATATGAAAACATTTCTCAATTCTTCTTTTAATTCTCTATCAGAAATATATGTGATAGTTCACTTGTCCTCATCAGTTCCACGCTCACCTCAACCAATATATATAACCCCATCTAGCCAGGAGTGGTTTGGGTTGTCGCTTGAATGTTCCATCCTTCTCACTCATGCCTCTTTCGTTCATCCAAGCTGTCTGTCGAACACTACAGCCTTGTACCATTTTGGCATGAAAATCACAGCTGCTAAACTTTTACAGACATTGCACATACATAATTTAAATGTTTTCCACTGGCACCCCTCTCTACAGAATGATTTTTCATAATGTGCCTTCAGCTGCCTTGTGATTCTTTCTAGGCAAACAGGGTCCATAAATTAATGTAGCTACCGATCAAGCTTTATTTATCACCTTTAAAAAATGGTTTTATTTAAGAGCCTTGGGTTCTGTAAATACCTCACTGTGTTTTGTGCCAACGTTATTACAGGAACATTATCGGGCATCACACTTACAGCAGGTTATAGGAGCCAGCTCACAATGTTTCATCATGTGTTAGTGTAACCAAGAAACATAACTCAGGATGGGGCAGAGGGCAAATGATGGACCTCCTCCAGGTAAAAGCTGGGTTAATTGTTGATGGCTGAAATCATTACATTCATTTTGGAACTGAGTTGTCCCTAAGTTCACCTTTTTACTTTTCCCTATGTAATTGAGTATCCACTGCTCTGTCCACCCACATATGTTTTCTCTGAAGCAAGTTCAACTTAGTTCATTTCCATTCAGCTGAGTTCAACATAAAAGAAGCCTAGGTGAATCCACTTGAATTAACATTCAGTGACCATCCAGATGCTTCTGGAAAGCCAACAGGCAGAGTGTGGATGCACTCTATTGTTATGTTGTTCCCCTTGTCAATTGATTTTGCATGGTATACTGCTGCTGAAACTGGGAGTTCTGTTTAGCTCTCACAAATAAGAGCTGGTGATAGAAGATCATCCTATGGCTGCAGATTCCGTAACAGCTTGGAAGAAGAACTTTCACAGTTCTGGCTGAGGCGTTCGAGGAGTTGTATTCGAAGTAACATTCCCAAGTCCTATATGAAGCAATCATTTGTGGCGTGATGAAGTAATTGACAGGGTTAACAGGAACTGGCTTCTCTGAGCATATGCAGAGTTCAGATAGTGAAGCAAGGCTTCGCCACAGCAGAGGTTTTCAGTGAAGCAGGAAAAAATTCCGGAGTCTCATTATGGTAGGTTTAGAGGCAGATTTATTGCTGCACATTAAGATAAGGCTTTTGACAAACATTCCAGAAAGCAATTAAGTAAGAAAAACATATGGAGACAAATGAGCAGCATCTCCCCTTACAAGGCATAAATTGTCAGCAGCATGACATGACCAACTAGGAAAACCTAACTGGAGACTTGATAAGGCAGATCCCAGCCTTTTAAGTCTCACTGTCACCATGAACATGTGAGGTGACCCAATCAGCTTCCTGGCGTGTTGCCTTCCCCAGTATACAAGTCATAGTCATAACAATCCTGATAACCTTGCACCTGCTTGTCTGGTCATATCACCTCTTCCTCTGCTGTCCACTTGGAGGAAACCATGCCGGACTCAGCATAAATCCTTGACAGTAGTTGTTCTTAATTGTAATCAGCCATATGAAACACATCTTTTGAGTCAGCAAAAAGCAAAGTTCCATTTTTTGTTTTCCATTCACCACCAGTACTAAACTGTGGGTGGCCAAAGCCCATTATAGAAAGCTTTGATCTTTTTCTTTTTTGTCTTGCTTTTATTCTTTGGCTTGCTATAACTCACATGTAATAAGAATTTTAAAATCTATGGTAGAAAGGCCTTCTTCTGGTATTTTCTCCTTCAGAT
Source organism: Ctenosaura bakeri (assembly GCA_948474755.1). Lineage (NCBI taxonomy): Eukaryota > Metazoa > Chordata > Lepidosauria > Squamata > Iguanidae > Ctenosaura > Ctenosaura bakeri. The sequence continues at coordinate 215,654 of CAOLHI010001974.1, forward strand.
AGGTTGAAACCATTTATTTGAAAGAATGTGTTTGCCAACTTTAGTGCTATTATTTCTGTTAAGGTCAATGTCTCTGGTTTTCAGCTTGGCTGTTTCTGCAGAATAGCTATGATGAATGGAATTTGTTGTGTGTGATGCAAATCACTGAATTTTAGTTATCTAATCTGCCCTGCTCTCCAAATATCCCCAAGGCCCAGTCCTCAATCCTCTTCCTCACTGTCTGTACATTCCTGTAGCTTTTCTTTCTTTCTTTCTTTCTTTCTTTTTTTAAATAAGTGTTTAAACTGCAAAAATTGCAGGTTGGCTTACTAGACATAAGATTATTTTGATTGCAGACATTTAGGTTTTGAGCGCAAAAACAAGGTTACTATACGTTCATTCTCTTTTTCTCTGACATGACTTCTTTTTCAGAGCTAAAGTTTCTTTCTAGGCAGATTTTTAAAATGTCTGCAACTGCTTCCCCTTCCCTACCTACCAGTTCTGCCTCCTCAGTGCCATCACACTGGCTCCTTCAAGAGCTCTGCTAGGAAAAGAGATGAAGGGCAGCCAGTGGAGCAGTCAGAGGGGCAGAGAGAGTATGAAGGACTTGGAGAGAAGAGACAGACTTGGAAGGGGAAGATGAGCTAGCTGAATGAGGCAACAAAGGAAGCTGAATGGAGGTGATAAAAAAGGGCACTTTGGTAGTATAGGTGAGGTAGCTGCCAGAAGACGTGAGGAAGGGTGAAAGAGAAGGCAAAATTCTTATTATTTAAATACAGTGAAGGTTAGCGATACTTCTAGGAGCAATTATCCCAGCTCATACTAGGAGTATTTAAAATGAGAGTTGTTGCAATGATTGGTTTGAAGTAGTCACTTGATAGATGTATCCCCTTTTTTGTTTTTCAAAATAGTGAAACAATTCAAAATGTGGTACCCTAGCAACCTGCCCCCAAAAGCCCTCCCAGGCTGTACCTCTAGGGCCTGCCTTAATGCAACACAGCATGGAAAATGATAAAGCTACTGCAATTGGCCAGGTGGCATACTCTTTCCCATTAGGACTCTCACAACAGCAAATAAGGAGAGGTGAGCTTGTGCCTCTCAATAGAAACTACTAGTTAGCTGTGCGGTTTCAGCTGTGTGGTCCAATAACCACATGTTATTGGCAGTAGCTTTCAGATCACATTTAGCCAACACAGCCAATTGGTAAAGGATCCTGGGAGTCAGGAGTCTAACATGTTTCTCTTCCATCTTCTAGAAGGACCAGCAGGAGTTTGCCAAATTTTTTAGAAAGGATGGAGGGGAGACTATAGGATCCTTAAGCCTGGAGGTGTTGTTGATGCTGTTGTCAGGGTCCTGTTTTTGCCAAGTACTTTTTGTGTTATTGGCATTTAAGGAGAGGAGGACTCAGGTCTGGGGAGTATCCCTATTAAAGAGAGCAAACCATGATTCATTTTGTTTTGGCTTTTGCTAAAGCATGAATTCCAGCTGCTGCAGAAAGCTATAGGCAGAAGGCATTCCTCCACTGTTAGCAATGCTGCAGCATTTTGAGGTTCTCTCTTCCCTTTCAGTTCTTTTTTTTCCTTTTGACACTTGCATGTATTTAATTATGGCAGCAATTGGCAGCCCCAGAATCTCCTAGTGGTTCTATTTAAAAGGCTTGTTCTGAGGGGTCCATAACTCAGCAGTTTTAATTTGCGATGGGCTGAAACTTGGCAGACAGTGAGCCAATTTCAGAATCTACTCTGAGCTCTAAATCTAAATATGATGGCAGGAGATGCCTCTTCTAGGCAGTAAAATATAGCGTTCAAGTTCTTTGAATTAGAGCTTCGCCACAGTCTGCCGGTGGCAAAGTACTGCCCCCGAATCTGTACCCAAAGATTTAATTTAGAAATTTAATCAGAAACCAAAGGTTTAACAAAGGCCGCAGGAGCAGCCAAGTTTTGTCTTTGCAGAAGCATCACTTGCAAAAGGCCTCCTTCTCTCAATGGGGGAATGATTAGGAAGCTTAGATTGTCCTGATTTATGCCTATGGGAGCTGAGAAACTCACAGCAGTTGCATTAGGTTCAGTGCATTCCACACCATTTGTTTGCATTTTGTGCTTAATGGCTGTACAAATCGGCAATCCACTTCCTCCAGCTGTGCACACACACACAGCTTGAAAGAACCACTCAGCTGTATTTTGTCAGGAAAAAAAATGGAGTGTCTTAATTTCACCATTAGAAAGACTGAGGTTCAGGTTAGGATAGCTAGCTTTAGATGACTAAAATATTGAGGAGGCCCAGAGGAAGCATTACTTTTTTTTAGACTGCAGTTCCCAGAATTCCTGAGCTACACTCAGAGTTGGAAGAGACCACAAGGGCCATCCAGCCCAACCCCCTGCCATGCAGGAAGTGTCAAAGTACTCAAAATCAAATGGCCATCCAACTTCTGTTTAAAAACCTCCGAAGGAGACTCCACCACATTCTTAGCATGAGGGATTTCTTCACTCTAGCCAAGAGGCCGGAACCACATACAAAACCTGACAGAGGAATGGTTGAACCAGAGTAGGACCTGGGATGCTATAGAAAATCCTAGCAGCATTTGATGGGGGATTATGTAATAATTGCATGTTGTTGACGGTGGGATGGTAGAGGACAGATCTGGCCAGAGTGTAGCCTGTGGCCTGTCTGCAGCCCCCATGGCCATTTTTTGCACATTATTTGTCCCCAAATGCCCTCTAGGGAATGTTGGGATGTTTTGACTTCATCTTCATCCCTGGATCTGGGCCAGTTTAGGCCTAGGAGAGGCTGTTTTGAAAACACAGGATCATAAGGAAATAACTTCTGCTCATTTCCTGTTCTTAGAAGAGGCCTCTCCTGGATGTAAAATGGCTCAAAATGAGCCTAAAAGCATGGCAAAAAGAGCTGCCCACGTCTCCTAGAGGGTATTCGGTGGTAAAAAAAATTTCCAGGGGGTGCAGTAGGTATAGAGCATGTATAGTATAACCCCTCTTCTTCCACACCGTTAAGCCCACATTTCTTTGCACACCTGAACAGGGCTTCTGGATATGCTTATAGATGCTCTATTATTACTTCCAGTATCTACTCTAAGTGATAAGCCTTTGCACTGAAAAAAACTTTTTGAGGTCCATTGATGTTGCACCCTACTTAAATAAAATTTTGACTCAAAGCCTGTAGGTAAGGATAGGCTAAGCTTCCAAGCACTCTTTCATAGCTGACTTTTAACCAGTCATTTTGTCCTTCTGAGAGGCAGATAGCCATCTGTATAAAGTGATTGATTGGCCACATAGCTCTGGTCACTGTATAGCAAAACTTAATACTCAATTTTTTGGGGTTTAAATGCAAATTGTTAAGTGAATGCAACCCTCTTTGTTTGGCTTACCATCCAGAAATTGAGTTTAACAATAGAAGCTTAGCACTCAAGGCTTCCAGCACTCAGTGAGATCCTGAATTTGGCAAAATTTGCAATCTTTTTGCAAAGGTTGAAAATTAAATGTGACATTTGCAAATGGAGGAAACCATTCTTTTTCATTGCAGATGAAAATAAGAACCAGAATGTGACTCTTGTTAGGAGAAGGTATTCTGAGTATTTATTCAGAACTCACAACTATGGGTCTATTGTTGCTTTACAAGCTGCTCTTCAGCTGCCTGCTCTAATTCCACTGTGTATTTTAAGCAGAAGCTATCCATTCCTGTACCCTGCAGTGATTTTCATCAGAGGTCTTTCTTGTTCTAGCTTTTCCTGACTTCTCTCTGGTTATATAAGTCGTTTAAAACCTTTCATGCTTCTTTTTCAGGTGGACCTACCATGACTTTTTGAACAGGTATCGAGTTCTTACGAAAAAACGGGATGTCTCAAAAAAGGAAGACAAAAAGTTGGCATGTAAGACACTGCTTGAAAGCTTAATTAAGGTGAGTATTAATTGAGGATTCAGAGGCAACACCTACATGCATTCTTGGCACAAAGGCCCAGTGTACTGCATTTCTATCTTTCTACTTACACACATCCCAGTTGGTCAGGCATTGATGTGACATGAAGGAGCTCAGAGTTTCTTGCAAAATACAACTCAGAGCTTAACTTTTTTGGACAGCAACTTCCAAAATTCTCTGGGAAAGGGGAATTCTGGGAATAGAAATTCAAAAAGCAGATTTTCCAAGGATTCAGAAATATAGATAAATGAAGCATGACCTTGAATGTTACTGATTTGCCTTTAATCAAAAAAGATCCTTTTTGTACAGCTGCATTCTGCCGTATCTTCTTGGGTATTCCTGTGTTCCTTTTTAATCCCACTTCATCAAAGTCATATTGGATATTGTCTTTGTGCTGCGGGCTTGCATTGGTTTAAAATTGTTCCTTCTTGCCAGAGAATTTTGAGAACTGTCATTCTGTTTCAGAATGAGAACTTGCAGATCTCTTAACATAAAGTAGCCACAAGTTATCAAAACTGTGATTCTTAGGGTTCTTTGAGGCAAGCCATGAGAGCAAAACTGTTATAACATCATTGTGTATTTGTGCTGTAAGCCTTTCTCTTGATCTCTCAGTAACATTTGCCCTACAGCAGCAGGCTTTCATTCTCCTCCTCCCCTCGTCACATGAATATGCTCCTCCTGTGATATCCATAGGTATCTCTTTAAATAAAATTTCCAACTTCTGGACATAGAGTGCCTCCAGGCATGTGTTCCCAATGTGAGATTAACTCCTGCATTTGTTTTGAGAGAAGAGCTTGGAAAAATCACTAACCATGCTGGCTGGGGAATTCTGGCTAGTTGAGGAATTTCTAATCCAAACACGTAACTTTCCAAAAGCTAGCTGAGAGTAGAGGATAGCTACATCTAGGCTGGCATTCTGTTAGTGAAATGCAGGTGTAAAAGTTATGCTGTGCGTGCTAGCCAAATTATTTGCCACAGCGCAACAGAATACTCTGCTGACAGTAGTGGAAGCAGAGTTGTGCAAACAACAATAGTGCATGTTGTTGCTGCACTCTGCATTGTGGTTTCACGTTTGCACATTGTGGATTGTATGTTGTACATTTTACAACAACACCTAGCCAACACTGCTGTTTTGTATGGGGGTTACACAATACTGCCTTAGCATATCTCTTCATGTAGATATTTATGCAGTGCTAAAGGGATGTTGGATTATAGCCCTGTGCAGGGAAGGCTTGCAGGAAAATAGCATAGGCTGCAAGCATAGCAATAGACTGTGCCATGTCTCTTTTTAAGTTCCTCTCTTCAGATATGCTCAGCCTCATTTTTCTGACACATGTACTTCAATTATGCACGTAGTGTGTGCAGAGATGTATTTTTTCCCCTGGTATGTTTACATTAAATAATCATGGATAAAGGGTCAGTAACTTCCCTCTCTTTCACCAAGGACTCCATTGCTCTGTTTATGGCCTGTGTAGCATTTTAGCCATCTTGAATCTAAGTAGATGATGATGATGACTATGACAGTGATCCTGCCTTTTTTTCAACATAGGACTCAGGGTGACTTAACAAAGGTTAAAATAGATTGTTGTTGCTGTTGTGTGCATTCAGGTCATTTACAACTTATGGCAATCCTGTCATGGAGGTTTTCTGGGGCTGAAAGTGTGACACATCCAGAGTCATCTAGTAGGTTTCCATGTCTGAGCAGGGAATTGAACCCTAGTATCTCCAGGGTCATAGTGCAGCACTCAAACCAATGGCTCTATAATTCACTTCATAGAGAAGTTTAAATTATAATTAAACTAACAATAGAATTTAAATAGAATTAAAATAGTTAAAAGTAAGACTATTAAAAAAGAATAAATAAACAGTACAGCATAGTGTGAAAGGCCCTTTTTCCCTCAAGCAGTCATCCCTCAAAGGCCTACCAAAACATAAAGGTCTCCAGCTAGCTGTGAAAGGATTATGGAGAAGATGCCAGTCTAATCCCAGTAGGAAGGGAATTCGAGTCTGGGAGCAGCCACTAAGAAGACCGTCGCCCATGTTTCCATCAGACTGTGAGGGTGGTAGGACAAAGGGAAGTGAATATAATAAAAGTGCATTAAATCCCAGTATTGTGTACTTTGACTGGCAACAGCTGTCTATTCCTTCAGGCAGAAGAGTCCTACGAGTCTCTTAGTATGTTATGCAAACAAAGGATGTGATCTACCATTGAGCAGTGGCAGAGCTTGGAAAAGTGTTTTGGGGTGGTGGTGGATGATATCTGCTGGAGTCTCCAGCCCATATATGCAGCTGTGGTATTTTTGGAGCTGCAGCCCAAAAAAGTTACTCTTCCAAACTGTGAACTATGGCCCCTCCTTGATCAGTCTAATCCTGAAATGTTGGTAGAATTGCACCATTGTGTTCAAGGCAACAAAGAATAAGCCGGATGTCTCATTTGATATGATTTTGAAAAGCAGAAGTTGTGCTGTCAACAGAGCTCTGGAGCAGTGGTTTTCAAATTTTGGTCCTCCAGATGTTGTAAGACTTCAGTTCCCAAAAGTTCCATACAGTATGACCAATACTCAGGGATTCTGGGAGGTGAAATCCCAACCATCAGGATAACCAGAGCTTGAGAACTCCTGCTCAAACATGTCTGGTGATAACCAGGTGACCCAGAAGGGATAACAAGAAAAAGGGAGACCTAGATGTATTTTTGTTGCACAAAAGTGCCACTGGATCTTATGCCTTTCATTCTCTGTGTCCTAGCCTGTTGAGAAAGAAGGAATCAAAATTTGAGGTTCTTAGTGGAAGGCTTTCTCTTGGTCCCATCACAGTCAGATGGTGAGGACACAAACTTCTCGGTAGTTGCTCCAAACGAGGGCAGCTCCTCCCAAGTGTAGCCCCCTCTCTCTCCCCCAGTAGAGACAGACCTTTATATTTAGATGGATCTTTGGCCATTAACTCATTGGTGTGGAAGGGTCTTTTGATGGTGGACACTGTACTTTACCTTCATTGTTATGTCATAAATGCTATCAAACTGTGTTGCTATTTCCCTGCTTAGATAGAATAGTTTAATTAATTGTGTGTAATTGTCATTTACTATTATTGTTTTTAGCTATATCTGGTTTTAATCAATGTTGAGTCCCATACTGGGAGAAAGGCAGGAGAGAAATTAAGTGAACAAAGTAAATAATAAATAAATCTGTCATTTTGAGGAGACCTGAGATTGGCTCAGGTATGAGACTTTTGCTTCATTCTACTGTAAGTTATTATGCAGAACCCTATGTGCTGATGGAAAAAAAGTAGTTTTCTTAATCCATTTGCCTTTATGCTTTTCGAAAGGATCCTGACAAGTTCCAGTTTGGGCGTACCAAGATCTTCTTCCGTGCTGGCCAAGTGGCATACTTGGAGAAACTACGGGCAGATAAGTTCCGTGCTGCCACCATCATGATACAGAAGACGGTACGTGGCTGGTTGCAGAGACTGAAGTACAAGAGGATGAGAGAGGCAGCAATAAGAATCCAGAAACACACCCGAGGGCACCTGGCACGCAGGTGAGCATTAAGTGTACTTTCCCCAAGACAATTGATTGCTACTTTTATAATGGCATAGTAGTGTTTTGTGACACAGATAGCTCAGAAAACCAAGCACTTGGATATTTTAACTTGTAATCCAAATCTTAGGGACATATATAGCTGCCATGTGCTGAATAGGGATTTAGCAAAATCTTCCTCCACAGCCCTTTTCGCAATCCCCTTCACAGGCTATCTATTTCTGGGCAGAAAGACAATTTGAAAACAGAAGGCCTGAAATTTATAATTGCCCTTCTGGGCTCCTCTGTGCTGCTGCCAATATGTTTAAATCCACAGAATGTCCCAGAAAAAGTTGTGATACCATTATCTTACCACAGGAACATTCTGAGGAAAACATGGTGGCCATCATTAACTGTAATTGCTTCTCAGAACTGATACATTTAATCTCTTGTCAACAGGAAGTTATTACTTGACAGCAGGAAGTTACATAAAGAGTTATCATTGTCTTTCTACCTTGTTTTAAAACTACTTTTTTTTAATCAATCTGTTATTTTAAAAAGTCTCACTTTCTGTCTAAAGTAACTTTGAGGGCTGTTCTTACTGAAGGTCTGTGAACATCTTTTTCACTCAGTCCGGTACTTCTGTCCTCCTTGTGTAATAGACTCTTCTTCTGTCATATGATAAATACAGGAAGTCCTATAGGACTTTCCAGGAAATGGAATGGGCCACCTCCACTTTCACAAGTTGGTTTTGTTTTTGTTTTTCAAAAAATTGCTGAAAGCAAAGAACAAATCTTGAAATCCAGTGAAGCACACATGACTGTCTTTTAAAATGTGTGCTTTTAAAAAACATTTATTGTGGGGATGTAATAATCAGCTGGTTATAAGTTTTGTGAGTAAAGTCTCTCAGCTGTGATGGTGCGGAAGGATACTAACTGCATCCCAAATTAAACACCATGTTGGAGTTGCTTTGAGTCGTGCTCCTCAGTGTTGCCAAACCAGTGCACATTGCTTTAAATGTCAAATCAATTTGCTGCCGTTGTGCTAGATTTTGCGTAACCAGTAGTTATGATGTGCTGCTCTTGCTCTTGGTGCTGCGGGACTAGAACAGCTAACCTTCCTGAGGATGTCTTTTGAGTTTTATATTTTAACACCAGAACATGAAAACCAAAGGGAAATGAAATATATAGATATGTGTGCTACTTTTTTATATATATGTCCTGAAAGAGCATTGAAGAACTTTTAACATACTGCTGCCAAGTACTTTCTTTTTAAAAATATTGCCAGTGGTGCTAAATAAAGTGGTTCCCTCCACATTCATTGGGGCACAGAGCCCTTGCAAAAGTGGGAAAACTGTGAATAATGCCCCCCCAATCAACTTCTCATTCACCTATTGAGCTCCCCCTTCCATTCCCTTGCCTCTGGCCCCAGTACTCTCAGGGGCCAGAAAAAGACAAGGAAAAGGGCTTCCTGGTGCTTTCCTTCAGATAGAGATGAGCAGAGCGCTGAGTTCTGGCGTTCCAGCTACTTCCAGTCACCATCTTGAGAAAGGCGATTTCTCCCAGCAAGGAGGGTTAGGTACAAAGAGAGCACCTGACCAGTCAGTGGCCATTACCTCAGAATGTGCAGCCACATGGAAGAAAGGATACACCTCCAGCAGTTGTGGGGGGAGGCTTTGCTCACCCAAAAGAGAAAAAAAGTCAACACAAGCCTCACAAGCCAGGGATAAGGAATGCAAGGGAATGGGAGGAGAAGAATTGGGTGTGGGGAGAGACAAGCATATGCCTTGCGAATAATCAGATTTGCAAAGTTCAAACCCACAAATGTGGAGGACTGTAACTCATTCTTGGACAAGACTTTTGTCCCATGTGCACCAGATTAAAAGGGTTCATAGTAGCCAGTTTCTACATGCCACTGATGTTTTCCTTGTAGCTTGTACTAATGAGCATTACACGCAACACAATAGATGGGAGATTACGTGGAGAATCTGATGTGCAGGGAAAGATAATTGCTGTTTAAGTCTGAACAGTGAGCCAGAAATTCCATGGGTTAAATATCATAGAATTATAGGGTTGGAAGGAACCACGAGGGCCATCTAGTCCAGCGTTCTGGCATGCAGGAAGATACCATCAAAGCATTCCCTTTGACAGATGGACATCCAGCCTCTGTTTAAAAACCTCCAGAGAAGGGGACTCCATCACACTCCCAGACAATATATTTCCCTACTGAGCTGCTCTAACTGTCAGGAAGTTCTTCCTAATGTTTACCTGGAAGATCTTTTCCTAAAGTTTGAAGCCATTGCTCTGTATCCTAGTCTCTGGAGCAGCAGAAAACAAACTTGCTCCATCTTCCATATGACTGTCCTTTCAAATATTTAAATATGGACTATCATGTTACTTCTTACACTTCTCTTCTCCAGGCTAAACATACTCAGCTCCCTAAGCCATTCCTCATAGGGCAGGGTTTCCAGGCATTTTACCATTAATCACTCTCTTCTGGACACATTCCAGCTTGTCAGTATCCTTCCTGAACTGTATTCCAGGTGAGGTCTCACCAAAACAGAATAGAGTGGTATTCTCACTTCCTTTGACCTAGACACTATATTCATATTGATGCAGCCCAGAATTGCATCGGCTGTCTTAGCTGCTGCATCACAGTGCTGACTCATGTTCAGCTTGTGGTCTATTAAGATTCCTAGATCCTTTCCACTTGTCCTGTTGTCAAGCCAGGTGTCACCCATCTGATCCCTTCAATCCTATGATTCTATGATATTGAATTCCATGGAATTCCTGGCTCACAGTTCAGCCTGGTGTCACCCATCCACTGTCAAGTAGCTCTTACCATTAGGAGGCTCTTCCCAATGTTTAGGTGGAATTCTTTTCTTGTAATTTGAGTCCATTGGTTCGTGTCCTGGTCTCTGAAGAAGCAGAAAAAAAATTCATTCTGTCTTCAAGATCAGAGAACCTGATGACTTGAGGAAGTCACTGCAGTGCTAGGACTAGATAAGAGATGTAGGGGCTTATGGTGTTCTCCTTTCTTCAGATCTAATAATCAGCAGCAGATTCTCACAATCGGCAGCCTCCCAGGCCACCCACATCCAGACACTTTCGCTTCTGTGAACATGGAGAAGTAGCATGAGAATTGTAACACATCTTGGTGGTTCAGAATGATTTATAAATAATTAATTTGTAAAGAATAGCGATAAAACTGTGTTCTTTGTAGGAAGTTTTTATATCCCTGAGATTTGTTGTTTGCATTCTTGATCTGAATTGGAATTGCTCTTCTTGATAGAACTCAGGGGCCTCATTCACCCTACAGAATTATAGCACTATTATCCAACTTTAACTGGCATAGCAACGTCCCCTGGAATCCTAGGATTTACAGTTAAGGGAGGGGCATTTAGAATTCTCAGCCAGAGTACTCCAGTGCTTCACCAAACTATGAACCCTTAGATTCCACTGGATAGAAGCAGGACAATTAAAGTAGAATAATAGCGCTATAATTCTGTAGTGTGTATGGAGCCCTAGTAGCTGGTGTCAACAAAAGCTGAGCTAAAATGAAAAGAAATAAGAGGAAGCTAAGACCCATTCTCAAGAGAATCAGGAAAGGTCAGCTCACCAACAAAACAACAGCCCAGTGAAGCCTGGACATATGCTTGGCAGCTAACACATGTTCACCATTGGTTGGAAAAGAGAAACGAGAGCAGTGGAATGAAGTATCCTGGAGGAAGCCATGACTGACTAGTTGGAATCCCAATTGGGAACCTACTTGTTAGGATCTAATGTTAAACTGCAACATTTTTATTTATTTTTCACATCTCATTTGTAGTTCCCAAACCTTGTCCTCCTTGCTCTTTTACAGGGTGGCTGATCGTCTGAGGAAAACGAAAGCAGCTATTATTTTCCAGAAGCAATATCGAATGTTGAGGATTCGCCGTGTGTACCAAACAATCCGTAAAGCCGCCATCACGATCCAAGCCTTCACCCGAGGAATGTTTGTGAGACGGTCCTATCGAAAGGTGTGCTTACTCTTTTGAAAATAGTTGCGCCTTAAAAAAACAAGGGACTTATGGTTTTGCATGTCTCTGGTTGAAAAGAGAGAGCCTTCAGAAAATGCCCACAACACTTTTTCCACCCATTCTGTGAACCAGGGCTCTGTCTTGTGCTACACACATACATGCCAGTAAATCAAATACTGAATTAGCAATCCATGGGGCTTAGTCTTGCTCTGCCCTTTGTGTGCAAGGACATAGATAGTGATTTATTTGTCTTTCACTTCCAACTCTCACAGATATTTTAAAAGTAGCTGCAGATTTGCTTTGGAGATTGGGGGATAGGTGTTGGCATTGAAACAAGCTAATAGGTAACCACTATGGCCAGCGTTCTCCCCAATTCAGACTGAACCATACAAAAAACCTGCAGGATTTCCCAAAGTAGAAAAACAGTGCTTGAGAGGCATCAACAATGCTGTCAGACCTGTCAGACCACCAACAAAACTTTTCAAACCATTGATCTGGTCTTATCCCTTCCTCTCATCAGCTGCTGAACTTCCATTGAGTTCAGTGTCGTTTAAGGAGCTCACCTGTGCACTGGCTGGTAGTTTTGACTTTCTTGAAGGGCAGTATCGTCTATGGGCTCACATCTGAATGACTGAACTTCAGATTTGTTGTGATCTTAGCCATTTCTCCAAACAATACGTGAATAGGTCCCAAGATACTCCTTGTCCAAAGCCAATTGTCCAAAAGTTTTTTAGTGTCTTTCTCCCCTGTGTTTGTTTTGTATTGTGCTATTTCCTATATATTCAAGAAGAAACTAAAACTACATAATGTAATTTCATACCAGGCAATCTACATAGATACCACTTTTTGTTGGGGCAGAGTAGGATAGGTGTTTTTTTTTTTACATGACCTTCCGTTAGGGTTAATCTTTCCAGCTGTTTCTAAATGTCATAAGAACTTGACAAGAACCATACTGTATCAGACCAAAGATCTATGTAGTACTACAGTTCTGTTCCCATAATAGCTGACCAGTTGCCTATGGGAAGCCTACCAACAGATTATGGCTGCAGCTACAGCCTACAATTCATGCTACTTTGCAACTGATACACAGAGGCACACAAAGGCAAAGTATAATTCCTAACAGTGGGCTATATGCAGTCAGTTCTCTTTTTGTAAATATTTCATTCAAAAACATGATTACATTTTTAAATTATTATTATTGTCCTCTAAAATGTGACAAAACGATCCTACCTTTGAGATTCAACAAGATTTCCAATTTCTAAGGATTGTTGCCAGCTCTCTCTTTTTCCCCCAAGTCACTCCCTCCTTCCTTAACCTTTCATTTTGTTCTTTTTCTTGACCTAGAAGTTTGGGCATTCTCAGATTCCAAAAGCATTAAGAGCAAGTCATTTCAGTGTTGAAGCTATACAGGCAGAAGCAATTGTTCTGCAGCCCCTCAGAAGGCTAGCTTAATGAAGCTCTTCACACTGAGAGGTGCCCCAAGGCAAAATGGAAATCTGGAAATGTCATCTGGTATCAGCCTCTCCGCTGAAGAGCTTACCTGATGGAACAGTGTTTATCTGAGTCATACTTGGGAACACATCTGTCTTACTGAAGTCACTCTTACAATATTTCTGCTTGTGGTGGCCAGCTGGCCTTTCTTTCATGGTGGCTGCTCTCTTTTTGTGGTAAATGGGGTATCATTAGACCCATTTGCAAGAACAGAATCTGTAACCTTATATCTACCCTCCACTTCACCCCCCCCCACTTTTTTTAATCTTTCTTTTTTTGGCATGCAGAATGGCAGGTTCTCATTCAAAAGGTCTGGAGTGTAACTATGAGGGGGGGAAGGGGATAAGAGTACTGCCCACCAAATGACTTTTTTCCTTCAGTGTCCAAACTTCCAGGATTGTATTGATTGAAACTTCATTTAGAAATACGAACTTAGGCATCCAAAGAAAAGGAGCAGGAAAATGTAGGAAGAATGCCAAAACATCAAATATAGGAATTCTAGGTATGAACAGTTGTCTCTCTCTCTCTCTCTCTCTCTCTCTCTCTCTCTCTCTCTCTCTCTCTGCAGTGCTAGAAATTTAGGGACAGAAGGAAAATTTCATTTGAGGGGAGGACAGAATTCTTATTTGGGGAAGAATACCCTTGTGTTGGATGCTCTGTAGCTGCATTTCATCTTTCTAATAGGTTTTGATAGAAACTTGAAAAAACAAGCTAGTTTTGAAAATCAGATGTAGAGTTTCAGCAACTAGCAGTAGTTATGAGGTTGTGGGGTGTGGTTTTTTTGTTTCGTTTTGGGGTTGTTGTTTTTTGGCAATTTTGGCAGTCTGTGTGCCAGCTGCCTACTCCTGAACTAGAACCTGGGATCTCTCTATCTTAGACCAGCACTCCAACCACAACATTACATGGGCTGTCAACTATTTGAGATTCTTGTGGAATGACGTGTATACCTCAGTGTCCTGATGAAACAGCTGTTAAATAGTTTGTGAGCACTGTTAATATCAAGAAAAAGAATGCAACAGCAGCAATAACATAGGTAGTGCTCACTGTAAAGGGATGCTCAGTTAATAAAGCCTCTGACAAACAAGTTCCTTTTTAAAAAGTCTTTTCATTCCTGCCTAGGCCCCCTATTCCTCAGTATCCTTTGTCTAGCTGGATTTTTTTAAGCAGCATCTGGATTGGGACAATGTTAAAGGAAGGCTAACGAAAGACAGACTTTTGGTGTTGGATGACAGCAGTGTGCCTGCAGTTAACAATGTAAGAAAACTTGAGCTAGGAAAAATAGGATTCTGTGGTAGCTGTGTACCTCTGTGTACTTGCCTACAACAGACAAGGTAAACAGCAGTTGTCTTTAGAGTCCCTTACTGAGCATGCGTGAACAGCAAAAGAGAAAGAAAAAGGGAAAGCAGATAAGCCTGCCTCACCAGCTATGTCTAAGCAGGTTTAAAAAGCATAGATCTGTAAATTTGGCCACCAAAATGAAATCATAAGAAAAGTGGAGGCCAGTAAAAGGAAAATAAATCATCCTTGGATGCATTTTGGAAGAAGCTTTCAAGAAATCTCCAGAAGGATCAAAAAAAATTTTTCACTTATGCAAGGCTTATCTGACCTTGTTTCATTTCACATTTTGGATAAAAAGTCTGTTGAAACATGTTGAACTGCCTTTTATTGTGCAGGGACCTATCTCAGTCAGTTCTTTCCATGTGATTTCTGGTACCAGATTCTCTGTTAAAGAAGTATTGCTCAGCAACATGTCTACTTTGTTAACTGAGACATGCTTGTATTGCTCGAGACTGTCCTCTTCTGTTCCCTACCTTCTCCTGAAGTCATTCTATCCCTTTTTCTTGCAGATGCTCATGGAGCACAAAGCCACCATCATCCAAAAGCATGCCCGGGCTTGGCTGGCTCGGAAGCATTTTGTTCAGTTCCGAAGTGCTGCTGTGGTCGTCCAGTGCTACTTCAGGCGCATGAAGGCCAAGCAGGAGTTGAAGGCCCTGAAGATAGAGGCACGGTCAGCAGAGCACTTGAAGAGGCTCAACATTGGCATGGAGAACAAGGTTGTTCAGCTGCAGAGGAAGATAGATGAACAGGTAAATCTTCTGTATCCTCCTGTGTTCTATAGAGACAGACTTTTCAGCTGTTCTGGATTTAAGGAGCTGTTCTCATCCACAAAATATACTTCTCATTCTATAAATGGGATGGGAAATGTGTCATATCCCCCCCCCCAAAAAAAAGTGCAGAACTTGGATCATACTGGTGGCCAACAACTTTCCCTGCATCTCCCCCAGGACACACATCCCACTTCAACTTCTTCAGCAATTTTAGGAAGCTTTAGATTGCTTTCAGTTTTCATGGGTGTGGAAGACACATGGAAATACTTGAACTGGCCACGATGATTTCTTGCACATTAATCACTACTGATAGTCTAGGTGACATAAAATTTCATGGATTTCAGCCCACTTGATCAGATGCAAGATCCTTGACTCTACAGTCAGAACTGTAGTAGGTAGACAGCTCTGGATAGGGTGTCCCCCAGTCAGGGTTCTTGTTATTGTTTTGTGCCTTCACATGTAACTGATGGTAACCCTATCATAGAGTTCTCTTGGCAAGATTTCTTCAGAGGAAGTTTGCCATTGCCTTCTTCTGGAGCTAGAGAGTGTGACTTGCCTAAGATCACCTGGTGGCTTTCCGTGGCAGAGTGGGGATTCAAGCCCTGGTCTCCCACAGTCCTAGTCCAACACTCAAAACAAATACACCATGCTGGTTCTCAATAGACAAGGTGCCTCTGTTGAAAATCTAGTCTCCATTTGCGACCCATGACAGAGGCATCTGGATTTGATGATCATCTGAAAGAATGCATGGTTTCATATGGGAGCAAATAGCCATTGTACATAAGACAGAACACATCAGTAGTACCTAGATTCAATATACCTGTTGGGGAATGGAAAGGCATAAAAATATTACTGCTGTGAGCTTCCCGTGGAAATTTGGCTCTGAGGTTGACAGGAAAGGAAGGTTGGATAAACTGCAATAAAAACCGAGCTGATGTAAACACCCATTAGTAGTTTAGTGGTTAACCCACTTAGTGGTTTTCTGGGGTTTGGCCGCTAAGCTGGGATGTCTGATACCTTCCCTGTTATTATCAAATTGATTTTGATCTAATGAGAAGGTAAGACTGCATGTCCAAGATATTTATGAGCAAAGACAAAGATGCAATTTTTGCAAAGGTGGACTTTTTCTAGCATTTTAATTACACCCAAGCAAGTATGCATCATTCCCTCTTCAGACATGCTCTTGCTTATTCTTGTTTACCTTCCAGTGCTGAGTGGTGAGTAACTATTCAAAAAGACCAGACTTTTCCCCATTTGTTGCAACTGCTCATAAAATTTGCAGTATCACTATTTTCTCTTCTTTGTGTGATTAACTGTTTGTATACTGTAGAACAAACTGTCACTCTCTCCAAAGTATATCTATCTGTAGCTACAGATTTGCTGTGGAAATAGGAAACTAGACAGGATATTTCCTTATTGCTGAGTCTTTTCAGTGGGGTCCATCATGCCAGCTCAGTTTACAGTGAGATGTATCCTGTTGTCAGGCAAGCAGAAACAGAAGCCAAGGAAACAGTTCTCTAGTGGAAGAAATGGGTCAAGGAGGTCTGGAAGTCAAGGCTGGGAAAACAAGTCAGGCGGCTTAGCGCTTGAGACCACCTAAGAATGCCAGATGCTGTGGGCTGTATTTCAGAGGAAGGCAACAGCAAACCACCTGCAAGTATTCCTTGCCTAGAATACCGTAAGTTGGCAGGCAACTTGAATCATCATAAGTCGACAGGTGATTTGACGGGACATACACACACCCACAGGTTCAGTTAAGGATGCCTTAGGTTGTTGACAGTTGAGTCACCAGTTGATCATCCAGGACTGATTGCTACTTTTGGTAGGGCTTATATCGGCCTCCTGGGCTATCAGAAGGTCAGATAATTCCTTTGGGGAACATTCACTATCTGGTAGATCTACAAGACCAGACTTTATTGATTATTTTATTTTAATTATATCCCACCTTTTTTCTGACACGGAATTCAGCGTGGCTTGCAACAAGGCTAAAACAAGATAAAGCT
The DNA here is from genome assembly GCA_948474755.1 of Ctenosaura bakeri. NCBI lineage: Eukaryota > Metazoa > Chordata > Lepidosauria > Squamata > Iguanidae > Ctenosaura > Ctenosaura bakeri. The sequence continues at coordinate 232,694 of CAOLHI010001974.1, forward strand.
AAAAACGTGACAATAAAAATAACTAAAAGCCCATATTAAAGTGCCATTAACTTTAAAAAAGTGTAAAATCATTTTGTTAAAAAATAACATTAAAATTAACAATACAGTACACACACACAATAAACTCCTCACAATCACGTAATCATCAAATGCCTATTTAAATAGCAAGGTCTTTGCTTGCAAGCTAAAGGTGATCAGAGAGGTCCTCTGAGCCTGGCTTCCATGGCAAGCAGTTCCAAAAGCTCATAGCAACTACCTAGAAGGCTCTGCCCTGTGTCTTTACTAGACAGGCCTGTGATTGTGGTGAGAGCAAGAAGAAGCCCTTCCTGAAGAATCTTAAAACTTGTGCAGGTTCTTTATAAGGAGATACAGTTTTCCTCAGAAGGGCTTTTGTTTTTGTCTTGTGAGGCCCTGCATCTTGACATCACTGTTGGAAAAGCAAATCATAAACAAGCAGATTTTGGAAAAGTTCCTCTTTTTTTAAAACTGTATCTCCCAGAATCCCTCAAATCGCCAGACTAGCTAGGGAACTGTAGTTAAAAACCCCAAACTTTTCTGAGCTTTGGTCATTCTTGAAGTGACCAAAGAAAACCTTCCTGAAGGTCATAGATGCCAAAAAAAGAAATTGACAGCTTGTGTGAGCATGTAATGAGGAAAAAAATGTCAAAAGCATAGCCTTGCTTAACCTTGGCTCAGACTGAATTAAATAAGACAATTATAAGTCTTGAACCAAAATCCCTCCAGTGGGCAGGTTTTGTCATGGTGCTGAAAAGAAACTGATGCCAAGCCAAGCTTTCCTACTAAGATTTCATTGTGCAATTCTTCCATCACTTATCTCTATTGACTGTTGGAAAAGCCATGCTAAGTTAGATAACAACAAAAGAGATAACAATCTTTGCCCTCTTTTGCTCTCCTTCATCATGGACAACAAAGAGAAGCACCAAGTCCTTTTTGGCAGGAATGATGCATATATTGGAGGGGCTTTTCTTTAGACAAACAGATTTGGAAGAGGCTTTCTTCATCTGAGGTCTCCATTGCCCTTGATTGTGGCATTTTATAACTAAAAAATTCCAGATGGACATTTCAGTAATCACTGTAAGATAGACAGGCAGACAATCCCCTTATTTATTTTATATGTGATCTCTCCTTCCTAATGTTGTGAAAGGACCATCTGTTGATAATACTTAAAAAGTAATTGTCTTTCCCTCATTTGCAGCACAGGACAATGTTGTGTTCTCTATTTGAGGGTTTATTAAAAAGAAAGTTATCATGGAACTCTTGGAAATGAGAAGCAACATCTTCACTCAGCTACTTGTTGTTTTGTTGTGTTGCCTTCAAGTTGTTTCTAACTTGCAGCAATCCTAGGGCAAATCTATCACAGGGTTTTCTGGGGCTGAGATTGTGTGATGTGCCCAAGGTCAAACAGTCTGTTTCCATGGCCGAGCGAGGAATTGATCCCTGGTCTCTGTTATGTACTGGATAACCCACGCTCCACAAAACTCACTCCGAGATAGACAGCAGTTTATTTTATGTGTAAGCACAGCCAGCACAGCACACTTCCACAGAAGTTGCTGAAACCGAAGAGTACATATAGCATGCATCTTTTATGGGTTATCAGTGCATGTTTTAAGTGTGCAAAGCATTCACTGATCAAAGTGATAAATTCCTTCGTGTGGCTATCCCCTCTTTTCTTTCCCAGGCCAGTACTTGCCACAACCTCATACGCTCTTGTCCAAGGTGACCCACATTGCATATTTCTCTATCTCTGTCTCTAGCCTGCTTTGTTCTCATAACATCCTAGCACTGCCATCCTTGCCTTCATTCTCTTTCTCTTCCCTAACATGAAATGCACTATAGTGACAAGTGGCCTTTGAATTACAGTGAAGTAGCAGTTAGCAGTACTTGAGCCTGGATATAAAGTAGCCCCTTTTTGCAATGGTTAGATACAAAATGGCAGTTAGTAAAGAATACACATTTAACAGGTTAGTATTTTCATGGCAGGGAACTTAGCGATCTGTCAGTTTCCAGGATTGTAGTTCAACACTCAAACCACTACATGATGCTGACTCTCTTATTCAACTATTGCTAGATGTTTGGAAATATTTATCATATTTTACACATTTTAATGGGGTATTTTCTTGAACTTATTTACTAATATGCAAAAGATCATTCAAGATATATTTGCTCTGTTAATGTCTTATCATATGGTTGATACTTATCAGTGTAATATTTGTTATCCCTTGGTTCTTCCAGACTTATAACCCTAACAATGCTGAGCAGAAGGCATTGTGTAACTATTTTATCTTTCTCTCAGATTTGCTTTCCCTCAGGCAAAAAAGTTGCTGTTGTTAATTAAGAAGAGAGATGGGGAAAGTGGTGGGGAAAGTAGGGTTATGCACAGATTACAACAACATCCAGCCCCCTAAATTCCAGGAAAGAGACAGAATGATGGATTAATAAAGCCTTCCTCTGGAAGCACCTATGAGATTTGTGTATCTCTGTACTTATTTATGATTGTTTCTAACTGCTGTTCCTCTAGTTTGCATATGAACTAACTTCGTAAGAATTTGTGAGATATTTTGCTGTGGATGAGTACCAGATCTTCGCACCTTCAGCGTGTGTATTAATGTGTTCCTCTTCTTAAAGGAAGACATTGTTATGTTTTCCGCACAACTGACTGGTTTGGGTTGTTTTTGGTGGTATGAGGGCCATCTTTAAATATCTGTCATCTAGAAGATGCAATGAGGTTGAGATTTGTTTGTTTTGTTTTGTTTTGCTGCTCCAGAGACCAGGACACAAACAATGGAGTCAAATGACATGAAAAGATATTTCACCTAAACTTTGGTAGAACTTTCTGAGGGCAAGAGTTGTTCAACAGTGAAGTAGCCTACCTCAGAAGGTGTTGTGATGGCTTTTAAAAACCTCTCAAAAATGTGTTAGCAGTGGCTTTCTGCATGGCAGGACATAGAGCTAGGTGTACCTTGAGATTTTTTTTGTGATTCTACAATTCAGCATTCTCAGCAGCTCTGTAGCTGGCCAGACTTTTACTTATTTGACCTGATAATCTTAACATCCTAAGTTTTTCAGAATCTTTTGCAGAAGAGCCATAAATGCATTGACATGTCATCCACATGTCTTGATCCAAAGCATTACTACTTTGTTCTGCTCATCTGTGTCTTGATCTCTCCCACCCCAGCTCTCCCCACATTCATTTGATTTCTCGGAGATAATCACTTATTGCCGTCTTAAACATGCTTAATGAGATTCCCAAAGCTCCTTTCAGTCTCATTTCATTTCTAGCCTGTCTCATAGTTATTGACTCTTATTCATTTTGATGGCAGCCCTATTATATGGAATCCTTCCAAGCACTCCCTTCTCAGTGCTTAAAACTGGTGAAAGAAAGGATTTGCTTGTGATTAGGAATATAATGATTCACTAAGTTTCTTCTCAAAGGATATAATGAGTAACTTTAACAATTTTCTTCCTGCTTGAAAAATGTCTTTGCAAACCAAACTTATCTGAAACCTGTTCACAGTTTGCGAGTTAGTCTTCACAAATATCGCACACAGTTGTTTTGTGCAGAAAACAGCATCTTCTATACAGGGAGCAGTATTTTCTGCACAGAAAATAATATTTCTATGCAGAAGTATTATTTCTTGTGTAGAAAATGTTGTTTTCTATGCAGAGCAATCTCGTGTAAATTTTGTAAAGGGTAAATCCCCAATTACAGCATTTTCTATGCAAAAAAATCCCAGTTTTTTGCTAGGGGATTATTTTTGTGTAGCAATATTAATATGCACTTATGAAAATGGTTTTTTTCTGTACAAAACAACTGTGTGTAAATTTTACATAGAATAACTTTCAACCTGAGAAAATTCTGATCAGTTCAGGATTCTTTTCTTTTCTCAACACTTTTTAAACATTTATATATAAATAAATTTATATATAAAATCCTGGCATTCAGATTGTTATTTAAAATGTTTTTTTTTTAAGGAAAGGAGTTGCAAACACATTTGCAGCCATCAGTATTTGAACAGTTTTTATTATCTACCCATCACCACCAAAATTATCTGAATTAAAAAGAAGAGAAGAAGAAAACTGACAATTTATTAAAGCTTTGAAAAACTGGTTAAAAAATCAACTGATCTAGGACTGCAAAATCTATATATTTGTGTATTATTTTTGGTTTGCAGTAACTTGTGGAAGGCATTGAAAGAGGAAAATGAATCACATCTTTCATTCATTAAATTGTGTTTGTCCAGTCAACTCTGTTACCCCAAAATGTATAATGGGAATAATTAGCTCAAAAATAGGAGGTCTTGTGATGGAGGAGTAACTTAGTGAGATCTAACACCTATGTTATACAGGGATAAACTGCTAATAAGAGATTGGCCAGAAGACTTATGGTACAACTTAAATGTGTTTTTGGGGGAAAATATTCAAGCACGCACACAAAATAGTCACACACAAGCAATCACACAAGGCTAACTAAAAAGAAAGGGAGGGAAAATGGATATAGGAATAGCAAGGGAACTGGGTTGTATTTACCATCCAGAGACAAATGAAGATGCAGCAATGTGGCTTGGAATTGCTTCCAAGGCAAAAAGCAGAGTGACAAGGAAGAACCCTGAAACTGAAATGCTGTGAGGAGGACCCCAAATTAGGGTCCCTTTATACTCAAAAATCTGCCCTGGCGTAACTCTCTACCTTTGTAAACAAGAGTTTTGCAGGAAGGACAAAAGGTGAGAGGATGGGTTGATAGTTGTTAATGTCTGAAGGAAACAGTTCATGATTTTAACACGTAGATGGCAAAAGGTTTTGATGTCTGTGCAACTGGGGATCAGGAAGAAGTCACAGGTGGGAGGATGAGGCAATTATTGATTTGGTGGAAATCTTCCTGTTTTCCTGAACCAACGCTGGCAAAACAAAAAAAGCTCTTTGTGTTTTTGGTGCCAGAGTTAATAGCTACTTTTATGCCTTTATGTATCTGAAGACAGGATTTTGGAAGATGTTTGCGCTTGGCAGTAGGAAATGCACATCACAGGGTTCTTGCTGTTGCTCACAGCTGGCTATTGTTCTTATTGAAAGGATTAACCTGGGCATTGACTCAGATCTTCCTGGATGAACGTGTGACTTAGGGCCATGTTGGGATCATCTCTGACCTACTTCAAGCCAGAATTCCTTTCACATGGTCCTTTTTAGCCATAAGTCTGTATATGATTTATGTTTTAGGCCAATTAAACATATCTGCCAATTAATATTTTTGCCAATTAAATCATATAAAATGTGAGACACACCCCCCAACAACTCTACTGGGTATACAAAAGCGAGGACTGGGTGTCCATTTGGGCATACAACGCTTACTTTAGAAATGGCTTACCATAGCTCTGTGAAGTAGGCTGACAATGAGTGACTAGCCCAAGATCGCCTTGTGAGTTTCATGGCCACTGGTGACTAAACCTAGATATCTCACAACCTAGCCCAACACTCTAATCATTACACCGTTGTATAAAAAAAGACATAAAGGAATCAGTATCTTTGAGACTAGTAATAAGAAGCATCAAGCATAACTTCTTGTGGACTCAGTCCACATCATAAAATGATTTTGATTAAGTAGACTGAGTCCAGGAAAACCTATGCTAGAATTTTTTTCTTCCATGTTACTCTCAAAGACACTACTGATTCCTGTATGTCTTTTACGGCTAACATGGCTGTCTCTTTGAATACTGTTGCACTACAGTGGTTGTGTAATGTAATGAACGAAGGTATTGGACATTTAGGAATGTGTATTATATAGCTGTATTCATTGAAGAGGTTCCTGCCAAATGTACACTTGGTTGTAAACCAAGAGTTTATTTATTATTTATTATTATATTAGTATGCCGCCTTTCTCTCAGTATGTTGTTATGTAATATATAGGAAAGGCCGTAAAGATCCATTATATTTTTCTATAATTGTAATGATTCTTAACCAGTATTATCAGGTACCTGAATAACACCATAGGTCCACCTAGTTTAGCACTGTCTACTGGTGGCTCTCCAGAATTGTAGACAGCTGGTCCTGGAATGCCCGAGTATGAATCTAAAACCTTTCATTTGCAGTGAAGTATATAGGGGACATGTGCTTCCCATCACTCATCCTACAGCATTCTACATGTTGGAATTGCTCACTATGGGGCTTTTCTTAATAAAACTTTTAATAATTCCTCCCTGGCTGGCTAGAAAAGGAAAGGCTGTGTCCAATTTTCTTCTTAGTAATTTTGTGGTAAACTGTTCATTAGAGTGGACTCATCTGATCAAGTGAGCTTTAATCCATAAAAGAATGTATATCATAACTAGTGTGTTAGTCTTAACAAGTCACTTTGTTGTTTTTGCTGCAACGGAGTAACAATGATGAACAAGCCATCCCTCTGGAAATTAGTGCTTCTATAAGAATTCTTTGTCGTACAAATACAGAAGGGATGGTACATCGTAGTAACAAATGTATCAAGGAAAGATTGTTGTTGTTGTTGTTGTTAATAAATTATATAATGTACAGTCAGCCCTCCACATTTGCGGGTTTGACATTCACGGATTTGTTTATTTGCAAGTTTCTCCAGTCCCTGCCCTCCCACCTCAGGTGCTTCTTTTTTGGGGGAACCTTCCCTCTGCATAGCCCTTTAAAAACCCACGTCTAGTCCTCCTCTTCCTTTACCAGTCTCTGTCTGGCCAGCTAAGGATGGCTCTCTACCCAAATTCTCAGCACCACAAACCCTGTACACACACCCAAGGAAGGAGATGGGCAAGAGAGAGGAAGTACAGGACCACCAAGGCTACTATCTCCTTTCCCTGACCTGATTTAGACTCTGGATGCCCACTTTCCCCAGCCATACTTGGCCCCCTTCCCACAGACACACAAATTTTGTAATTTGCAAATTTTTCACTTTTGTGAGGATCCAGTGTCCCTATCCCTAGCCAATGTGGAGGGCCAAGTGTAATAACAGATCAACATCATCAATAATATAATGTTAATGTAATTGTATTTTTATGTTTTATGTATCTATCAAATATATCTGAATGATGTTTCATAACAGTATATAAATTACATAATATAATATCCCTCTGGAAATTATTGCTTCTATCAGAATTCTCTGTACTGCAAATATAGAAGGGATGATACATCATACTAAAAACCTATCAAGAAAAGAATACCAGTCCATTATTTTAATACTAATAGCAATACTACTAATAATGAATTATATATTATATAATCCATAATAAATATTATATAAGGATAAATCACCAATAATATAATATTAATATAATTATATTTTTATATATGTATCAAATATATTTGAATTACATTTCATAACAATGTGTTAATTATGTAATACATAATAAAATATAAATATTATAAATATTATTATAAAATAAATATATAATAATATAGAAATAAATGAATTACTAGTTGATTATTTTGAAAGTACCTGTGACTGTTATTACTTCTGTGTAATCCTGGGATGGGTTCATGTATTCCTTTTTCTCCCCTTGTTGTAGAACAAAGAATACAAGCTCCTGAGTGAGCAGTTGTCCACAGCCACTTCTGCTTATTCCACGGAGATGGACAAGCTAAAGAAGGAACTGGAGCGCTATCAGCAGAAAAAAAGGGATGGGAACCAGATTGCAAGCTTGCAAGAAGAGATTGACTCTCTCCGGTTGGCACTGGAGAAGGCACATGGGGAGAGAAAGATAGTGGAAGACACCTACACAAAAGAGAAGGACATACTCCGAAAGGTAATGCACTAACAGGGATTTCCAGGCTTTCTGTATCATAGTATCAAGACTGGGATTTGGAAAAATTCTCTTTCTGGACTCTAGAATCCCCTAGCCATTGTGGTCAGTGGCTGGGATTTGTAGGCCAAAAAGTAGCTTTTGCAAGGTTGTTTGTGACAGTACTGTACTCTTCATATTGTGTAAGGCAGAGCTTTCCAAACTTTTCATGTTGGTGGCACACTTTTTTAGATATGCATCATTTCGTGACACAGTAATTCAGTTTTACTAGCAAACCAGAGGTTAAACTAACCGATTACACATGTGCAGTACTCAGAAGCATATCTAGTGTGGGGAAAGGCAGCTGCCCCGATCATGATCTGATGCTGTCACCCTTACCAGGAAAGACCCTGGCGAGGGTGGCGGCAGCTGGAAAGGCAGCCCCCTACCCTATCCTGACCCGCTGCTGTTGCCCTTGCCAAGGAAAGACACTGGGGTGGATAGCAGCAGTGGAAAAGGCAGCTCCCCTACCTGATCCTGGCCTGCTGCTTTCGCCCTTGGCGAGGAAAGACCCCAGCGAGAGCAGCAGCAGTGGGAATGGCTTGGGTGAAGGGAGTCTTTCTCAGCCCAGGAAGGCAACACACCTACATACTTCAGACGACACACTAATGTGTCGCAACACACCATTTGGAAAGCCCTGGTGTAAGGTATGTGAATGCATCTGAACTAGTTATGGAAAGAATATTCTGTGTTAATCATTCTTCAGCCAAAAGAAATTCAGATGGAGGTGCTTGACTCTTGAGAGATCCCATTGGGAATAATAGCTTGGCAGCAAGACTTCTTTGCAGTTTTCTCTTTATTTTCATACATCCTGAAGTGTTCTGGGGCATTATTCCATGCAGAAAGATGCATATTTTTGTGTACAAAAAAAGGCTATTTCACAAAAAACATGTTTGTGATTCAGCAAAACCATGAGTATTTTATGCAGAACAATTCCTTGGAATGGTTTGAGATATGCAAATATGGGGAGAATACTGCCCAGAAATACTGTCTGCAGCAAGGAAAAAACTTTAGAAATTATTTTCTTCTTATGTATGAGTACAAAACATTTTGTACACTTTTTTCTACAAGAAAAAAAACCAGGGTTTTAAAGCAATTCTTTTGTCAAAAGAAAAAAAGAAAAAAAGGAAGATATCAGATGTGAAATATTGAAATGTGCACAGAACTGCTTGCAATCTCACCCAGATTACTTTTAAACTTTTAAAATGATTATTAGAAAAGTTTAAAAAATTTTGTCCTTGCATGCTTGAATGAAATGAGGAAAGATCTATATTCTAATAGGTAACTGAATCCCTAGAGGAGGGATAGCAGTGTTAACACATCAAAACATCAATTGCTCCCAAAGGCAGGGGTGTGAAACCTCATTCATTACAGGAAGATGGCAGGAGTAGTTGTTGGCAGTGTGTAACTTAAACTGAATGATCTTCTTTCTTGTGGCATTTGAGCTTCTTGGCTAGTTTCTGTAATCTGCTATGATGAGCTGCATGGATTAATGGATTATTCTGAAAATTCCTCTATTTTATTTTGGATTAGCAAAACACTTAACTGGAAAATAGCGAAGTCCTAATACTACTAAAGCTACCAGATCTTAAAACCACTGATCTATGGAAATCAGATGCAGGAATATGTGTACTCTGTGCTGTAAAAAGGAAAAGAAAAAAATGAGATCTTTTTTAAAAAAATGAATTCTATTGATATGTAGATTTTTTTTTTGGTTAGTAGTCCTGTGGAAGGACAATAGGAAAATGTCCCTCAGACAAGGGGAAATATTTTTTGGCCACTCCCCCTCCCCAGGTTCTGAGATTCAGCACGCATTTTCCTCTTCCTTTGCACCATAAAGAAAATAGCTTTTCCTCTGAAAACACTGTCCCCAGAAAGTGTCTTCTGAGATTGATTGTTGGTTTACAAATTCTAACTTCCATAAATTAGAGCATGGAAATGTTACTCTCTTTAGTGATAACTCTCAAAATTCCCAGCTAGTATGGCTAGTGAAGATGTTAGCTAGGGATTTTGAGTATCATGATAAAAAAGGTAATATTTCCAAACTCTTGTTTTAAACTGTGGCTTGTCATGATGAGCAAATCTGCAACTGTAGCTTTTGTCTGGGTTGTTTCTCCACTTGCCTTCCTTGACATGAGAGTTTACAAAAAGATGTTGGGGTAGGAGAGATAAACAAATCAGAAATGGGGAGGACGGACCATGGTTTGTTTGGTCATCTGCAGAAATGCCTTAAGAAACAAACCATGGTTACCATAAACAGTGGCATATTATGATATGTGAATATGTGCTGTTGATGGCTAAATATACTGAGGCTGTGCCAATCCCTAGACACCCCAGTTATACTTGAATGGTGGTCTCAATCACCTTGTAGTTGTACCATGCCAGCAACTTATGGCTGTTTTTTCTAGGTAACTCTTTATGTTCAACGGTATGCACAAAATCAGGGTAACATTTATGTTCACATCTTAGGGGAAAGTGAATGCACCAAGATCTTTTAGGGAGATCATTTTGTGGAAGAGCTACTCTGTTTTTGTTACTTTGGGTTTTTTCTTTCCTTTCCTTTTTTTGTTGTTTTCTTTTTAAGTCTTTGTATCACCTTTCAAGCACACAGAGTAATTCCTTCTGATGGAGTTAGAACGCTTTGTAATAAATGGTTTGCTCACTGCCAGTTGCTGCTTCCCTTTAAAGGCTCTTTTTTAAAAAAATATACATGTACAATTATTGATAAAATACCTCTGCCGATTCTACTTGCTAAGAAAACCAAGGACTGGTGTGTGAACTTAGATAAAAATTAGGCAAAAATTAGGCTGCTGTATAAATGTGCAATGCTTCCCGACATGTAGGACAGCAGAAAAATCTTTATTATACTGACATAACAAAGTTTACAATTCTCTGGCAGCTCAGAATCCATGTACACTCTGCGTAGCAATTTTCAAAATTATAGTTGTTCTGCTCTGAACTGCAATTGTATAGACTGAGAGGAACACCACAATGAAGTGGGGAGGGGTTGGGATGCAGTCTTGCATACACAAAAATGATGTGCGCAAAGCATTTCCGTGGATTAAGATAGCTGCTGTAGCTGATATGTTTGGTGTTTATTTTGCCAGTTTTTGGTTCTAGGATTCAAGTAGATTTCAGGCTAGACTAAGGCCATTTCTGCACTACACTGTTATAGTGCTATTATTCCACTTTCAACCTCCTATGGAATCCTGGGGTTTGCAGTTTATGAAGGAGCATTTGGAATTCTCAGACAGAGAGTTCTTTGGCCTCAGTAAACTACAGAATTCCACAGGATGTTGAAAGTGGAATAATAGCACTATAAGAGTATAGTGCAGAAATGGCCTGAGCTTTTTTAACATGCAGAGAAAGTGAATGAAGGAAAAATGGTTTGAGTACATAGATCAAAGAAAGAAACAGAGGTGAAACAAAAGGGCAGGCATGCTGTTCAGAACTCCCGCACACTAATCACTCTGTACAAGCTTTGTTGCCTCTTTGCTTTCAACACCTCTTCCCAGCAACTAGAAGTAGTCTCTAGGAAGTGGCTTGGTGAGAATGTCTGCAGTCATTTTTTTTCCTTGATGGACAATACTTCATCTCAATAAGTTCCTTTTCTTGCAGATCTCTCAACAGCTGATATTCACATCAATATATTTGGTACATGAATTTGACCCTCCCAATCTGTAAGAGTTCTTTGGTTGTCCTCTAGAAGCTCCATAGACTTTGGTTCAGCTGTTCCAAGTTCTAGCAGTTGGCATAGCCACAGAAGTTCCTTGCATGCTTGAGCAGCTTATGTATATTCTGGTTCAGTAGAAGAGAGTACAACAGCATCTTGTTTCTTACTTGTCCAGCTAATTGCTCCACATTCATAGAAGAACAGGTGTCCACTGGTAGATTTGTGATCTGTAGAGTCTTTGGCTAAATCTGCATCTGTTTAAGCTACTAATCTCGAGCTGGTTTGTAGCTTTAAATGTGCAGTGTCCTTTAAATATCTGCCCACTCTTTTCTCTGCATTCCAGTCTCTCTTACTTGCTGAGTTGGTTTTTCTATGAAGAATTCCGGCTGCTGAGGCAATATCTGATCTCGCGGCAGTGGCTAGATATAGTTTCCTATAGCACTTCTGTATTGATTATTCTTCAGTAGAAGCTCACTGCGTTCATCTGTCTTGAGGTAGTCTATTTCATAGGTGTGGTCATTAGATTGACCTCCTTGAGTCCTAGGTGTTCTAAGAGCTTGTGAATCTTTTCTCTTGACTCTGGAGATAGCTTCCATCTTCCTCTCTTTCTGTTTGTAATTCCAGTCTCCTTTTCACTTCAGCTTCTTTAGTTAGATGGCTTATGATTTATTCACAATCAGATTCATCTTGATAAGCCAAAATCGAATCATCAGCATAAGTCAATATGTAGGTTCCTTTATCATTTTTGTATCATGTGTAGAGGCAGGAATCAGCTTTGCCTTGTTTAAAGCCATCTTTGAGTAGCATCTTGTTTGGTTTCGTATTCCAAACTCTTGCAGCTTGTTTTAGACCATAAACGCTTTTCTGAAGTTTGCAAACAAGTGGCTTCTTTCCTTCTTTTTCAAATCCAGGTGATTGTTCCCTGTAAATATCTTCCTTGATTTTCCCGTGTAAGAAACTGGGACATCTAAATGTTCAACATGCATTTTTCTGGATGCTGACACATTTAAGAGTGTCTTTATTGTGGCATCCCTCAACCATAGGGGCAAAGGTGTCATCATAGTCCTCACCATATTTCTGTGAATGCCCTTTGGCTACTAATCTGACTTTATATCTCTGGATCTCCCTTTCTGAATTCTGTTTGACTTTGAAAACCCATTTGCATCCTACAGGCTTCTTCCCTATTGGCAGTTTGTGAGTGTCCAGATTTGATTTTTGAAAAGAAAGTTTATTTCCTCTTGCACAGTTTTATTCCGCTTACTTGCTTCTGCTATAGGCAGTCTTTCAATTTCTTCCTAAGAGGAAGGCTCATATGTTACCACTGTCTTTTCAAGATACGACATACATTGGTGTGATGCAATCTGATTGGAGACACCGAGAGGGAAGGTTCCTCTGGAAAAGAAGCATTTGAGGTGGGCAAGCAGGGGTTGGAGAAGCTCACAAATAATCAAATGTGTGCATGTTAAACCTGTGAATGTGGAGGGCTGACTGTACTTCTTTTAGCATCACAGAGTATAGGTAGGCTGTGACCATTGTTCAGAGACTTTGCACAGTCTATTGCACAAAGGTGTTCTGGGAAGCATAAGCAGCAGTACAGAAGTTGCCAAAGTGAGGTTAGGTTAGAAAAGCTTTTCTGGACAAATGGATCTCAGGGGGAAAAGTTGCTTTGAGATTAAAGATTTTGTTTGTTTTTTAATGTGGATGCGTGCCAGCTTCTGAGATTCTGCAGACATCTTCATTTAAGCACACCTCTGTGTGATTCAAAAGGTTACTTATTTCTAAATCAGTCAAATGTTTATCTAGTAAAATGGAACCAGCTTGTTCTCTGATTACGATGTTTCATATAGTTCCCCTAGACCAGAGCTTTCCAAACTTTTGGTGTTGGTGACACACTTTTTAGACATGCTTTGTTTCGTGGCACAGTAATGCAGTAAATAATTTAGTAAGTAGAGGAAGTCCCTCCACCTGAGCTGGGCCTGCTGCCACCCTCACCAGAGTCTTCCTCAGCCCAGGGTGCCAGCAACGGTGACGGGAGAGGCAACCCCTCCACCTGAACCTGGCCCAACACGATCGTTCTCACCAGGGTCTTCCTTGGCCCAGGGCAGCATTGGCAGCGGCAGGAGAGACAGCCCTTCCACCTGTACCTGGCCAACCATTGCCCTCACCAGGGTCTTCCTTGGTCCAAGTCAGCGGCAGCGGGAGAAGCGGCCTCTTGACCCAGCCCTGGCCTGCCATCACCCTCATTGGAGTCTTCCTTGGCCCAAGTAAGAGGCAGAGGCAGTCCCTTCACCAGTTATGTTCTCACAACACGCCTACACACTGCAGCCAACACACTAATGTGTCACAACACACAGTTTGGAAAGCTCTGCCCTAGACCAACACGATGCTTAACAATTAAATATTTTTTCAAGCTTTCTGCCATAAGAGACTTTTTTGCCATATTCACTGACTACTGAGAAAATGCTTTCTAGGGCATCCGATCATGTTACAGGAGAGTCAAAGGTTTGCCTTAGCTGCAGCACCCTCAATGCATACTGAGCCTGTTACCTAGGGAGATCAGAATTGATGGCATAGCTGTCCTTCAAGAAGCATTGTTCACTGCCACGGATATTCTCATCAAAGAATGTCTGATAAGTTTCCATGAAGGTGCTAGGCTTCCTGGAATGAAAGCCTCTGTCTGAACATTCACACAGCACGCACTATTCATAACTAAGCTGTGTTTATTTTTTTAAAAAATAAAACTTGACAAGTTGCACTCTCTGTAATGTATTATGCAAAGCATCTCTTTAGTCTAAGGTGTTAAGGTAACACTTTCACTATTCTGTACAATTATTCCAGCAGCTGAAGGAGAACAAGAAACCGGTTTAGCCATAAAAGCCAACCAGGTGAAACCCAATCACTCTGTGAAGTCGGGTGACCTTGGCTTGGCCTCCATTGCAGATGTTAATATTGCTCCCTTATTTTCTCCTTAGCGGATATCGGACTTGGAGGAAGAAAATGTGCTGCTAAAGCAGGAAAAAGAGGAACTTAACAACAAAATCCTGTGTCAGTCAGAAGGTAAGGAAGAGCAGCGTATGGCTTAATTAATGCTGATAATGAACTGAAAGATTTGCAGTGTTTGTTGCTGGTTTCTTTATATACTCATGAATCTTTCTCCCTTAGATATAGCTGTGAATAGTAAGCAGGAACTTGGGAGCCTTCAAGCAACAATCTTTTTCTTTCTCCCCAAAATATTTTTTGAAATGTCTCTCTCAGAAATGAGATGAAAAGTTATTTTAATCACTAGAAGGGGGGAGTTAAGGATGGGACAAAGCATCTCCTGCAAAGGTTTGTAAATTGTGCCTCCCCAGTGTTGCTGGACTGCAGTTCCCATCTCCCTAGCTGATGGGAGTTGCAGCCCATCACCATCTGGATGGCTACAAGTTGCCTACTCCTTATCTAAAGGACTTCCCTTTCTTCAGTTTCGTTTCTAGAGCCTCTGAGAGCAATTCCAACTGCCTCTGAAATTCCAGAAACCAGAATGAAAATTTAAGAACAGAGGGGTACAAACAGCAGCATTTGTACCCTCCAAAGGGTCTGTTTAAAATGCCATGATGCGATAAGTGAGCAGATGAAGAAGCTGATTTAGACATTAAGAATGTGAGAAAGCAGCTAAGAAACCATAAGTGTGAGGAATACAAGCACTTGATTTTCATACGTTTGTTATATATTGTACTGTAAAAGCACATAGCTCTCAAGAAAGAATTTTGTTTTAATATTGGGCTGTCACCAGACAAGAGCAGTCTTATTTGATTGCCAAATGAGGTTTAATTGAGCAATCAAGTAGATCTGTATATGTCTAAAGGAATAATTTTGAAGCAGATTTCTCTTACTTTTACAGGGCACATAAGAGAGACAGTAGAATGATAAAGTTTTCGATCATTTTGGGAGTAAAGGAGAAATAGATCTAAAAAAAACATTGTCATACTGGTGGGGAATTTGGGAGCCGTAGTACATAATCCTTAATTGCTCTTAATTGATTAATTATTACAGCCTTTTTTCACAGTAGGTAGAATAGTTGTCGTGCATATATTTCTAAAACTTAATAACCTGGGAATGATGAAATCAGAATAAATAACAGTATAAATTAGTGTTATGGTTATATATGGAAAATCAGTTTAGTCATGATAACTATGTCTCAGATAGAAATCAAGAGTGCAACTGTTTAAAAAGCAGAAAGACAAGTTGTAAAGCTTTACCTGAATGTGAAAAAAAATTCAGATTTTTTTTAAAAAAGGTTATAACTCCAACAAAAGAAAAGTTGGAAGTAGAAATTTATTATAAGATAACTTATAAGGAAACAAGAACAGCTTAGAATATGTGCTTGAGGAGATTATTAGAAATAACTTAATTATGTTAGATGAAATTAGATGTCTTTAACTTAATTTTAATTAATATCTTAGTTAAGAGGCTGGGAAATAACAGACACCACTTTAAAAGTTTTTTTTTTAATTTTAATATAAGAAAAGACAACATATTTCTATGGATATGTGTATAGTTGTTTGTTAAATATATTCGTATTTCTTTGTTTTGGAAATGTGAATATACAGCAATTTAAAATACTGGTCAATAAAAAATTAAATAAATAAGATAAATTAAATAAAACTAGTGAGCCAGTATAAATAAGAATAAAGGCTGACAGCGTGCTTGAAGAGTACTAACAGCAGGTCCCCCAAGCTACTCTGTGAACTTGGGTGTTACAATGGGTGTTAACCTGCATAGATACCAGGTGGCCAAAAACAGAATCACAGAATTACCATCCATGTAGAGAAAGCATATTAGCTGCCCAGTGCCCTCCAATTGCAACCCAAGAGTTGCAATTGGTGGTGCAGTGGGGAGCCCTGGTGGCGCAGTGATTAAATGCCAGTACTGCAAGCCACAAGGTTGTGAGTTCGATCCTGCCGGGCTCCAAGGTTGACTCAGCCTTCCATCCATCCTTTCGTAGGTCGGTAAAATGAGTACCCAGCTTGTTGGGGGCATGTATAGAAATGTTTCGAAATGCATGCTATTTGTAAGTTGTTCGCTGCCTCGATCCATATGGAGAGGCGGGATACAAACAAACAAACAAATAAATAAATAAATAAAACGTTTCAAAAAAATTTCTCCCACTTTTTTTTTTCACAAGATGAATTTGCACGAAATGCCATTGAGGAAAATCTCCTGATGAAGAAGGAGCTGGATGAGGAGAGAACGCGTTATCAGAACCTTGTGAAGGAGTATTCGAGGCTAGAACAGAGATACGACAACTTGAGGGATGAGATGACTGTCATAAAGGTAATGGGAAACTATTTTTACCTTGATACTACGCTGAGATATTTGTAAATAGTGTTCTGTCAACTTTAATAATCTCTCTGACAATGTTTTGTAACTCCTTCCTGCTACAGCAGATTTGGAAATAATTTTGAAGGGTATTTTAGGGCTAAATATTTAGTGCCAAGCAATTTCCCATAAATATAATGGATTTATATTTATATATTCAGTGGCTTCACTGAGTTACAGACAAGGGCACTTCCAGTTCATTTCTCATTTCAAATATAAATTCTCTGTTTGTCCTCAGGTCTGTCTTTCAAACCCCTTCCCGCATCTGTAATAGAAAAAAAACAATAACTACGCTGTAGGGATGTTGTAAGGTCATTAAATATTGAACATTCAGTTTGTTTTTCACTTAGCAGACTTATACACACACACATGCACCAGTACTGGCCCAGTGGATGTGCAAAACCATTTGTCATCTGAACAGAAAATACAATTAGAAACACGAATTTCTGCAGGTGGGATCTGCAACAAAATGTTGCAGTTTTCAGGACTGCAACCAATTTATTCCACTTCCTTCCCTACCACACTCTAAACAAACAAGATGTTTTGACAATGAGGTATACATAGCACACTTAAAACAGAGATGAGCAACTGCAACCGGTCCAGGGGCTTCATTCATGCTCTTAACCTCTCCAGAGGCCATGTGGATTGCCAAAGAATAAGGAGAAACACAAAATGGCTGGATGTCCTCTTTTGGATTTCAAAAATGGTCTTTTATTTAAATGTTGAACAGTATAGGAAGGCACTGTGACCTATTTAAAGGGGTAAATCATTGTACCCAGAGGCATCAATGAGCAGTGATTCACTCTCTTTTTTTGGCCTGAAAAAAGTTGGGCTGGGGATCCTGGAATTAAGGGCCAAAAACTTTCTTGGGAGACCACATGGCTACATTTTCCCACCCGTGTCTTAAAAGCTATTCTTGGGATTCCCCTCCACCACCATAGTATTTTTTTTTAATTCTTCATATGAAAACTTCAGTGTTTCCCAAAAGATTACCAATACTTAGTTCTTGCACAATTGTAGAGATAATTTTGCTACATAAGCAACAGGGTTCACAACCTAAACATAGAACCTAGGAGAATGATAGTAGTGCAGTTTCACATGACCAGTGTAAAGGAGCCAGAACAAAAGCCATTATTTTCAGTTGCACAAATCGAAGGAGTAGAACAAACATTACAGTAAAGAGAGCTGATAGGAAGAAAATCAACTCTTTTAAAATATGGTGCTGGGGGAGAGTTCTGCAAATACCACAGACTGCCAAAAGGACAAATAAACGGATTCAAGAGCAAATCAGGCCTAGATTCTCCCTAGAAGCCAAGATGACTAAACAGAGACTGTCATACTTTGATCATATCATGAGAAGACATGACTTACTGGAAAAGATAATAGTGCTTGGTAACGTGGAAGATGGTATGAAAAGAGGAAGACTGCATCACCGGTGGAGAGACTCAATCAGGGAAGCCATATTGCCTTGACTCTGCAAAGCCTTAGCAGAGCTTTGAAGCCTTGGAGATCTTGCATTCATAGGATTACTATGAGTCAGTTGACTTGATGGCAATTAACAATAACAACAACAAACAAACCTTCCTTGAGAGTTTCACAGTGTTGACATCACTGCCTTAGAAGGCCCTGTTGTCCAGGGTCTCTTTCACACTAGACCATGATAGCACTTGGATACCACTTTAATTTCCATGGTTCTATCCTATGGCATCTTGCTATTTGTAGTTCCATGAACCATTTTGAATCCTGTGTCAAAAAGCTCTAGTACCTCACCTGACTACAAATCCTAGAATCCTGTAAGATCCATCCATGACAGTTAAAATAGGATTGAAATGCTATAATCATCTAGTGTGAAAACGACCCAGGTTGCCATCTGCTCTACTTCAGATATTGAAGGAATCTCAGCTGAGGATTCCAGAGAAGATATGGAAGTATAGGTGGTTTCTTGAGGGAGAAAGCTATAGGAGGAGTTGGAACGTGTTCAAATATACTCCAAGTAGCCTTTTCCCCCATATGGGGACAAGTAGCTTGTGGGATGGGAGAGAGATGGATTTTAATGGGCAAATGAACGTCTGTGAGGGAAGAGTTTAAATGCCTCTGTTCTCTAGTTTTACCCTCTGATCAAGTTTGGACCTCTACCTCTCACCTTCAATAAAGGCAGAACAAAGACACTTGATGGGCACTCCATTTATTTCCTTAACTCATCAGCCTTTAAGTGAGATGTAAATTACTCAGGCTACTTGAGATATTGTTGCTCACAGACTCCAAGGGTCCATTTACACTACAGAATTATTGTGCTGTCATTCCACTCTAACTACAAGTGTTCCATCCTATGGAACTCTAGGATTTGCAGTTTAGGGAGAGGTATTTAAAATCCTCAGCCAGACAACTCTAGTGCCTCACCAAACTATGAAACCTAGGAGTCCGTAGGCAGAAACCATGAGAGTTAAACTAAAATAATATTTCTGTAATTCTATAGTGTGAATGGGCTCCTGATCCAGTATGATATTGGGTGATAGGAAACTAAAGTAGACTTGAAAACCAGTGGAGTTTCCTTTGGTTAAGGGCCATTTTAATGTGATGGGGGACACACATATGTTTTCCTAGCCTCTGCTGAAAGATCTCTTGCCTACCCAGGCTACCCATGTTGAAATACTGACATTTTTGAACCCTCAGAAATATAATCTTCTGCTCCCAGTGACAGCTGATGGCTTCCATTATCAGGAGCCTGTGAATTGGCACTTGAGTTTAACCCCTGCTTTTAAAAAGCTGTTCAAAGTGCTGAATCTATTTGAGGATAGAGGTCAGCACCCTGGATAGCTCCTTCAAAGTTTAAACTAAAACATGGAGTAGATTCACCGCCTCACTGACATGGAAGCCAAGGGTCACCATTGCTTGCTCAAGATTTCTTGAGAAGCAAGAGAGCCAAGGCCCCAAGACAGTGGCACATCCTCAAGCACCTGATGAAATGGATTGCCTTCATGAATGTTCATACCATAATCAAAGTCTTAATTTTTAAGATACCACAAGGTTCTTTGTTGTTTTTGCTGAAATAGTCTAATATGGCGACCTATCTACAAATCCTCAAAGGTAGCTGGTTCTGTTTCGATGATCCAGGGGCTCATTGTCCTGAAACAATGTCCTGTTGCCCAAAAAGTCATCTGGATATGTGTTATTATATTGTTATTATTTATTTCTCTCTTGCCTTTCTCCCGAAATTAGAACTCCTAGTAAATTCCAATTTAAAAAAACAGTACAGTTAAAAACATATAAAAAGTGAACATTAAAATGGAATTAAACTACAATTGGAACCTCATTTATCTGAATTGCTCTGTATTTGGGATTTTTTGGAATTTTGGAACACTGTACCTGTTTGGAAGAGCCTTGCGTCTCATTCATTCACTGCTTGTGTGTGAGAAGTGAGGTTGGAGAAAGACTAAGATGTGTGAAACGGTGGGAATCCAGGTGTAGTGCTTGGCACTAATCCATGCCTCCTACCATTCCACAGATATCTGCATATCTCTATTTTTGCTGCCTGCTACCCACTTCCGCCTTCAAGGTGGTGGCTGTGGTGCTCCTACTCGTTCGTCTTTCCGATCTTCAGTCTCTCTCTTTTTACTGCCAGCCCCACCCACTTCTGCCTTTGAGACAACAGGTGCTCCTCAGATCTGAGAGATAAATGAGCAGGAGCACCACAGCCACCACCTCAAAGGAAGAAGCAGGTGGCTAGTGGCAAAAAGAGAGAGACTGAGGCTCTAGGAGATGAATTAACAGGAGCACTGCAGCCACCACCTCGTAGGTAGAAGTAGGTCATTGGCATCCAAAAGTTTTGGTTTTGGGAGGTTTTTGGATTTCGACATAAGGGAGACTCAACCTTTATTAACAAGATTAAAATGCTTTAAAACTACTCTTAAGTAGTTGTACGGCTCTGATGGATTACTTGTTCCAACAAAACCATTGTTTTTCTGTGTGTATGCACCTCCAGGAATTGTTCCTAACAAGCTATCTGCATTGTGTCAAAACTGGCCCACGGGGTTTCTCTTAGTACTAAGCAGCCTTAATGTAGTCTCTCTCTCTCTGGACAGCAAACCCCAGGACACAGAAGAAACCCATCCAACCAAAGCAGCCTGGAATCAGACTCCAATTACCCATCCATTTCTACCTCTGAGATTGGAGATACAGAAGATGCCATACAGCAAGTGGAGGTATGGAAATAAAATTGAATGAGGCATTGGGATGAGAATCTCGGAGGAATCCCAGCCAATAGATTGCCTTCAGTGACATGATTTGCTCTCTGGATAGTCTAAATGAAGTACATCAAATAGAGACAGGCTTTGAAAATGGGACTAATACGTCTTTGTTCTGCTGTTGGAAAGCAATACTGATTAGTTTATTAGGAGAAGCAAGTGTCAAAACTTGAGCCTTGCACAGAGCAAATTGTCCTGTTTATTTAGTTTGATTAGCTAATTAGAGAGGATTAATTTTTAAATGTATGCTTTTAGCAATCACATAGGCCTGTGCATAGGGAGCAGTAAGTGAAACCCAGTGGTTTGTAATACATTTATATGTACCAGACAAACTCCAGGACTGATTTTAATTCAATTATGTTTTCAGATTGAGAGCCAATGTGGTGTAGCGGTTTGAGTGTTGTACTATGATCCTGGATATCAGGTTTGACTCTCTGCTCAGCTATGGAAACCCACTGCGTGACCTTGGGCGTGTCACACACTTTCAGCCACTAGAAAATTCCATGATAGGTTCACCTTAGGTTCCCAATAAGTCAGAAAACGACTTGAAGGCTCACAACAACAATATGTTTTCAGAACAGGATTCCACATCACAGTTTACATTTCATAACTTTAACAAATCTGTAATAATGTTTCAGAAATACAGTGAAACTTTGTTTGTGAATTGCAAAGATATACTTCTGGACACCAGCAAGAGTGTCAGGCATTTCTGATGTACATTGGATACTTCTCGTGCTCACTGGGCACTTGCGATGCACATGGGGAACCCTGCCGTTCTCTGGCACTTCCTGGTCCATTGTCCACATGCAGATTGGGAGTACTTTGAGACGTGTTGATGCCCGTTTCACTTCAGGGCCCTGGCACATCAGTCACTCATAGTTTACCATTTGTGCAATAGATGACTGTACATTTTAACATCACAGCAGCTCCTAGGTAGATATGGACATTGCAGAATGGCTGATTAATTAATGCTGATAACTGAAGGATTTGCAGTGTTGTTTGTTGCTGGTTTCTTTATATACTCATGAATCTTTCTCCCTTAGATATAGATGTGAATAGTAAGCAGGAACTTGTCTGCTTACAAAAATGTAAGTCCAATGCTGAAATCCATCTATGATTTTTAAAGTACATTAAAGTGAAAGACATTGACATCGCTGTCCTTGTTGGATGTTGGTTAACAAGAGAAAGAAAATTACAGCTTTTTCTCCACTCCTTGTAGGATGTGTAAGAATGTGCTGTGTAAATTTAAGTTGTGGACACCAGAATTAAGACTGACATTTATAACTTCTTAAAAGAGACAACATTTGGTCATCCTGCATGGCCAGCGTTGAAGGATCTCACTGTAATATTTCCGGTATGACTGAAGGACTCAGCCAGTGGTTTTTAGCCTGAAAAAAAAAGTGGATTGTTGTGATATGGGGACAGAGATTAGAGGTACAGACAATAGAACAAAATGGAGGTATTGTTTGCCCATTCCTTCTTCTGTTACGATCTTTCTTGTGGTCTTTGATCACTTTGCTTCTCAGTGTGTCAGTTTCTCCTCTGCTATAGATGAGGTTAGTGTTGCTAGTTTACTGATTTTGAGAACTAGAAAGATAAAGATGGATTTGTGGAATACTGACTCACTTTGGGAGGATTCTGTTTCTGTTGTACCAAAAGAATCTGCTGAGCTTCTTATACTTCCCATACTTGCCCATTAAAGAGTTTATGCATCCAGTGTGGTTCTTTTTTTTCTTTTTCTTTTTCTTTTCCTTGGAGACATTGAAACCCCACAACTACCTTTTGGACTTGGTATGCCAGAGGAATTGTGGAGGTGAATGCTGGTTAATGCAACCCATGCTGGAAATGTTTTGCACAAAATCTGCAATTAACTTCCACCTTAGGGTGTGTACATGGGAGTGTTGGTAAATGATTCTTAGGCCATTTCTGCACTAGACTGTTATAGTGCTCTTATTCCACTTTCAACATCCTATGGAATCCTAGGGTTTTCAGTTTCGGGAGGGACCAAGCAGCCTCTCCCGAAACTGCAAACCCCAGGTTTCCATAGGATGTTGAAAGTGGAATAAGAGCACTATAACAGTCTAGTGCGGAAATGGCTTTAGGCTCACCATTTAGGAAGAGTTTTAAACCAGCCACACTGAAATTTCCTTCTCAACAGTTCAAAGGTGTTGCTGAGTGGCTCTCCATACCATCTCGTGTTCTGCATGTTTTGAAGGCAGCTTGGGGCTTTCTCCTGTGCTTTACAGTAATTGTAGGACTCATCTCTCTATTTTGTTTTAACTCTTCCACCACAGGAAGTTGGCTTGGAGAAGGCAGCTATGGACATGACTCTCTTCCTAAAGCTTCAGAAGCGAGTGCGAGATCTGGAACAGGAAAGAAAGAAACTGCAAAGTCAGTTGGAAAAGAAAGAGCATGAAAACAAAAAATCCCAGGTACGAAGTGGAACATTGGTGCTATCACTATTAATTTTAGATCTTTAGCTGGCATTTCCATTAAAATTTTATAACGTGTTGTGAGTTCAGGAATGGATCTAGTTGTGGTTTGTTGTTATGTGCTATCAAGTCAGCTTAGATGTGTTGCAACCCTGTGAATGAGAGCTCTCCAAGAAATCTTTTATGAAAACCCCCTGCTCAAGTCTTGCAAACTCAGGGCGTTAGCTTCCTTGATTGATTCCCTGAGGTGGTCTTCCTCTTTTCTAGTGCCTTCAACTTTGCGTTGTCTTTTTCAATGAGTTACGTAATTGTACTGATGCAACATTGAACTAGACATTGCACCAGTTGTGTTGCTGCCACATGTAACTAATGGCACTCCGAGTAACACATAGGGAAACAATGGGATCATCATGGTGATAGGGGGCCAGGGCTAATGTCGATCACGGCCAAACCAAGAACCAAAAGTGGGTGGGGATACTTCTTCTCACTTTCCAAACCCTCTTTTCTCACTCTCCTTTCTTCCCCAGCTTCTTCCCTACCCGGCTGGTTGCAGAGAAAGATCAATCATGCCAGAAGTGTGGACTAATTTCTAGCAGAGGACCTAGTGGTTCCTTGCTGCCTCCAATATCAGCAGAGTGGTAAATCCACTCTGGGTTTTAATTTGAACTTTAAAGTTGCTCTCCATGATACTTCAAGGCTTTGGATAACTCTTTTAAACACCTAAGTAGATTTACACACACGTGCTTACATCAGAGGTACTGTGAAGTTAGGCTAATAGACATATTGCATTCAGTCCAAAGTGGCTATGGGCTGTAGGTGTGCAGGTTGCCGCCTGTGCACTGAACATGCTTTCTGGTAGGCAGGCCTTTATTGGCCTACAGACAGCCTCCTAATCTTGACCAACTGTTTACTTAGAACAGGATATATAACATGGATGGTAATACAAGGACCAGACCCTACCACAACCCTAGATGCCAACTCTGTTCCTACATCTGATTTGGGAGCAATATTACAGGGGCCAATAAGATTGTCCATAACATCAGAACTGCATTTACTTGCTCTTCCTCCAGTGTGATATTTGCCATCCTATGCTAGCAGTGCCCCTCTGAGAACAAAAAACAAGATAGTCTCTACTCAAGAGGATAAATGGAGAGAAATCTGACATTAGAGACAGCAGTGCCCCCAAAGCAGCTGCAGAACATTTCAGCCTTCCTGGATATACAGTAAGTGATTTACAGATCACAGTCCTTGAATAAGGAAATTACAAAGAAAGACTAGAAAGAGAAACAATTGAATGGAATTATATTCACAAATTCCAATCCATTAGCAGAGATATGAACAAAGACAATGACTTCATGGCACATTATATTTATTAATACAAGAGTCCTCACTACTGCACATATAACAAAAGGCATCTTCTCAGAGAGAGTTTTGAACCCAGGGAAACTGACTTGTGGTAAGCAGATATATTGCTTTCACACATCAACACTAACTGAGCATATATAAAGATCCAAAAGTCTGATATCAACTTACCCAGCCCTTTGAAAATTTAGGGTAAAGGACACGATTTGCATCTTTCAGAATACTATTACATTTTATCCTACTCCCACAATTCTGTAAATATGCTTTCTACCTGAGGCCTTAATATCACTCTGTACTGCATCTGAAGAAATGAGTTTATATCCACAAAAGCTCATGTTAAAATAAAAACCAGTTAGTCTTAAAGGTGCAGCCACATTCCTTTTTCCTCCCCCCTCCTCCTTTTTATCACCTAGCATCAAACTCTCTTTGCCAGTGGACACCTAGTATGTGAATAGGCCTACCCATTTCTCTGCTATATCAATTTTTATATGTAAGGAGAGTTCTTTTAAAAAATAAATTTAAAAAGATACCCTTCCTATAGTGTGAAATAGTTTAGTCCTACAGCTACTTTTTCATGAGACAGATTTAAAATAGATCAACTCAGAACAGGTTTGCAAAATGTTTTGCTCTGGCAGTCTGTTGGGATTTTGTTCTTTTTCACAAATACTTGATAGATTTCACCTTCCAACTCCAGCCGCAAAAATGGTCTGGGGGCCACAGGGCAGGACTTTACTCACTCCTGTTCCAACTCTAAGGAATTCCCCTCCTTACCATCCTTGTGTCTTTTTGTCATCAGAATGTCTGTATCCTAAGATACACACCTTGGTAATCTCACCCTTAGTTAGAAATCTGTGTGTGATTCTGATGCTTTATTCTCTTGCTGCCAGTTTCTGCCTGAGGACAGGCACTGCAGTCATTGGAATGCACAATCAATGTTGGAATGATTTATCTCATGCTAGGGTTAATTGGCCAGACAATGACTCTGATCCTGAGCTGTCATGAATACAAAATCTAATCAATTCTATTTCCCAAGCAGATAGAAAATTTGTGTCCTGAACTTAATCCTGAGATTTTGAGGCCAGGTAGTAAAAGGCCAGCATTAACAAGAACACCCAAACTTTTTCTGTTAGGTACAGTAGAGTTTGGTGCTAGCATGTTTTTAAAATGACACTTGTTAATGAAAGGAAATACCCAACTTTTTTTGGTGGGACAATGATGAGAGCTTCTCAGATCCTACAGTCAGCACAGACAGTGGACATGTTGACTGGGGATTTTGAAAGTTGTGTGCCCTCCTAACTATTCTGATTTGGCAGGAGAAGTCTTAATTAATCTTCTGTTGTCTTACCTTTCCAGCTGATTTTAAAATGCCCTAGTTTCTCTCTTCTCCTCCCTCTTCCCTTCTTTTTCTCAGCTTATTTCAGTTGCTGCAAACTGAGTTCAGAGGTGCAAAAGTAGTTTGCATTCAATTAGCTCTGCAGGAAGAAGTGGAGAGGAGATTCAGAATCTTACCCTTCTCTGTCGAAATGGAGGCAAAAACAAACTGCTGCAGCATCTCTTAGCTTATCTATTCTACCTCTTTAGTAACTTTTGTCAGCTTGACCACACTCTGATGTTGCTTGGCCACATGTGTGTCAGTTTTCATCTGTGAGATGGTGAGGGTATGAAGTTGTAGTCCACCAAACACAATTTTTCCAGGCTCTGCCAGAGCATAATGAAGCCTCAGCAACTCAGCCCGGTGATGAGAGGCAGTCTTGTCCAGCTAAAGGTAGAACTTTGCAAGACTTCAGATTCAATTCCTTGTATCATCAGTTTTAGAAAAGGCTTACATATACTATTATTAGAACTGACCAACACATTCTTGGAAGGAAAGACTGGGCAGCATGAGAAATATTGGTTTGTTCTGCTCCTAGCAAGCTTTCTACAGAAGGGTACAATGGATGTTGTCAACAGCGCCAGGCTTCCATTTTCTCTTCTTTTTTACTGTTGTGCTTCTGCACTTCTTGTGAGAGCTGTAGCTTAGTGATATAGCGCATGTTTTGCGTACAAAGAGTTGTAAGTTCAGTCTCCCATATCTCCAGTTAAAGGTTCTGGAGCTGAAATGCCAGAAGAGGTACAAGGTACAAAAGGTACCAGGCTAGATTAAGTAAGAATTGATTTTGTATAAACTACCATTTGATCTTGGAAGAAATTGTTTTTTTGGATTCTAGCTTCTAGAATTTCCCCAGCCAGCATGGCCACTGGTGTTTCCAGGCTCTAGGCCACTGCATCTGTTCAAGGCCACTAGGCCCAGCCTGGCACTCTCTCTATAGTGGTGGCCTGTAAAATAGCAAATTGGTAGAGAGGATTCTTGAGAAATACAACTTTGCTTCAGCAGAGGTAGGGAGCCTGGAAAGTGTTATGCCTTCTCACCTGTGACAAAGTATTTCCCGCACTCAAAATGCACAAAATCAGCACAAAAAAAGTTGCTTTTAGACTGTTTATCTGGCCATGGAATAGCAATTGCCTTGTGGTGACATTACGATACTTGGCATTTCTGTTCTCCTACTGACCAGTTTGTCAGTTTCTCATTCATTGACCAATAAGACCCTTTGAAAGAGGAGTGTCCCTTTTTATGTATTCTGCTTGTTCTATGAAAAAGCAACTTTTGTTTGTTTGGGGTTTTTCTGGGACAGAAAGGAGAATCATTTATTTAAAAGATTGCTCATCACAACCAGGGTCCTTGTAGAATAACACTTCCACTTCTCTTTGCAATTCATTTTTTATTAATTTTTGTAAAAATGAAAACAGCAGCCCAAACCAGAAAGCAGGAAGAAAAAATAGTCTATCCCCTTCAGGTACATTAATGCAGGATTTCAACTGGACTAAGGGTGGCCCTTCAGATATTATTGGACTCCATCTCCCATTAACCCTGACCATTAGCCCTTGCTGGCTAGGAGTCCAAAAGCATCTTCTGGATCATAGAAATGATATGGAATCCTGTTCCACCATACACAGCTTTTACTCATACTCCACCATGACATGAATGGCCATCCCAGCCCCTTGAAATCACCTGAGAATGCATAAAAGGGGAGTTTACCAGATTGGATTTCCTGTATGTCCCATTCAAGTGAAGCTCTGCTTGGTGACCACTTGAATTGGGTAACTGTTGAGGAGCGCATAGGCTTCCCAGGGGAACCTGGAAGGCTATCCCCTACTGTACCCTGTAAAATTTTGGAAAGAAAAAATCACCAAAATGACCCTGACACTTTTTAGCTCCATGTTTTTAGCCTTCTCTGAACCATTTTAGTCCAGAGAGAAAGCTTTTTTTTTCTAAAACAAAGTAACCCAAAAGCTTGGGGCTGCATATGGCCCACACATTCTCCGTCTCCATCTAACACCCAGTCTTTTGTCTTCAAAGTAACCTTTTGAGGTAGAGTAAGATAAGAAGCAGTAATAATTCACCCAGTGCTTCCCAATGAACTTCATGACCTTGAACAGCAATAGGCAACTGTGACCTTCCAGAGGTTGCTGGATTGCACCTCCCTTCAGTTCTAGCCAGAACAGCCAATGGTAAAGGATGCTGGAGATGCAGTTGAATGTTTGAAAGATCACAAGTTGCTGAGTCCTGACTTGAGGGGATTTGAACCTGAGTTTCTGAGATTGTGGTCTATCACTCTTCTCAGTATACCAGACTATATTCTCTAAATGAAATGTTCACACATTCAAAACAGTGAACCATAATACAAAAGAACATACCTTGCTAAACATGTGCATTGCACCAGTGTTTTTCAGTCCTGGCATTGCACTGGCTCCTTTTTTCTTTCCCTGCCTTTGTAGGCAATGGGATGTCGCTGTAGACTCATCTACACCTAGGTCCCATTCAGGGTTGCCAGATTGAAAACTGGAGAGAGCTCCTGTACCTTTAGTAGTTGTAACAGAAGGGGGAATTTCAGTAGATCTTTCTTGTCGTGCCGTGTGGTGACAAGCAGCACCTGCTGAAATTGCCTCTTGTAAACGGGTGTTAAAAGTTGTAGGAACCTTGTCCAGTTTTCATTCTGGCAATCTTTCTCCCCTTTAATTCAGTTAGTTGCAATTAGCCAGCATGATTTGGTCTGGGGGTCTGTCATGGATGATGCATCTGCAACAATGGTGGTGCAAGGGGCACTTGTAAAGAAAACTACACAGTTTGCGACAACAAACTGGATTAAGTGAATTGAGGGTCACTGAGGCAGCTGCTAGTGAGAGCAAGAAAAGAAAGGAGAGTAGAAATGGTCCTAAGAGAAACAGCATCAAAACTATACAGATTATGTTTGTAATGGGTGTTAAAATTGCCAAGATAGCAAGTGCTTTCTCATTCAAGAACTTAAGTGTGGAACAAGTCAAGTCACTTAGTGTCATCCCTAATTTTAAACTAGAATTATATAGTATTTCATATACTCTTGTGAGAAGTCCCTTTGCATCTGCAAGATCTATTTTTATAGTTCACAGAACAGACTCCTCAGAATAAAGGTGCTCTTCAGAGACCAATGTTAATTTGCAGTATTCTTTATCCTGCCTTTTACAACAGTTCCAAAGCAGTTTGCAATAAAACAATTTAAAAATACTGTGAAATGTGAAAACACAGAAAGAACAAAACAGCTTTTAAAGCAGCTAAAAGATGACAACCCCAGTAAAATAACAGACCATGCAACTAGCACACATTAGGTAGCACTCACTAAGCTTTGCCTGGTGCCTTAAAAAAGGCATAGTAAAGAATTCCATAATTTGCTCACTGCCAGAGACTGAACAAAGGCACTTTTTGGACGATAGTTCCCAGAATCCTCCACTAACTTCATCAGTGACTTTGCTGGTAGAGTGATTCTGAGGACTGTGGTCAAAAAGTAACTTGTCTGAGCTCTGTGCACCCCATTTTCCAAAATCCCTTTTTCCTGACTTCCAGTGGTGAGAGACACTTAGAGAAGAGCCTCTGAAATTAATCTTGACATGTGTGTGGGTTTGTGAGGAGGAAACAATCCATCAGATTAGCCAAAGGCCCAACCTAGTACCCTGTGATGTATATAGTACTTTGACAATATGCTTCAGGCATTTACTGAATGCAGGTGGGTTGAACTACTTTGCAGCCAACAGCCACATCTTTGGTAGAAATGTGGGTGGGCCTTTTGTGTTGGCATTTATGTAGGTCTCAACCTCCTCAAAGAGGGCCTTGGCCAATTAGATTTCCCCTTTTGTATGGAGGAGGATTAAGCATTCCCCCATACTTTGGGTTTCTGTAGGTTTTTGTGGCAGGGATGGGAATGCTTCAGCCCACCAGATATTGCTGGACGGCAACTACAACCATTCCTCACCGTTAGCTATGCTGGCTAGGGCTGCTTGCATTATAACAACATCTGCAGGGCTACATGCTCTGCAGATACTCCCCTAGTAGTTTACCTTTGGGGCCAGTGTCTGAGTGTTGGAGTAGAAGTCTGAGTTACCAGCATTCATATCTCTGTCCAGCCACGGAAACCCACTGGGTGACCTTGGGCAAGTCACACACTCTTAGCTTTAGAGGAGAGCAATGGCAAATTTCCTGTGAATAAGTCTTGCCAGGAATACTCTATGAGAGGGTCACTGTAATTCAGAATTGACATGAAGGAACATAACAAATTTACTTTTGGCCCTGATGCCATTCTTTGATAGCTTGAGCTGGATGTGCCGTGTTGTGTTGTGTGCGCAGTACCTTCAAGCTGTCTTGATTTGGGGGAGAAACAGAGGATCACTTTGTCCTTCTGCTGACTTTCTGAAAGCTTGGGGATCTCTGCTCTCTATGGAGATCTCTTATTCCTCCTTCAGCATCACCATAGATGAAGAATAGAGCGGGCAAATAGGTTGTCGATAAATACTACAAATGCTAGGGAGAGAAAATAGATGGATTTCCTCTGCTTGTGTTCTAGTTGTATCAGACCCATTGTTTATCTTCCCTCCTCATCAGTTTAATGTTTAGTAAAGACCCTTTTGCTCTCTCAGCCCTTCATTTCATGGCCAAATCATTATGCCGGCAAACAGCACATTTTGTAAGGTGACCCTAGACAGCAGTGAGAAATCCTCCTGCTGTAGTCAATTGTCAAATCAAATCTCTCTCGTTCTGTCTTCTTAATCCATCCAGGTAATTGAAATGAAGAATGAAATGGATTTGGACCGTGATACAGATCTAGCATACAACAGTCTGAAGGTAAAAGCAATTGCTAGGCTAAGGATATATATTTTTTCTGCCCCATGTATCAAGTGCTAATAACCTGCAAGAGTCTTTGCTGATATCAGTATCCAGAAATCTATATGACTGAAGCATACCAAAATAAATATTAACTCTTTACAACCTTATTTCTTCCCTTTAGTTAAGTTATGGGGCAGCTGTTCAGTTTTCTGTCTCTCTGAGTTTAATTTGACTGTGAAACAAGACATTTTGTTTACTGACGGAGTTTGCCATCTTTTTACAGTAATTTGCCCTATCAGATTCTTTCTGCCCTATCAGTTACAATCAGAATATTCTTTGACTTGGATGTTCAGGTGGCATTGTTAGAACTGCCACTGTCTTAGGCTCCTAGAGGAGCTAAGGTGGTGAAACTCAGTTCTCCAACAACTGTGCTGGCTTTTGGTGAGTCAAAAATACCACTTCAAAACACTGGTTTTGAACTGAATGGTTGTAATAATCATGGATATCTGAAAGACCAGTGCCAGCATCAATGGTAGGCATCAATCAGCACCTGAGAAGGCTCACAATCCTGCAGGATTCCACTACCTGTGCCAAGTTCCTCATGGCGCTGCTGCTGCTTGATACCACTACCTGTTCACTTGTACTCTGTGAGGAGTTATGAGGAGCCTCCTTCACTCATCTTGTGCCCTGAGAAGTAACAGGGCACATCCACAGGGAAGTCTCTTCCAAACTACACAATTATAAGTCGAAGGTTTTCACAGCTGGAATCCATAGGTTGTTGTGGGTTTTCTGGACTTTGAGGCCGTGTTCTTTTAGTGTTTTCTCCTGATATTTCACCTGCATCTGTGGCTGGCATCTTCAGAGGATTTGATGGCATGGAAGTGAGACTTCCATGCCACCAGATCCTCTGAAAATGCCAGCCACAGATGCAGGCGAAATATCAGGAGAAAACACTAATAGAACATGGCCTCAAAGCCCGGAAAACCCACTTCCATGCCACCAAATCCTCTGACGATGCCAGCCACAGATGCAGGCGAAATATCAGGAGAAAATACTAATAGAACATGACCTCAAAGCTCAGAAAACCTACAACAACCTATACATAATTATAGTGTTTTGATACCACTTTAACTTCCCTGGCTCCCCCCTATGAAATCTTGGAATTTCTAGTTTTGTGAACTCTTTAGAATTCCCTGCCAGGGAAGTCCTGTGCTTTACCAAACTACAGACTCCAGGATTCCTTAAGATGTAGACATGGTCATTAAAGTGGTATCAAAGTGCTGTGTGGTGTAAAAGAGACCTAGGTAAACAGACAGTGGGGACAGAAGTGAGGAGGTGAGCCCATTCAGAGGCAGGTCTCTCTGAAGTCCTCTTGCCTCTGGACCCCTCCCCAAAACCTGGAGCTGTCGCAGTGGGGGAAGCAATTTCTCCTGTTATGTTCCCCCCAATGCATCTTGCCATTGGTGACCCTGTTGGCTGAAGTATCACAGATGAGGTGATCTCTCTGCAATGGCACCCACGCTGAAGGCTGCCTTGAAGAAAATGGCTGGGCAGATTCTTTGCATCTCTCCCTGACATTCAGGAGATTGAAGGGTTTTTGGTTTTTTTTGTTTATTTATTTATTAGGTGGTTAGTTAATGTTACACCTTTCTCCCCATGTGGGACCCAAGGCAGGATGCACTAAAGAATAAAACAAGGTAAAACTGAAAACTTGATGATAAAGTTAAGGCACAATTAAACAAGATATAATATTAAAATACTATCAATTTGGGAAGGTGTGATATCATATAAAAGCATAATATTAAAGATAAATATTGTAGTATTAAGGATAAAGATAAAAAAAATCTCTCTCCCCCTCCCTTCCTCTCCCTCTCTCCCTCTCTCTCTCTCTCACACACACACACCATAAAGGGACTCACTGCAACTATGTAGCTATCATAAAAAGGTCTCTGCTTGCCAGGGAAAGAAGAACAGAAACGAGGGGGTGGGGGTAGCCTGGGAACAGTAATTGAGAAAGCTTTGTTCAGCAAACAACTCTTTTCGGTGATTCTGATGCTTTTCTGTATTTCTGGGCTATTATTAAACTCTAGTTTTGTTTCAGTGTGTTGCTCTTTCCTCCCCATGACTTTGTACTGCAGCGCTCACCAGCCTTTATCGTTAGCAGTGCTGACTGCAGCTGATGGGACCTGCAGTCCAAAAACATCTAGAAGTGCAAGTGTTCCCTAACCCAATCTGTGTTTTTCAAGGGGCATGACCAGCCGAGAAGCAGAATTGAATAATATATGTACAAGAGTGTGTTGCTTCACACAATGCATGATTTAATATATAGGATATATTGCCAGTGATAGATGTGGGTATATGGTCTTTAAAAGACGATCAGATGAAGCTATTTTCAGTGAGAACATCTGTGTTTATAAGGAGTGTTACCAATGAATAGCAATTTTGGGGGAGAGGTGTTGCTTTTAAACTCTACTTGCAAGCTTTCTGGAAACATCAAGATAGCTGGGCAAGAAACTGAGCTTAATAGATCTTCAGTCTCATTCACAGAAATAGTTCTTACATTCTCAAGTAATAGACAAGCAAGACTATGGTAGACTGCAGGTGGGGAGTTTCATGCATGGGTGTTCCTCGATAAAGAACCACAAAACGAATGTTTGCTGGTCAGAGCTTATAGTACTGGGTCAGATGGACCAGTGGTCTGACTCAGCCTATGTCCTTCTGTTACCCATACAAAATGAACATACAGAGAAGAATATGCTAGAATTCTTCACTATGATATGTACATTTACATTTATGGGGAAGTAGTGGTGGGTATTGCTGTTTTGAACATGAAGGAACTTTCAGTCGTGATCTTTTCCTTCTTTTTACTTGACGTAGAAAAGCCAGGAATGATTTTGACATCTCTGCCTGTTGCTTTTTCTGTCTTTATCTGTGTAAGGAACAAAATGCAGGGGAACTTGCCATTATGCATGCAATAACCATTTTCTAGTGTTGTCTCCACAAGGCATATTTGGATAGCCCTTGACAGAATGGGTGAAAGCCAAAGGATTAAGAGTGTACTGGGGAGAGTCTGATATCTCCTGTCTCAGTGCAAGGAATAAGCAGGGGGGCGGGGTAGGTTGAGCCCTAATTGTGTTGTAGACTCAGCAGCATTGATGCTGACCTAAATACCCTAAAGGCACCAGAGCCCATCTGATCTTGGAAGCTAAGCGTGTTCAACCCTGGTTAGTACTTGGATGGGAGACTGCCAGTGAAGACCAGGTGCTATAGGCTATATTTCAAAGGAAGGAATTGGCAAAACTACCTCCCAAGTATTCCTTGCCTAAGAAAACTCCATGAAAAATTCATGGGATCTCCGTAATTCGACAAGCAATTTAAAAGCACATACACATAAACATCATGGCAAAATATATAGAAGTTCATCCTTTCTTTCTTTCTTTCTTTCTTTCTTTCTTTCTTTCTTTCTTTCTTCTTCCTCCACTCTTCCCCTTTGGCTAAGTAATATATTTCTTATCTTTTACTGTTTTTTCTTTCATTCTGTTTGCAAATATCCTCCATGGACAGTGGCATAAATAGGACTAGTTCTCTTTTTTACTAGTATAAAAATGTTTTGAAAGAATCCATTCAGTTTTGGAGTCACATACACACACTTGTACAAAGGCTAGGCTCATGATTAATGTGTGAGGTGTTTGGAACTGGTAGATAAATCTTTAATGTGAGTCAGTTGGGGAAAAAATAAATCTTAAAGAGATCCAGAGAAGCTGGTAGAAAAACAGAAGATTGTTGGCCCTGTTTGACCATTGCTGAGCAAATTCCTTTGAAAAGAATATGGTAAATGGATTGGATTAATTTAACAGGACAGACAATCTCTGAGGCAATGGGCATGTCTTCCCCAACCTGGGGAAATCTTCCACGTTTGGATTGATTGATTGATTTAAATGCTTTTATCTTGCCCTGTACCAAAAGATATCAGGGTGGCATACAATAAAATCAGTTCAAACAATTTAAAACAATAAAAAGTAAGGCAAACAATAGGGAAAAATGCAGCAATATAACAAGTTCATACATTTTTAAATCACATCTGGACTACAATTCTGAAGACTGGGGTCTGAATCCCCTCTCAGCCAAGGAAACCCACTGAGTGACCTTGGGCAAGCCACACTCTCTGAGCCTCAGAAGGAGGCAAACCCCCTCTGAACAAATTTTGCCAAGAAAACCCTGGAATAGGCCTATCTTAGGGTTACTGTAAGTTGGAAGTAACTTGAAGGCAAACAACACCGTGTATAAACTAGGTAAATTAATTAGACTACAAAGGATACAAGAAAAAAACATGTTTTAACTTGAAATTGAAATGAGGCCAGCATCAGTGCCAGATCTTTAAGGGAAGGACGTTCCATATGTCCATCCACCATGTATTGACCTCACTGTTGGGGCAATCAAGGAGGGCACCTTCAGCATACCCTGTTCTTCAGGCAGGCATATATAGAAAGAAACGTTCCTTCAAAGTATCTAGGTCCTAAGCCATGTAGGGGTTTAAATGTTGTCCTGAAAACCTTGCATTCAGGTTTTAAGCATATCTGTAACGAGTGCTATTCCCTTAAAACTAGTATTATATGGTTTCTGTGCAGTTTCTGGACAACAATCTAGCTGTTGCATTTCGTACAAGCTGTAGTTCTGGGAATGTCTTCATGGGCAGCCCTACATAGAGCACACTGCGGTACTTTAATTAGGAAGCTGTCCATGCACAGACCACCATGACTAAGTTATCCCTGTCCAGGAAAGACCAGTTAACTGGCAGACCAGTTAAAGCTGGCTGCAGGCTCTCTCAACCGTTGAATCCATTTGGGCCTCCAGTAGACGAGGTGGATATAAGAGTTCTCCCAAGCTGTGTACCTGCTCTTTCAGCACCAGTAAACCCCATCCAGGGCAGGTCACTTACCCAGTTTCCCAGACTGAAGAACCATCTGTCCACAAAGTCTTCTTCTTAGCAGGATTCAGCTTGCATTTACTAGCCGTCTTCCAGCCGATTACAGCACCTAGGAATTTGTTTAACCACTGTGCAGCCCCAATTGAATCCAGTGACAAGTAGAGCTGAATGTCAAACTCCTAATTACTTCAACCAGTGTCTTCAGTGTAGATACCAGCACCTCTGGGTTTAATGGTCATGTGGATGACCAGCAATTTCCTATGATATAGAAGGAAAAAGAAAGAGTTACTAAAAATAACTGCATACTTAGTTGTAATTACTGCAGCAGGACAAGATAGCACTTTAACCATCTTATATTTCTCCTCCATCATTCAGTGTGGCCCATTCCTGTAACTATAGAAGTAAGTAAAAGGTTACACTGCAAAAGAGTATCCATCATGGAGTTACAGACATGATCTAACTCTGAGAAAAATGATAGAATTGCCAGTAACTTAATGTTTATAACAAGTTGTTTCCAAACTCTAGCAAAAACAGGGGAACTCCGGTACTAATTCTTATATTCTAAAATTGTTCTAATTTTCAAAAAGGAGACTGTTTTGGTGCAGGGAGGAGCCAAAAGGGACTGGTCTCTCGACAACGCAAATGAAATATCTCCCTGCCTGTAGTGTGCTCCCCCTACCAAGCTGTGAAATTGAATCAAACAATCATAAAGTTGGAAGCACTTATGACTTTTGAAACCCTTCACTAACACAACATGTGAAGACCAACAGAAAGTTCTTCCCACCTTTCTTTCTTTGTTTAAGAAATGAAATATTTAGGTGGGATAGAAATAAGAGGCCTGAGGGCTACCTTTGTTCCCCTCTCCCCTCACTTCAGGTGATATGCTTCATATATCATATGTAAAGTGATTCTTTAGATTTTTTTAAAATAAAATAATTCTAGAAGTGAGAAAATAAGGTGGTATCAATTTGTGGACACCGAAAGTGGTGTACTTGGATTGAATGCACATGATGTTCGTATTGGGAAGAAGAAAATCAGATGTGTATCAATGCTTTCTTCTTTGTGGTCTCAGTGACTGGCACAAATGGGGTTATCTCCATCTGCACAGTGCACAGTTTTGGAACCTTCTAGAGCAGTATGACAAGCATTTTGAGGTAACCCAACCCCCTCCCTAAGAGGTTATACAGCACCCTTCCCACCAAAACCCTCAGTTCCTTATTATCTGCTGCAGCAGCAGAATCAATTAGGCGTTTTCTGACAGAATCTTGTTAAAGCTTACAGTCTTATCGGTTTTGATCTTTGTTCCACACTATGGTTTACGGTTTTGCTTAGCATTTTGACACCTCAGTGGATCGGACTTTTCCAATACCCACATCTCACAGTTGAGGCTGCCATTTTCACAAGCACCTATTTCAAGAAGGGCAGGGCAAGATTTAGAGCAAGATTATCGGCCGAACCAAAGTACATTGCAAAAATAACAACACTCAGTGTGTTTTATGGGCACTTGTTAAGATGGTACCCTTTTGTACTTCCTGATAAGTAAAGTTCTGAACATTAATCACTTCAGGCATTCAACACAGAGGGAATAGTGTATTATCTGATCATTCTAAATGGCAAGAGAAACTGAGGGTACTGTTTATGGGTTGAAAGGGAGACATATTCACGTCTCTTGCATTCAGCATTGGTTTGCAAGTCTCTAGCACCTGCTTTTCTTCCCCAAGGCTGATTGTTGGTAAGTGGCAAAAATGGTACTTTGAAAGTACACTCAGGCCATTTCCACACTAGACTGTTATAGCACTATTATTCCACTTGCCCCTCCCTAAACTGCAAACCCCAGGATTCCATAGGATGTTGAAAGTGCAATAATAGCTCTATAACATTCTAGTGCAGAAATGGCCTCAGTTGCATGGATTCGCAATACAGCTCTCTCAATTTAGTAGATCATTGTGTTTCTGAGGTTTTTGATGAATGGAGTTTCCTCCTCAGGGTTTTAAGAAGCAAATGACAGCAATTACAGAAATGTACTGAGCTGGGGTCAACTTTTCAAATATCATTTTTAATAGAGGCAAGAGTTAGAATCAGAGAACAAGAAACTGAAAAATGACCTTAATGAGCTGAGGAAGGCTATAGTGGATCGGGTGGCACAGAACAACTCTTCCAATGACATCCACGACAGTTACAGCCTCCTCCTGAATCAGCTCAAGTCAGCTAATGAAGAGCTGGAAGTACGGAAGGAAGAGGTGCTTATTCTAAGGACACAGATTATAAAGGCAGCCCAGCAAAAAGATACAGGCAGAAATATGGTAACGGGAAAAAAAAAATTCCTCCAACATGTCTCTGTGTGTTTGTCTTCCTTTCACCATGTTGCCATCTGCTGCTGTTTCTATATGGTTGGGCACACTGG
This sequence comes from Ctenosaura bakeri, assembly GCA_948474755.1. Taxonomy (NCBI): domain Eukaryota; kingdom Metazoa; phylum Chordata; class Lepidosauria; order Squamata; family Iguanidae; genus Ctenosaura; species Ctenosaura bakeri. The sequence goes on from CAOLHI010001974.1 coordinate 271,074, forward strand.
TTTATAGATCACTCTTGCAGAGACCTGGACCTGATTATTTGCAGAGGACTTTTTTAATTAGACCAAGGACTGCTTGAGATTTGACCAAAGACCATATTTAGCGTTAGAGCCAAAGGTTGCCTACCCTTGGTTCACACCAAGTCCAGAACAAAAATTGTCATGAGGATTGTTTTGAAACAAACGTAAAAAAAAAAAAATGAAGATAAAATCATTTTGTTTTTAAATTTTGTAAGCTGGGATTGCCAGTCTCTGCAAGTCCTGTGTGCACAGTCATTCTTGCAAATTATGTCATCATTAGATTGTTTGGCGCAAACCATTATCAATCCAGTTGGCTGTATCACCTGACTTGAAAATACAGACTCAGTTCAGCTTCAGTGATACTAAGTTGGTTGATGTGCCTTAGATTTTAAAATGCAGGGTGTTTGTTATAGGTTATATGTGGCAGGGGCATTATGGCGAGTTGATGCTGTTAGCCCTGCTGGAATTGAGACTGAGTTTGGGATAGAATACTGCATTGATAGTTCTAGCCAGAGTCTAAGGCTTTCCCAGTTTCTGCTTTGCTACCAGTCCAGTGAGATTGATTGAGTCTGAAACTAGGCATCTAGCCAAAGTAGTGAGAAGCAGATGCACTGTCCCATGCCATTATCAGGGTTATCAAGAGACAGAGGACCAGGACCAGAAGCACAACAAGAGTTTTCCATAAGGGTTGCTGGAACTAGAAACTAGGATCTGGTTCACAGGGCTGTTCCATCAATAGCATCCAGGCAATAAAATGTGGTTTTTGTAGCTACCCTGGTTGCTTCCACCATTTCTGGTCCTGATGCTGGCCATATGTAAGTTCTACCTCATGAGTGGTGCCGTAAAATGGAATAATTCATGCTGTCAGCCAGGAGTTGTGCCTCCTAGTGTTTGCTTATGCTCATCGCCTCCTGTGCTCTTGAGTTCTCAGGTGACCACAGGGTTCAAGAATCAGTCTATATGTGTCTACCCACAAACACACACACCTGCCCACTTCTACAGGTTTCCTGGGTGAGGTGTTTTCCTGCCAGATATCCTGTCTTGCCATGCACTGGCAGAACTTTAGTGGGATCATCCTCGATTGAAGTGGCATTATCTGGTCCTAGTGACAGTACTCTAACCTAGGCAGTCCATCCAAAGTGGGCTGGAAAAACAGCATATTTGACAGTCTAACAGGAGGATTAAGGAAGGTGGCAGCTTTAGATGAAATAGGCAGGAAGACCAGCTTCTGGTCACAGAGATCTAAGGGCAAGGATGGATTCTTGCTTTTGTCTTAAGCAAAGACTGAGACCTAACCAAGAAGCCAGGCAGGATGAGGAGGACCCAGTCCGCTCCACTGAGAGTAAAGCCATGTGAGCATACTGTGAACTCTTCCTCCAAAATATAGCCTTCAGTGGCTTACCATAGGAACCATAATTAAGAGATCTAAATCTGAATCCCAACAGATTTTTCATAGAGGCAGGGTGGGCTTTAGTCATGGATATAAGTACAACCTAGTTTATATGTTTCCTTAAGAAATTGGGTTGATACTACTTCACCCATTCAAAGGGTGCCTTCTATTTGGATAGTGGATGAACCCTGGTGGCGCAGTGGTTAAATGCCAGTACTGCAAGCCACAAGGTTGTGAGTTCGATCCTGCCCGGCTCCAAGGTTGACTCAGCCTTCCATCCTTTCGCAGGTCGGTAAAATGAGTACCCAGCTTGTTGGGGGCATGTATAGAAATGTTTCGAAATACATGCTATTTTTTGTAAGTTGTTCACTGCCTCGATCCATATGGAGAGGCGGGATACAAATAAAAAAAAAACACATTACCAATATGACTTGGGACAATTTAGGGTATAGGTATAGGTCTAGATAAGTTTCCTAGAGATTCTGTGGTTGCAAGAATCACCTTGCTCCATTGGATGTTATTTTCACTTTCACTGGATATTATTTTCATTTTCTAAAGCATTAAATGAGAGCTAGAAATTTGTGCCCTTTCACTAGAAAGCCAGCATTCTTAGAATTGCAATGAATGTGTAGTATTAGTTTCTGGGTTACTTTCTAGAACCAGAGGTACTCCAATTTGAGGCAGTTCTACAGTGCTTTGAGTCTGGCCATCTGAGGAGCTTCTAGAAGTAGGATAACAAAAGACCAGGGTAAAATAAAAACTGTTTGAGCTATGTTGCTCCTGATTGCACTTCTGTCTGCACTGACTGAACTGATAACAAAGGCAGATTGAAGAATAAAAAGATTTGGGTTAGTGTAACTGACATCCACTCAGCCAGCCACCTCCCATCCCAGGCCTGGTTCACTGTAAGAAAGACACATTTCTTCATATCAGTTTCAACCCATCTAGTTTCTCGTATAGCTCTGCTACCAACTTTCTAATCTTCATGTGCTACCATGTGGAAAAGTAAGCTTTTTGTTGTTCTCATAGAACATGTCTGCACTCACAGACTTTAAGCTGGTTTAAACTTTTTCCATGCAACACTGGGAACAGTAGTTCTATCAAAGGGAATGGAGGTATCTCTACAAAGAGTTCTCACTTTTCTCACTGAACTACAGTTACAATGAGAGTTAAACCAGCATATCATTGAAATAGATTTGTGTTGTAGAACTTTTCTTTATTGTGCATCCCTCTAGACTCTTCTTGCTTCTTTTCTGTCTGTTTTCAGGCATTGAATTTACCTTGTGGCAAATGCAGTTGTGATTGTAAACGCTTTTGCAGATCAATGCATAGTGATGCATGACTGATCTAGAGCACAAAGAGATGGAAATAATTTATGAGACAAAACATTTCATGGTTGACTTTTTTTTTAAGGAGTCCAGCATCAACATGCAAACCAGCTGGCCGAACAGTGACAAACACGTGGATCCAGAAGATGCAATAGAAGCATATCATGGAGTATGTGAGACAAACCGGTAAGCCTGTCTTTGTTTATCCATTATGAAGGATCAGATCAACTGGAATTAAAACTTTTGCTTTGAATTCATTTGCAACTAATGCAGGGAAATATTCTCAGATGCAGGTAACCAGCAGAAGCAGTAAGCATAAAGAGAATCTAATTACAAAACTGCATCAGTTATAACCTATTCTGTGTACATTATTCTTAGTTGTGAGATTATCACGCACATGCAGAATCTGGTATTTTGGGGAAAACTGGCATCGGAATCTTGGCTACTTTTTTCATAAAAGTAAGTTTCTAGATCTCATGGGCTGAGAACACCTAGGAGACCTTTCAGTGGTGTCTGGCAAAGTTTCCTGAAATGAAGGGGGAAAGGAAATTCAAAAACATTTAAATTGGCTCCCTCAAAGGTTGTGCAGAAGAAAAAATCAAAAACTTTGCAGGGTCTTTTAAAGACTTGGGAGTCAATTTGCACAGCCAGAAGAGTATGTTGAGAATGGGATTTAATAGCTATATAATTGAACCACTTTTGTGATTTCTTCATTGTGTATTCAGACTGCAAACAAGATTGGTCAAGCAAAAGGGTATCTCCCCATGGCTATCTTTACAATGAGAATTGAATTGAAAAGGTACATAATGAATTAATCATTTAGCATTGGGCTGCGTATCCTGTTTCTTCTACATGTCAAATTGGTCATATGAATTAGTTCTTAAGAATGAAATAGAGCTATAGGGGGTGGGGGAAGAAACCTGTTGAGGGCAGATGTAAAATTTCATACTTAATTCCCTCCCACCGGCTACTGTTCTCTTACTCCTGTAGCATTTTCCACACTATCTAGTTATAACACTATGACTCCATTTAGGTATCATGGCAACACCTGTGGAATCCTGTGATTTGCAGTTAAGGGGAGGGCATTTAGAATTCTCTGCCAGAGTACTCTAATGCTTCACAAAACCACAACTAGGATGTAGCCATGGCAGTTAAATGGAATCATAGTGTTGTAACGGGCTTGTGTGAAAGGTCTGTTTTTAACACCAGTGCTGTGACCTCATCCTCCTTGCAGTACAGGCTTTCCACTTACCCTGAAAAGGGCAAAAGAAATTATGCGCAGTGTGTCAGTAACTAGTCAGTCTATCACAATTTATGTTCCACTCTTCTTTCAACAATCTCAGTTTGTGATGTGTATGGAGATACTGCATTTATCCTCAAAATGCCCCTGAAATACTAACATGCCCAAGGTCTCCAAGAGTAGGCAGGGAAAATCTTTCTCAGTTATTAATTTCCTGGTCAAAAATTGGGCTTTCCAACAGTCAGGAAGAATAACAGAGGAGCCAAATTTTTGTGCAAGTTTCTGCTGATATTCTATGCCCCAATTATCTTGTGGATCTGTACTTCTTCTTTGAAAAAAAAAGTTTACCTCACAGAAAGCATTTTTCAAACACTGGTTCTAGAACAGGAAACCTGTTCTCTGTGCAAGAAACATATTTTTTTTGTAACAACAACACATACATAGCTCCACCACATATTTCTCTGCAGTATTTTCCTTTTCTTTAAACATCAAATAGTGTGGTGGAGGAATTATTTTGTGGAGAAATATATAAATTTTTGCACACAAAAATAGTTTGCAGCACAGAAAACATGTTTCCTGCTCTGGAAATGGTGTTTGAAAACACTTTATCTGTGTGATAAACTTATTTTTATGCAAACAAACAAAAAAAACCGTATGCAGTGCTTTCTCATACGCGAATCCGAGGTTGCTGGAAGCATCGCGTCCGTTATTGTGAGTGGACGCTATGGGCACGTGCATGTTGCATCCACTGAAAATAATGGGATACAAGCATTTGCTCTTTTGGTTTTATGCGGAGGTTCCTGGAATGGAGCCACTGCATATAGGGAGGCAGCCATATCATTCCTTGCAGTCCTTCCACCAGCAAGTGAAACTTTTCCCTACAAGCTTTTAGGAATTGACTGCAATGGGGTGTTAATGGTGTGCGTGTGTGTGTGTATTTTTTTTCCTTGGTGATTTTTGGAAAGTTTTAAATTCTATAGATTATTTAATTGCTTTTATATATAACTGATACTTTTGTGTGTTTTAAATCTTCCTCATTTTAATGTTTATTAGCTTCTCTGAGTCTCAGTATTGGGGAAGAGATGGAATTTAAATGACTAAAATAAGAATTAGAACAGTGTCAGGAGTTGAGGGCTTCCTAGCTCTTTCCACAATATTGTGGGATTTGTGGAACAGTGTTGATACCAAAGACTTCTGTAATGGTGGAAGGAGGGATATTATGAGAGTATAGTCCTCTCCACATTCATGGGTGTGACCTTTGCAAAGTTGAATATTCATGAGGCTTGTTCTTGCTTCCCCCATTCTCCTCCTTCTGTTCCCTTTCGTCTTGCCAGGTGCAAAGAAGGAAGGCAAGTGCACCTGGGCGAAAGGCAAGGGGAGGAGGTATGCACATTCTTTCCTTCTCCTCACTGGAGCTCCCTTCCTCCATTCTTTTGCCTCTGCCCCTGGCCCTGAGAACACATGCTGAGGCAAAGGCAAGGGAATGGAGGGGGAAGACAGATGCATGCAACTTCCTTTTCCCCTCCGGAGCTCCCCCTCCCATTCTCTGGCATCTGGCCCCATGTTGAGAACACACAACAACGCAAACAGCAAGGGAATGGGGGGCACATGCACACGCCTTCCTCCTGCCCTCCAGGGCTCCCCATCCAGACCCTGGCTCCCACACTGAGAATATGCGCCAAGGCAAAATGCAGGGGAATGGGGGGAGGAAGAGGAAGACATGCCTCCCTCCTTCCCTTCGGAGCTCCCCACTCCTGTTCTCTCGCTTCCACCTTCCGCACTGAGAGCACATACCAAGGCAAAAGGCAAGGGAATGGGAGGGGGATTGCGGGGGGGGAGTTATTCGCAGTTTTTCCACTTCCACAGGGGTTCTGCACCCCAAACCCTTGTGAAGTGGAGGGGCTATTGTAACTCACATAAAACATACTAAGCAGGGTTAGAACTGTTAAATGCTGCCAACCCATTTCCCTTGAAGCTGGAAAAGCATTTTTAAAAACCTTCTCTAACAAACCACTAGTTTTAGAATGGTAAAATGACCTCAGATGTACACATCTTGTTTTCCTGGCACCCCATCACCCACGTTAGCAGCTAAATTTGTATCTCTGCCATGATTCCTCTTTGATTACAGGTTTCCCACAGCGAGAGTTAATACCCTGAATTTGTGCCGTCTTCTTAAAATTTAGAAAGGGAGAGAGGGAGATGTTTATATTCCTCTCATGAATATCCTCCCATCCATTTATCCAGTGAAACACCAATAAAGAAACTTGGGGAGAGGGTGGAACAGACACAGAAAAATAAAATGGAACATTAATAAGATTACTGCGAGCAAGTCAGATTTTATTTATTTGACTATAATTAACCTCTGTTTAATGGTGCCCCAGTCCTCATCACTTTTTCTGCTTTCAGTTACCTAAGCCTGGTATGGGGAACCTTTGGATGGACAAATATTTTGGACTGCAGCTTCCATAATCCCTTACCATAGGCCATGGTATCTGGGAATTCTGGGAGTTGAAATCCAAAACATCTCAAAAGCCAGAGGTCCACCATCCCTTGAACAGTTAGCTAGATCGCTACATTTCTTTGGAGCAGAGCTTGGAAAAATTACTTTTTGGTCTGCAACTCCCAAAATCCAGCAGCCAGCATGGCCATACTGGCGGCAGATTCTGAGAGTTTTGTAGTCCAAAAGGAGATTTTCCAAAACTTTGCCAATGAACTTGGTTTAAGTAGGCAAGGAGATTCCATGAGAATTAATTTAAATATCTTCCATGATAACAACTTCTTGAAGAGGAGAGAAAAAGATAAATCCATGCCTAGGGCTGTCCTTAGCTGCTTCTCCTCTGCGAACTGTAATCAGTTCCTTTGCCTGCTGCTGATCTCTTCCATACCCTCCAACATTTTGCAGATAAAAACCGGAACACATGCAGCCAAGCAACATCAGAGTGTGGTCAAGATGGCAAAAGTAACTGTTGTGGAAGAATACACAAGCTAGGAAAGGCTGCAGTTTTTGCCTGAGCCTACTAGGAAGGGCAAAATCATGCTTCCTCCCTTTCTCACCCCCTTACCAAGGTCATTTCCGCACTATACTGTTATAGTGCTATTATTCCACTTTCAACATCCTATGGAATCCTGGGGTTTGCAGTTTAAGGAGGGGTCTCAAAGTGGAATAATAGCACTGTAACAGTCTAGTATGGAAATGGCCTGAGTTAACTGAGCGCAAACTACTTCTGTACTTTCAGTTTGCAGCAGTTGAAATAATCTGAGGACAAAAGAGGAGAGAGAAATTGGGACCTCTGAAAAGCAGCTTCAAAGATGGGATGATAGAGGATTAATCAAGATTGCCTCTGCCAAATGGGGACAGTTGGAGGGTACCCTCTTCTTTGTTTTTCACCACCAAAGTTACCCCTTTACAGTTCTCCACAAACACAAGGTTATTCGAAGTCTTGTGTCCCATTATAGTCAATAGATGCTGCAGGCATGTGCCCATTGTGTCAATTGACTACAATAGGACATGGCAGCTGTGTTTTTTTGTTTTATGCAGAAGTTTCTGGAATTGAAACCTGGCATATAGGGCAGGTGCGTTGTACTATTATATTACCAGCCTCCCCTACCAAGATTCACATGGCCAGGTTTTCAACCATCCTGACATCTTTTTGTTTACATAATGTGAGGATCCATAAGGAAAGATATCCTGTAAACTTGTTGGGTTTACAAAAGCTCTGTGTACCTCTAGACAAGTGAAATGCTAGAATCTAGGTAACAATATGATTATTTGGAAGCCATTTGTGTATTTGGCCCTTTAAAGTAGATATTATTCCTCTCTAAGTTCATGTATGTAAGGGATTGGCTTGCTGCTTGAAGTCTGAGGACTGCCCTTCCCAGTTTCCATTTTTTAAGAGAAACTTAAAGCCTGAAAATATTTCCCTCTGCTCTCTAGGGACTTGCAGGGTGGCGGGTCACCTTTATTTTTGCCACTCTGACTGTTTTAGCTCCAAGAGAGGTTTTTTTCCCCCCAAAGCAGCATGTAAACTTGATATTTTGTGGTGAGGGACTTTATATGCAAGTGCCTAATACAGCCACCAGGGCTTACAGGCCAGACTTTCCCCACCCGAAATTGTGTGATGACTCTTAAGTTACAGCCCCATTAGACTGAACTTCTTCTTGGGGGCTAACCTCAAGGGACATTTGTTGACATACAAAACCACTTCTGCAGTATGCTGTATTCTTAGGGGGGTGTTTAATGTTTGGGAGATTGGCCACTGCAATCACAGCTACAGGAATCCTGTTTTGTAGAAAGAGTATACAGAAAAGCATTTCACTTTTGCCAGCAATCAGTCAAATCAGAGATGGGGAATCTTTGGCCCTCTAGATTTTTTTGGAACTGTGGCCCCCATTATCTCTTAGCATGGGTTCTGCTGTCTTCAGTGTCTTGGAGCTGAGTTCCAAAACATCTTAAAGTCAAAGATTTCCAACGTCTTTAACCAAGTGTTTCTTTGACAACTCACAATTTGTAAGGAATATGCTAGCAAACCACTCTTGGGGAAGATACAGTTGAGAGGGGCATATATGCCCTACTTAAATTTCTAGGGCTCAGTGTGCTTGGATGCAGGAATTTAGGAATCATTGGTCTAGTGCTCTGTCTTCAGTTCTTGTTTTTGATGCCTCTGAACAGCTTATAGTGTGACACAGAATGGACTTCAGCTCCTTAAACTAATTTTCCATATTGCATGGGATTTTTTTAGTAATAGTCTTTCCACTCCTGCAGCTAAATGAAACCTGAACGTTTGATCTGTGTGAATGAGTCTGTCTGTCAGCTCAAGAGCAGGAGGACAATGCCTTGAGATGGGTTTACTTCACTGATGAATAAAAGAAGGATCTAGCAACATTATATTAACTGTAGACTGTTGCATCTGTTGAAATGGACTGGAATCTACAAAGAAATGAATGAAAATATATCAGTTAATCTTAAAGGTGCAGCTAGATCCCTTCTTACCTACCCCCTTGTAATGTTGAAACTAACACATCTGTCTCATTAAAAACAGCTGCATGGATGGACATGAACTTTGAGAGTTTCCCATTTGCACATGCAGACCAAAGAGTCATCAGGGATTGCTGTTGATGGGATTTTTAATATTCAAAGCTTAGTTTCCTTCCAGAATAATCCAAGTATTTTAGGAAAAGATTTTGTGAATGACTGATATGTTGAACTACCAATCCCTGTGCTGGTAGCCCAGATGGGATTCAGGGCTGTAGCACATTCAGCAACATTTTAGCACCCTCCTCATATTTCCTTCCATGAGGTATGTTTCTTCAGCTTCCTCATCAGTGCTGCCATTACTTGGAGAAGCTCCATTTTAAATCTATTCCTGATTCAAGCTTGAGTACTAAAAACTTGGGGCCAAGCTACATGCAATGTTAATTAGATAGTTTGCCTTAGGAGTAAGCTGTAATTACAAACACGCAAACCCTGATCAGGATCAGAACCTGCAATTAGAGAGATATGATTCCTCCCCACTGTTGTCCACCTGAATGCAACAGAGGTCTTCTTATTCTTCCCATTTTTCATATCTGACTCTTCTTTTCTCATTCTTTCCTGTCCTCTTCTGTTTCCCTTTCCACTGTCCTTTCTTTCTAGCAAGACTGAGGACTGGGGGTATCTGAATGAAGATGGAGAGCTCGGCTTGGCCTATCAGGGTCTAAAGCAAGTTGCCAGGTCAAACACTTTTACTTCTTTGTCTTCTCTTGTTTTTTCACCCTGTTTCTTTGTAGCGTTTTTCTTCTTGCTCATGTGGAACTGTGAAATGGATCTAATTGACAAATATCCAAAACTGGATTGCTATGTAGTACTTCTGGTCCCAAGTCCAGCCTGTTGCTTGGGTAGTGACTGCTACCAGCTCTGTAGATGGTCTAATCGGATGGGCTGTCATTAAACATGGTACAGCAAGAAGTAGAGAGTTGCTGCAGTAATTAGGTTATCAGTGATTGGCTGACTAGCTAAGCTGAAGCTGGATATTCTAGAGCTAATTTGCCCAGGGAATATTGTCATAGGAAGAACCAAAGAAACACTAGCACATTTTATTTGGTATAATTTTTTGTGGACTGCAGTCTGCTTCATCAAAAGTGTGGAATGTTGCTTTAGTTGGCAGACATGCTTGGGGGAATGGGGATATTGGAGAAATGAAATCTAAATGTACAAACATTGACCATTATATTAATAGTGGCTCTTGATAAACAGTAGCTGAGTGGTAACATAGCACTGATAAGCAGATCAGCACATGTATTGTGATTAAAAAAAGTGTTTGTCCTATCCAAGTCACAATATAGTTTGATGTCTTAATGACTTATAGTAGATAGGGGTTTGTAGTCAGTAGGGTCACAGAGAATACAAACGCAAAAAATATAGACAGTGACAACTGCCTAATCAGTGGCCATTGACAAGCAATAGTTGGGTGGTACCACTGATGTTCCTGCAGAGGTGAACTGGTTGACACAAGGCATGAGGTTTTTAACAGACTTCATCCCTGTTCAAGCAACAGTCTGTCAATGCAGGCTCCAGATCTGAGAGGGCTCATGGCAGAATGCCTTCTGGAATCTCCCTGTGATTTTATTGGGCTTTGGTGGACTTAGCAATAGCAAAAAGCAGTCATCAGTGCCTTAGAATGACCATTTTAACTTGCCACAAAACAGGAGGAAGCAGGTCTTGCTGGGGCCAGAACAACTTCCTGAGGTTTCTAGGTGTTGATACTCTCACGTGTCCACATTTTATTGGTCAGAGAACAAGATTTTCACAGGTGCTTCAAAGGCAATAAACAGTATTTTGAGATTGCTGTGCCTGCCATGAGAACAGTGTTAATGTGTTACACCCACAAAAGTAAGTTTGTCACCAAGCCTGCACCCCTTCCCCAGAAGAGCTGTGAACAATTTTGGTCCTTTTATAAAAGTATATGGTTTGTTTGTTGATCATATTTGCTTACTGTAGCCTGCTTTTTTTCCATGAAGCCCACGGTGGCTTACCTCGGGTTCCCTGGAAGTCTCCCATCCAGAGTCTGCCAAGATCTTCACACTTTACATTTTCAAGAATATGTTTAAAATACCTTAAGTACACACCTATATAATGCAGGTGTGAGGCTTTAGTGCTGAATCTCGCCCTCTCTTGTTCCCAAGATGCCAAGCCCCCTTTCTCATAATAGCTGCTGTTTGGTGGTTTCTTGGCTTTGTAAAGGTCTTTTTCTCCTTCTAAAATAATTGACACTGCTCTTCTGTGTCTTCATTGCTGGTGTGTATGTATATGTGCCTTCACGTCACCTGTCAACTTGTAGCAACCCCATCAATTTCATTGGGTTTTCTTAAGCGAGTAATGCTCAGAATTGATTTTGCCAGTTCCTTCCTCTGAAATATAGCCTACAGCACCTGGTATTCACTGGTAGTCTCCCATCCAAAGACTAACCAGCTGTAACTTAAAATATTTTTCATCCCATTCTTTTGCTTTTGGCCCCACCCTTCAGTGGGAAATGTTCCCCCAAAAACTTATCTCAAATTCAGTTTGGTCCTTGGGATGTGACAGCTTCCCTCACACTTCCCAAAATGTATCAAAAGTAGATCTTAGGTTTTGCACTACAGGTCTCAGAATTGCCTAAGAAATATTGCCAGTAGCACCAAGTAGTTTGCATATACCTACATAGCTGGGCAATCAAGAAGGACATCATGAAAGATAGAGGCATATGTGTGTGTTTGTGAAATCAATAAATCCAAATGTAGCAGATAGGCAGATTTTTCCTATTAGGATGAAAAATTCTATACAAAGATATCTGTGCACAGTTGCTTCATTTGTAGGATTTTTAACTTAAAACTTTTCAAATGGCTTTCCTTGGCCTCTGACCACTTATGCACACACAATTCAGTATGCATATGTGTTACAATATATCATCAGGTGTAACTAATATAAACGAGCACCATTTCTATTCACTACTCTATCATCTTCGATTTGACATGGCAGTGAAATAAAAGAATGATTTCAGCCATTTATCTTCCCAAAGTCTCCATCTCTGCAGAAACAACTTGTCATTTGTTCCAGTAATAACAAATGTTATTTCATACACTACTGAGTTGTAGATGCAGAAGCTTCAGATCAATTTTTTAAGAGCTTTAATTTTATTTTAGCTGATTCAGCTCTGTGAGGTTTTTTGAGTTGATTCTAGCTCCACAAGGCATCTATCTATCTATGGATCTCAGCAAAGGAAGGCGTGGTGGTGGTGGTGGTGGTGGTGGTGGAAGAAGAGGAGGGAAAGAAAAGGATATAAAGTGTGTCCAAACCTTTTTTATCTCTCAGAAAGCTGGCTCTCACAGTTAAAACTGTGTGCCTTCAAGTTGTTTCAACTTAGGGCAATTCTAAGGCAAACCTGTAATGGAGTTTTCCTGGCTAGATTTGTTCAGAGAGGATTTGCCTTCCTTTGAGGTTGAGAGAGTGTGACTTGCCCAAGGTCATCCAAGTAGGGATTCAAACCCTTTGTTTCTCAAAGTCCTAGTCCAGCATTCAAACCATTACACCATAGCTGCTCTCAGACCTTGCATTAAACTGGGGGTTTATTTTATTTATTTACGAAGCAACTGCCAAGCAGCTTTTCAGATCCATCCCCTCCCAAAGCAACAGATATAATCAGGCCATATCAGATATTATCAAAAATGGTAAGATATAAGGTAGTAACGTGCAGGAAGTTTCAGTTGAAGGAAGCCAGTACAGACCGTTCAGCACATGAGACATTGTTGTCAAAAGTAGCCGTCACCAAAATTGCTGAATCAGACAAAGCTGATTTTGAAAAATTCCTGTCTGCTGTTATCACCGGGGCTTCTTCATAAAATAGCCAGTCCAGAAGTACCTTCAAGCTCTGCATCCAGTTCTTTTGGGTGTGTGCAAGCCCTGTTCTCTACCACTCTCCCGATGAACAGACATCACAGCCCAGAGGTCCTCTCTGCCTTAAGTTTCAACTCGCTCAGGAGATTTCACTCCACTTCCATTAGGTGAGAAAGAGAGGTAAGGCTGGAAGTCAGCCATGTCCTGGTGGAATTAACAATGTAAGTCCAAGCAGCTTCGCACAGATTGGGATGGACAAAGTGTAACCCTTGAGACTGCATGTGTGTCTTTTTAGTGGCCCTTTTGGGACTTTTTCTGGCCAGAAAATGTAAATTGCCTCTCTTGGAAGCCTCCAGGAGCAGCAGTTTAAATTTTAAATAAATCACACACAGAGAGATTACTTAACACAAAAGTGGGCAAAGTGTGGCCCTGGGACTACCTATCGACCCCCAAAGATATTTTTGTGGCTTTCAACATCTCCAGAATTCTCAGCATGACCTTTTTCTGGCCAAAAGAAGAAAGTGACTTGCTGTTTCTGGAGTGCAACAGTTTACCTTGTTAATAATTTGCAAGGCTTCCCTGTACTGTTTAACATTTAAAAATGCCCAGTTTTGAGAACCAGAGGAGGACTGCAACTGTTAAGTGGATTTGCAATTGGTTGACCAACCAAACCCAAAGGGTACTCACCAATGGAACCTCTTCATCCTGGAAAGAAGTGACTTAGAGAGGTGCCACAGGGTTCTGTCCTGGACCCAGTGCTATTCAACACCTATATCAATGATGTATATGATGGAATAGATGGCATTCTTATCAAATTTGCAGATAACACCAAATTAGGAGGGTTGGCTAATACCTCAGAGGACAAGATCGGAATTCAAAATTACCCTAACAGATTAGTGAATTGGGCCAAAACTAACAAAATGAACTTCAATAGGAAGAAATGTAAGGTGCTACACTTGGGCAGAAAAAATGAAATGCACAGATATAAGACAGCTCAACCTGGCTTGACCACAGTATATGTGAAAGGGATCTAGGAGTCTTAGTAGTCCACAAGCTGAACATGACTCAACAGTGTGATGTGGCAGCTAAGAAAGCCAATGCAATTCTGGAGTGCATCAGGAGGAATATAGTGTCCAGATCAAGGGAAGTAGTAGTACCACTCTCTTCTGCTTGGATCAGACCCCACCTGGAATCCTTTGTCCAGTTCTGGGCACCACAGTTCAGGAAGGCTATTGACAAGCTGGAACGTGTCCAGAGAAAGGTGACCAAAATGGTCAAAGACCTGGAAACCATGCCATATGAGGAGTGGCTTAGGAGCTGGGTACATTTAGCCTGGAGAAAAGAAGAGGTGATGTGATAGCTATGTTTGAATATTTGAAGAGATACCATCTGGAGGATGGAGCAAACCTGTTTTCTGCTGCTCCAGAGACTGAGCAATGCTTTCAAACATCAGGAAGAGAGATTCCATCTAAATGTTAGGAAGACATTCCTGATGATAAGAGCAGTCCGACAGTGGAATATGCCGCCTTGAAATGTGGTGGCGTCTCCTTCTTTGGAAGTTTATAAACAGAGGTGGGATAGCCATCTGTCAGGAATGCTTTGATTGTGTACTCCTGTATGGCCGGGGGTTGGACACGATGGCCCTTGTGGTCTCTTCTAGGTCTATGATTTTAATTTATTTCTGGCCACTTTGTTTTTGTTTTCATTTTTCGGTAGTACTTGAAGCCCACAGTAGGTCCCAGGGCATAAGAGTTCCCCAGGAGTTTCTGCAGCTGCCCATTCTTGATTTTTCAAGTCTGTTTGGAGGTTTTTCTCCCATTTAGGGGAAACATTGGCAATCCATGTGGCTCCTAAAAATTCCCAAGGGCCCAGAGATGTTAAATTGGTTCTCAGACCTACCAAAGTAGCTCAGCCTGATATATAGATTAAAAAAAACTAGTGAGATGCTTGCAAGCCAAAAGTCATGGAATGGAAGACAAGAACTAGTACTTTCTCTTCCCAGCCCATTAGGAAAAAGTGGTGTCTTTAAAGACAGCATTGTGCCCTTCTCCAACCTGCACTGGACACTTGTAACAAAAAAGTGTCATGGTCAATGATATTAAATTCAGAATCAAGGGGACTGTATCCCCTACAATTCACCTCTTGGTGCAGGTCTTCTACTAAGACAAAGAAGTCCATTTCAGTCCTGAAGCTACATCTGAATCTAGACTGGAATGGATCTCAATCATCAGTTTCCTCCAAATCCACCATAGTCTCCAACATCTTGCCCAGAAAGAGATGAGACTTGAAAAGTGGTTGTTTCAGAGAGTTTGAGAAGACCTAGACCAGGTTTCTTCAGTTAAGGCCACAAAACTGCTTCAAACTTTCTCTCGAGAAGACTGATGCCTATGTGATCTGGAAGCTCTTAGAATCCATTCCAGATGAGACCCAACAGTCTTGGAGTGGTGCATTCCACACTAATAAGCAGATGCCACATTTGCTCAGCCATGTGGAATGCTCCCAACCTCCAGTTGTGACCAACAGGACTAGTTCCAGGATTTTGTAGACCTTCAGCAATAGACATATTCTTCCCATCTGTTCTTTTCTTCTTCAAGGTGGAATCCAAAGTTTGGCACAGATTACCTAGCATGAAATCTGGCATAAAGTAAACACGTTGTGCTGTGATATTATTGGCATAGATCCCATCAAAAATTGCCTGACCCTCTGGTGTGTTTGTTCAGTCCATTCTCATTATCTCTTTGTCATCCTTGTGTAAACCAGGCCTGAGACTCCATGGGAACATGCTGATGGATCATTGTGGTCTTGTTTGTAGAGTCTCTTGGAAAAAGCTTTGAAAGGGGATTAATGGAGAGAGATTTCATTTTAGCAGACTCTAATTGGTACCTTTAAGAATCAATTTTGTTTGCCAAATTGTTAAGCTTATCAACACACTCAGTGGTGTAGTCACATGCAGGAGGGCCATAACCTTTTCAGTGATGAATCACGCTCATTGGAGTGGGTGGAAAAGAAGTCAGAAATGTAAAGAAATGTTCCACGCAACCTCTCTTACTTTCCGTAGCTTGTTCCTTAATTTGTCATTTGTGCAGAACTACACAGTATGCACCCATTTCAAACAGAGTTCTTTTTGTGATTTAAAACCTCCCCTCCACTTTGCTGTAGAAAGCCATGGTTTTAATTTCCCTTTGGTTTGATCTTGGTGGGTTTTCTTTTGCCCTTTTAACTTCTCTTTTTTCCAGTCTCATTTTAAAATAAAGTCATATTTTAAAAATTGATACAGAACTTTTCACACTTTCTCCCAAGAGGGGCAGCAGCAGGATACAAGGAAGTTCATAAAGCACGGCTTAGGTTTTCAAAAAGACTAATGGGCTTTTGACCTTTAGCTAGAGCTCTTAAAGGGTCCTCAGAAATAGCCTGTGTCTTTGTCTTCTCAATAAGAGTACATGCTCAGGGGAATTGCTCACAGGTTTTGAGGTACAAAGTAAATAAGGTGATATTCTTGGTATGTGTGAGGGGATGTTTGTTGTTTGAAGCGTACTGAAGTTCAAATGTATTCTTTGATCCATTATTCTGTAGAATCAACATGGCAGGAGTCAGCAACTGGAAAGTCTTGGGCCAGACCAGTCCCTTTGACTGATTACCCCCATCAGCCCAAAAAGAAATGGTGGTACCCTGAACAGGCACCACCATGTTTGAGGGGCCACAAAGCAGGGAGTTTGTTACTCTAAGAGGTGGCAGACATTGGGATCCACCCACAATGCCAGCATCTCCTTGGAATTTAGTGGAATTATAGCTCAAAGGAGGCCTGCAAGAGGATCTTTTCACCTATGTATGCCAGGACTGACTATAGAAAGGGCTCTAGTTAAAGTTAACAAATCAGAAAGCAAGGTGTGAAAGGCTGGGTAGGGAGAGAAATAGGGGTGACAAGGATGATAGTTACCAATCCTGAAGAAAGTAGAAGCAGAGTGGTTCAGACAGCGTCTGAGTGTAGCAGGGATGAACAGTGGTCTGGGCATCATGTATTACGTCCAAGTACTGGTTGTCTTAACTCTAGGTGATAAAAGATTAATGAGAGTCATGACAATTTCTTAATGTCTGATCGGGCAGAGGGTATAGGGAAGATTTTCATAGAGTAAAATTTCATAGATGGTCCCTGACTGCTTTACCTGGGCAGTTTTGCCTTCCATTGTTTTTGGATGTGCACAAAGCCTGATGTGTGGAAAAGATTAGCGTAGACCTATTGGCATCAAGGTTTCCTGCCAATCCCCTCTGAATTCATGACCCAACCATGTCAGCCTGACTTAGTGCTCTTCTGGCCAGCATGCCTTTGATCACATTTTCCAGTCATAAATATGTTCAATTATGAAAATAGCACATCCTGCAGGTTGTTGGGGAGAGTACGGTATGGTAACATGTTTTTTGAGGGCACCCTCTCCTGTGCCAGCATCTTTCTGCCAGCCATGTGCAGGGATGCTGAGACTGTTTATAAGGTGGGGAGGGGACTCAACATTGGCAGGCAGGTTGTTATTAATTTTGCTTACTTGCAGTACTTGCAGGGGGTGGGCAAATATTTTAATTTACTTATGTAATTTACTTAAATAACTTTGCCCACCGCTTGCAACATCATCACTGAAGTATTCTTAAATATGAAAACGCTTACAAGCATGATGTATGATCAGGTGTGCCCTCCCTGTGTCCAGTGTTCACTGAACCCCAATTGCTATGGGTGGGTAAACTCACAGACTGCCTTAATTTTGCAGTTTTAATAGAACTACTGTTTTTTTAAAAAAAAATGTATGAATTTTTGTCTGCACTTTGTTTTAATTTGTTGTAAGGTGCCTTTGTTCATGCACTAGTAGAAAGACAGAATAGAAATGTAATGAAATTAAAACTAAATAAAAGCCCTACCACCCTGTGTTATCCAATCCCCTTTCTAGATGGATCTGATACATTGACTGGAAACAGGTAAAAAAGCAAATGAACCAAGCCCTCAAATAAAATTTGTTTTAAAGAGGTTTCTCATAGTGCAGCAAACTAGATGCGCATTTCTTTACTCAGAGGTGTGACTACGAGAGGAGGCAAAATAGTAATTTTTCCCTACCCCCATGGAATTTTTCTTCAGTCTCAACATTTCTAACATTGTAGTAACTTAAAATTTACTTTGAGCATTTAGAAATAGAATATAGGCATCCAATGAAAAGGGACAGGCAGAGTGACCAAGGGAACATGGGCACAGCAAATGTAAGAGTTCTAGGCGTAGAAGATTTTTACTCTCTGCAATGCTAGACATTTGGAGACTGAAGAAATATTTTGTTTTTGGGGCAGCAAACTTCTTATTTGGGTGGTGGAGCCTTCATTTCCTCCCCCATTAGTTACACCCCTGCCTTTATTCCAACCATTACCTCTGCTCCAGCAGTAGAAAAACCTCTAGAACCAGAGGCACAAACCAGAATGAATGATCTCACTTTTTTAAAAAATGGAAATATTATCTGTCTTCCTTTCTGAGTGGGAATCTAAGGGTTTTCATAGTTTATCAGGGTGGAGCAGTGAAATAGGCCTGCATGTGAGGATCATTCAGTGGTTTAAGAAGAGACCATGACTTAGAGGTGGAGCGCAAGCTAAATAGCTAAAAGGTTCCATGTTCTGTCCCGAACATCCTCGGTTGCAGGGAAAGCCAACTTGCCCAAGACACACTGGAGAGCCACTGCTAAGCAAAGTAAGATGTACTGAGCTGGATTCAATTTTAAGCAGCATGTGACTTTCTGGTCATTTCCAGACTCCCAAAAAATACTATTCGGGATCTTCATGAAGTGCTGGGATATGTATCATTTAATAAAAGAATTACACCGCCTGTAAATTAAGTTAACCAATTTTTGCCAATTATTTTCAGGTATAGAGAATCCACACAAACAACTCCTGCAGGCTGCAGTGACCTAGATAAATTTCAGAGTCATTTTGGCTTGGTTTAACTGCTCTTTAACCACTTGTTCTCTGTCTAATTTGCCAGGCTAAAGAATATGTTTCCCCTTACATTTTGAATATATATATGCTCATGGGCAAAGTGGGTCATTTCATGAGATCTGGCCCTTCTTTTATGTCTTTCATAACATACACAATGAGAAATACAAATAAAATTGCAGTTGATCTCCATCAGAATTTCACCCCACCAGCCGTCCCTTTTTTAAAGATACTTCTTAAAGGCAGCATTCCATCTTACTAGATGTGCTCAGTCTTCATTGGGAATTGTTTTGGAGTGCTACGGTCTTATCTTTCCCCCACTTCTGCAAACCTTGGGGTTCCTGTGGCCCTATAACACCTTCCTCTTTGGGTATATAGATATCTGTGCATAAAAAGTTATTTCCTTGTTAGTAAAAGAGTAATTTTAAATATGAAGTCAGTTGGTCTGAATTTTTCTTATGTACCTGATACAAAAGTGCCTTGGAACGAACTGTTACTGAGAGCTTGGAATATTAGGTTTAAAAATGAATTCATTAATGTTGATCATTGCAAAAGAAGAAAATTAATTCATTGCTGCTCAAATTGAAAAGGCAGGAGTTTAATTAGCTGCATTAATTGTAAAATAATTAATTTATTAAATCATTAGTTTTTAAAGAGATTGTGCAATTTACAGAAAATGGCATGCTTCCTAGTAGCTTTTTTTTTTTTTGGCTCCTTCAAGACTACCATTTTTGTAGCTTCTGTTTATAGAATTATAAATTTTAGGGCTGGAAGGGATCACAAGGATCATCTAATCCGACCCCCCCCATGCTGGAATACGCAACTAAAGCACTCTAAAGAGATGCCCATCCAACCTCTCTTTAAAGATCTTCTGAAGCTGTTTATTCCACTGTAGAAGAGCTCTGTTGCACTGTAGAAAAGCTAATGTTTAGGAAGAATCTCTTTTCTTGTAATTTGAATCCATTGGTTTGTGTTCTCATTTCTGGAGCAGCAGAAAACAAGTTGCCTTCCCCTGTGTTACTAACACTTCCCATTTGCATTGGATTAATTTCCCACAGTCTTATTGGTGACTAGGTGTGCTGGGATGTGTAGGGCAGTTTGTACATCATTTAAAAACTGCTTGTTTGTAGAAGACTTTGTACACTGTTAGCCTTCTCAGGGAGAAAATTAATTGTCACATAGCTAGTTAAATTTAACTAGTTATTCTTGAGCTCTGATTGAATGCTGTTAAGACAATCTGTCTTCAAGCCCTGTCCATAATGTCTGGATGCATCATGGCTAATCATTTTGAACCAAACTCCACAAGTTTCACCTCTGAAATTTCTGTTAACAATACATTCTGTCCTTTGCTATCTCCATGAATCACGTCACGGGCATGAAGATGTGCCAGTCCCCTGAGAATTTCTCCAGTGAGGTATGCTACCCAGTCTTCTTTCAAAGTATTTCCTTTGGTAATCTTCACAAGGTCCGTAATAAAACCTGCACCACAGAGCTCCGTAACATAACATGGTAGATCACAACATGGTAGATCATAAGCTGAACATGAGTCAGCAGTGTGATGTGGCAGCCAAGAAAGCCAATGCGATTCTCAGTTGCATCAATAGGAGTATGGTGTCTAGATCAAGGGAAGCTACAGTAATAAATAATAGATAATTGAGTGTGCACTACAGGATATTCCAACATGGCCACAGCGGCAGTAAGAAGGAAGAACACAGTGCAAACACAAATACAAGCATCAACCCAAAGAAGGCCTTCACTGGAGATGCAGCCAAGCAGCCAAGATCCATACCAAATGTTACTAGAAGAAGTGAAGAAAATGAGAGAAGATGCAAAAAAGGAAATGAAAGAATTATCCTTAGAAGTTGAGAAAGAAGTTAGAGAAGTGAGGAAAGACATGGAGAGTTTTGGCAAGAAGCTGGAACTAGTCACGAGAGATCTGAAACAAATGAATGAGAAGATGGAAGAAGTCCAGGTCAAGACTAAGCAGATAGAGAATCGTACAAAGGACATAGAAGAGACAACAGAGAGAAATGAAATGAAAACAACATTAATGGAAATCAAATATCGCGAGAAGTGCCTGAAGATTAGAGGTCTAGAGGAAACTCAAGGAGAGGACCTATATGCTAAGCTCATTCCAACGACAGCACAATTTATTAACTGGCCTACTGAACAACTTGATATCAAGGTCGATTGAATTTTCAGGATCAGCTCGCTAATTGCAAGGAAAAGAAAACTCCCGAGAGACATCATGATTTATTTTGTGAGAGAGAGGGTGAAGGATTTGATTATCCCAACAGAGTTATAATAATAATTTAATTCTGGACAGAGTGGAACTTAAAATCTTTAAAGATGTGACCTCTCAAGTATTGAAAAGGAGGAAAGATTACAATTTCCTAACCCAGGTGTTGAAGAGAAAAGGAATTAGATACAGATGGGGAAGAGCTGAAGGAGTAATACTAACATATAAGCAAAGAAGATTTACATTAGATTCAGTAATGAAAGCTAAAGAATTTCTAAGAAGACACAAAGACGACCTGGAGAAAATGGACAATAAAGAAACAGAGAAGGAAAAGAATGAAGAAAGGAAGAAAGAAGAGAGAGAAATAAAAGGGCAAACAATGAGTAAAGAAGAGGAAGTAAAAAATATATTAGAAGAATCAACACTATCAGAGGAGGGTACTAACATAGAACAAGAGGAAGAAGAGATTGACCCGGAAATAGAAGAAGGAATAACAGAAGATCCAATTAATATCTGAAGATAAAACAAAATTTAGAAGCAGAAAATGCAGATTAAAATTATTTCATGGAATATTAGAGGATTAAATTATTTACCTAAACGGAAAAGAGTCTTTCATATTCTAGAAATACAAAAATGTGGGATTATATGTTTACAGGAAACCCATATAAAAAATACAGATTCAGTATTATTACAGAACCCAAAACTAGGAGACCTGTATACAACAGCAAAAAAAAAAGAAAGAGGGATAGCAATATTTGTGAATAAAAACTATAAAGCTATAGAAGTTTTAAATGACCCAAACGGTAGATATTTAGGTATAGAACTAAATTTATTAAACAAGAAAACATTAGTTTTAGGAATATATGGGCCATTAGAAAACAAGAGAGAGTTTTATAGAAAATTAGGACAAAAATTTTTAGGACTGGATTATTCAGAGATAATAATAATGGGAGATTTTAATGGGGTAATTAATCCCGAATGTGATAGACTAGGAAAATTGAAGTCTAGTAAAAAGAAAGGAAAATTGCCTAAATCCTTTTTTCAGATGATGGATATGCTGTCGTTGATAGATGTAGGGAGAGCACTAAACAAAAATATAGAGGACTGTACCTATTACGCCCAAGTCCATAAATCATGGTCGAGAATTGACATGTTTTTAACATCAAAAACTTTATATTAGAAAATAAAGAGAATGGAAACAACCCCAAGAAGCATTTCAGATCATAACTCAACAATATTGATGATGGAAGATAAAAAACAAGAGTTCACATGGAGATTAAAAGATAATTTACTAAAAAATGAAAAAATAGTACAAAAAGCTAAAATTGAGTTAGAAAATTATTTTAAGGAGAACTTAGATAAAGGGACAGCAACAAACATAGTTTGGCAGGCTGGGAAAGCTTTTATAAGAGGTTTCTTCATTCAACAAGATTGCTATTGGAAAAAAGAGAAAAGGGAAAAGGAAGATAAAATAACAGATGACATTAAAAGATTAGAAGAATTAAAGAAAAAGCCAGAAAATGAAGATATAAATAAAAAAATTAAAATATTACAGAAACAAATGGATATTAAGATAACGGAAGAAATAGCTAACAAATTAAAATTCACAAAACAAAACTACTTTTTTAACACTAATAGACCAAATAAGTGGCTAGCATACAAGCTGAGAAAGGAAAGAGAAAAAGAACGATTCAAGAAATAAGAATAGGGGAAGAAGTATGTATAGAGCAAGAGAGAATCGAAGAAGCATTTATGAAATAGTATAAAGAATTGTACTCCAAAGAGATTATGACTCAAGACAAATTAGACAAAATAAGACAATATCTAAAAGAAAATGAGATATTAGAATTTACAGAGATGCATAGGAATATGATGAATAGCCTAAGGAAGAGATCATTGAAGTGATAAAAAGATTAAAATCTCAGAAAGCCCCGGGCAGAGATGGGTTCACCGTTTTATATTATAAAACATTTATAGAACAATTAGTGAACACTTTATATAAATTACTTCAAAATTTAGAAAAAGAAGATATACCCCAGACGTGGAGAGAGGCAAATGTTACTTTGATACCCAAGGAGGGAAAGGATAAATTAGATATGAAAAATTTTAGACCAATATCTCTACTAAATGTGGACTATAAAATATTTGTGTCGATTTTAGCGGAAAGATTAAAGAAAACTTTACAAGATTGGATCCGTGAAGATCAGAATGGATTTATCCTGGGGAGACAACTTAAAAATAATATTAGATTCATAATAAACATGTTAGAGTATTTCCATAAGCACAATGAAAGAAAGTTAGCGTTGATACTGTTGGATGCAGAAAAGGCTTTCGACAAAGTTAATTGGATATTTATGAAAGAAACATTAGCTAGAACTAATATTGGAAGAAATTTTTTAAATTGGATTAGTTTAATATATAATAATCAGCAAGCACAATTAGTAATAAATGGAGAGAGAATGGAGCCCTTATCTATTAGAAAGGGAACCAGACAAGGATGCCCATTATCCCCATTACTTTTTATAGTAGTATTAGAGATATTGAACAGAAAAATTCGACAGGAGAAACTAATTCGAGGGATCAAAATTAGAAGTCAAACATAAGATTAGAGCTTTCGCAGACGATTTGGCAATAACATTAGAAGATCCAACGCAAGAGGTAGATATTTTAAATGAATTCTTATACCAATATGGGGAACTATCGGGTTTTAGAATTAATAAAGAAAAGACCTATATTATAACTAAAAACATGTCAAAGGCAGAAGAGCAAGAAATACAAGAAAAAACAAATTTCAAATTAACAAAGAAAGCTAAGTATCTAGGAATAGTTATTTCAAAAAATAACAAAGAACTTTTTGACAATAAAAGGATATGGAAAGGGATAAAGACAAAAATGGAGAGATGGAATAAATTAGAATTATCGCTTCTGGGGAGAATAGCTGCCACGAAAATGAATATATTACCAAAATGAATTTTATATTTCAAAACCTACCAATATTAACAAATGATAGCCCTTTTAAGAACTGGAATAAAGATCTGATGCAGTATATTTGGAAAAAGAAAAAACCAAGAATCAAAAAAAAAATATCAATGGATGTAAAAGAAAGAGCAGGTATGGGCTTACCAAATTTAAAACTGTATTATTATGCAACTGTTTAGATTGGGTATCAGATTGGATTACTTTAAAAAATCAAAGATTGCTACAATTAGAAGGGGAAGATACTTATTTTGGCTGGCATGCTTATTTATGGTGCGGGAAAGAAAAAATCGATAAAAATTTTGCAAACCATCTTATAAGGGGAGGATTACTAAGGGTGTGGAGGAAATTTAAAACGAGATTCTATTTAAGAAAACCCTTGTGATCTCAGTTCACGAAGCATTTTATAGAAAGACCTAAAATTGATAAATGGACAACATATAAAGATCTTATGAAACTCATGAAGGAAATATACAGTTTAAATCAAGGGAGGAACTAAAAGAGGAAGGCTTGGACACACATTGGTTATTAATAAGACAACTAAAGGAAAGATTTAAGATCGATAGAGAACAGGACGGTGGAGTTGGGAAAATATATAAGATGACATTAGAGATGGATATGGAACAAGAAATAATTAAAGATAATGTGATAAAATGGGCTAGGAATATAGGTCATACTGTTGCATTTGAATCATGGACAAGGTCATGGACTAGAACATGGAAATTGTTACAACCTATAAATTTAAAAGAAAATTTATATAAAATGATCCATAGGTAGATTTAATGCCTGTTCAATTAGCAAAGATACGTAGGGGAGAGAAAGAGAAATGTTGGAAGTGCGAGTCTAGAGGTACATTCTTCCATATATGGTGGATGTGTGTAAAAGCTAGAAAAATCTGGGAAGAAATACATGGGATAATTAAGACACTATTTAATAACTTTCCACTAAACCCAGAGTTATATTTATTAAAATATATTAGATCAGGTATCTAAATTAGATAAAACACAACAAAGGATCCTATTATATATGATAACAGCAGCGAGATTAAGCTATGCACAGAGATGGAAACAAAGCGAATCCCCAGGGATAGAGGAATGGGCTATGAAACTGTATGAGATGGTCGAATACGATAAGATTCGAGTATGGACATTAGAGAAACCCTTGACTGGTAACGATGATGGATGGGAAATTGTACTACCGCTATGGGAACGGCTGTGGGGGAAGAATGCCATTAGGGGAATTGAATTATTGAAATAGATCAGGATTGAAATATTTGAGAATGAAGGTTATTCAACAATATATCTGGGGGATGGATATAGCTGAATTTAAATTTAATCAACTGCTTATATGCATATAGTATATATATGTATGTATGTGTGTATGTGTATGTATGTGTGTATGTATGTAGATAGATAGATAGATAGATAGATAGATAGATAGATAGATAGATAGATATTGGAATATAAAGAGTATAAAATAAGAATTATATGGTGAAGGTATGATGAATAAGATTAGGTAAGGTGTGTGTTAAATTTTTCACCTTTTATATATATATAGAGAGAGAGAGAGAGAAATAGACCCGTACGGGAACAGAACAGGTAGGGGAAAAGAATGGACTCGCAAATCTTATAGAAATATTGAAATTAGAGAAGGAACAATAAATAACTTATCACTTACTTCTTGAAGATGGGGGGTGGGAACAAAGGGGGGTGAGAAAAGGAGAAATTAATAGAAATAGTAGGAAGTATTAAGGTTGTTATATATATTATAAGAAATATTGAATCAAGATTAATCTATCAAGTAACAAGTGTAAGACAAATATTGCAATTCAATTAGAAAAATATATATGGAAATGTCTAAAATTTGGTAAATTTTTATATTTCATCTTGAAAAAAATACGTAAAGAGGATATCCCTGAGAGGAGAAGGTCCCACATGTAAGCTCTCCTTTCTCTTTTAATGATGTATTCAAATAATTAATAAAAATATTTTTTTAAAAAAAGGGAAGTAATGGTATCACTCTATTCTGCTTTAGTTAGACCTCATTTGGAATACTGTGTCCAGTTCTGGGCACCTCAGTTCCAGAAGGATATTGACAAGCTGGAACGTGTCCAGAGGAGGGTGACCAAAATGGTGAAGGGTTTGGATGAGGAATGGCTTAGGGAGCTGGGTATGTTTAGTCTGCAGGAGAGAAGGTTAAGGGGGGACATGATAGCCGTGTTTAAATATTTGAAGAGATGTCATCTTGAGGAGGGAGCAGGCTTGTTTTTTGCTGCTCCAGAGACTAGGACAAAGAGCACTGGATTCAAGCTGCAGGAAAGGAGATTCCACTTGAACCTCAGGAAGAACTTTCTGACAATCAGAGCTATCCAGCAGTGGAATATGCTGCCCTGGAGTGTGGTGGAGTCTCCTTCTTTGGAGGTTTTTAAGCAGAGGCTGAATGGCCATCTTTGATGGGTGTTCCTGCATAGCAGGGAGTTGGACTGGATGGCCCCTGTGGTCTTTTCCAACTCTCTGATTCTATGATTAACAAGCCACAGCTAATCATCAAATCCTGAAATTTCTGTATGTCTGGGGCTCAGTGGATCAAATGACCAAGTTTTCTTTCTCGCTGCCTTCCCCATTTTCCCTCCCTCCAGGCTTCTTGAGGCCCAGCTCCAGGAACAGAGGAGAGAACATGAAGAGGAAGTGGAAGCACTGAAGGACCAAATGGAAGCTCTGAGGGAGGAGATGGAGAAGCAGCAGGAGGCCTTTTTCCAGACCCTCCAGCTGTCACCAGAAGCCCAAGTCGAATTCGGTGTACAGCAGGAAATCACACGGCTGACAAATGAAAACCTGGTATGGATAGTTAACAAAATGCCTTTTTTCTTCATGTTGTGGTTTGCTACAGAAGCTGGTGTTGTGAAATAATTTTTCATTTATTTATCTGAAGTGTTTTTACTTTGTTCTTCAAGGCTTTCTGAGCCATTGACAAAGATCAATAATTAGATTGTCCCTGTCCTCAGGCTTACAATCCAATATGCACCACACAAAAGGAGAAAATATTGGGAAGAAAGGGGAAAAATGCATTCTCATGTACTAATTCTTAGTTATAACGTTTGGGGTTTTTTTAATGACCAGTCGGACTGGAACATTTTCCAAGAAGAGAAGGCAGGACTTGGCAGAAGAAAATACCATGTTGTTGAGAACAGAATACCCCTTATTGTGAGGTAGCCCTAGGAGCTAGCCCTAGGAGCAAATTTGGGGTGTCAGGGGAGGAGAAGTTGTTATTTAATGTTTTGTGTTTATATTTGTAGACCTAGGGAGATGTGCTTATAGGATTTCCAGCATCTTCCAAATCTTGTCTGGCTTTAGGTGTTAGGCCCTCTGACTGGGCAGGAGAGAGCTTTTGTTGCTTCACTGCAGGTCTTGGTATAGCCCTAGCAGAGATAGAGGAGCTTTTGGCACACCTCCACTATGTGAGTTCCTCCATTCTTGTCAGGTCTTCTTATAACATTAGAAACTTCCTCCACCTGAGCTGTTTCCACTTCAGTTTATTTCAGGGCATGTTGAAGTAAGTTGCCACTTCATATTGCCAATATATAGCAAGCAGCTTGGTCTGTGGGACTTCTAATTTTCATTCTGCCGACACAAAGCATTTTGTGATTGGCATTGAAATTTGGTGAACCTCCAAGGATGACCAGCTGGGTATTCCAGTTTTCCTCACCGAGCAGGCTGTAAATGTGTATGAAGGCTATAAATTTAGGTGCATGTATCTTAGTATCTTCTTACCTGAGCCCGTTCTCCCTGTCCCACTAACTTTTCAGGCTCATTTGGTGAGAAAATGGGAGAGGACTTTCTCAGTGACAGCTCCCAGATTTTGGAATGTCCCCCTAGAGAGGCTAGGATGTCTCCTTACTTGTTCTCCTTCTGCTAGCAAGTTAACACATTGTTATGCCAACAGGCTTTTAGAAACTGACTGTGATGGGCTTTTATGGTGTGCAGTTTTCTTGATTTATACAGGTAGATGTGGATGTATAGATATATATAATCAATCTAATCTAATCTAAAAAAATGTTCTCCCATCTTTTAATTAATTTTAAATGGTTTTATCTCTACAAATTCTTGTTTTTTAAATAATGCACACACACATACACAGATATAAATATAACTGATATTTTTGCATGGTTTTAGTCTGTACTGATTTTTATACTTAGTTGGATTTCAAGCAGCAACCACAGCTGAGCACACCATAATGGGAGTCACTTAGTTTCATGTTGGTCAGCCCATGTAGTCCATATATGAGGAGAAGCAAGTGTGGCAGCCCTTATTCTCCCTTAGATTGGTGTGGCATTTCCAATCCAGTAAAGCACTATGTCAGTATCACTTTGTCCTGACTCCACTCTTTTATCACAACCTTTATATAACAATGCTAGAGTTTTAATTGTTCCTCAGACCAATTGTTTTATTAAGGTAGCATTTTCTATTTATTACCAGTGACTTTAGACAACTCAGGCCAACTCAGTAGTTGTAAAACAAACTGTAATGTTTATTATAGCAAGTAGAAATGGTGTATCTTATTAGAGTTCAGTTATAGTGCACTGTTGATACATTAACACTAACTTCTGACAAACTTTGACAATCAATCTGTCTTAATCACTCCTAAGCCACCTTCTCTGGCTAATTTCACTGAAGGTTCAAAACACACACAGAGAGAAGCTGCCTTATATAGAATTCTTCTCATCCATAAGCTCCTCCCATGAACACCACTGTGCTGGGTTTCATTCTGGAGGTGCTATTCCTGTTGCCTTGCAACCTGCCATCAAGTTGCAGTGGCCTTCCAAATAGCTGACCTCCAAAACAACTTTGTTACAGCAAGTCCCAGTGCATCTTTCTTATTTCTCTATGTCTTCCTCCATTTATGCATAAATGCATATTTCAGAAGTTAGAAAAGTTATGTTTTGGGACCTGAATCCTATTGCTAATCTCAGTTGGAGTAGGCCAACTGAATCAGTGGAACTTAAATAAATGTTGTGTTATCAAGTTACCCTAACTGGTCCACTCTACTTAAGAACAGAATGTAGGCCTTGGACTATAACTCCCAGAATCCCCCAACCAGCATGTCCATTGAGTATGGGGAATTCTGGGAACTATAGTGCAAAGCACTTTTCTCACAGTCTGCTTTTTATTGCCTTCCAGCTCCCTAATGCTTAGAACTACAGAAACTCTGTCACCTCCAAATGAAGTAGGATGTCATGTAAGCTCCAGAGGAAGGGCCTTTTTAGTAGTGGCACCCCACTTATGAAATAGCCTTCCCAACAGAGCTCACATTGCATCATTTTTGGATGGCCCGTGTGGTCTCTTCCAACTCTACATTTCTATGATTCTATGATTTTTGTGATCTATTTTGGGATTAGGAAAAGTCTTTTTGTTCACCCAGGCCTTTCCTGTTACAATGGACTTTCCAGATCTGCAGGGCCTGGATCTTCCATTTCCATCAACCGCAGATTGTCACATCCTGTACATAAAATGGTGGCAATGTGAACATGTGCTGAAGTGTCCACGCACACATTATTGCCATTTAATAATATGGGATGCAATCATTTGTGTTTTAAAAATCCACAGAGGTCCTGAAACCAAATTGCTGCAGATATGGAGGGTCTACTATATGCAGCTCTTTTTTTTATCAGTTTTCATTGTTTTGGTCACCCAGAAAGCCTGTATCATAGGGAGGCTATATAAATTTATTTGGTAATAAATAATCAAAATAACCATTTTATGTATATATATATAGAGAGAGAAAAATACTGAATCTAACCCTATTGGTCCCGTGTTGTCTACACTTTTTAGCAACTCTTCAAAGTCGTATGTACACATCTTTACAATTCATCCTTGGTTTTATATCTATTTTTTAAACTGGAATTCAGTTTTCTACAGGCCAAGCATGGGCTTGAACACTGAGTGATGGTCCTGCCCCACCACTACATGAGGGGGGGACAGTCCACTTGATAGAACAGGAGCTCTAAAGAGTGTGAGAATGTCACAAGCTGGTAAAGTTGAGTTGCCCGCTGCTTGCACTTCTGTTGTGCTGTGGCATCTTGTTAGAAGGACTTTATCACATTCAAACAGATGTGTCAGAATCATTTAAATATGAATGTCAAGAACTGCAGCAAAAGCAATGGCGTGGCAAATTGTAAATTATTGCAAGCAGTGTATTACTTCCATTGGAAGTCAGGAATTGGTGACCTTAGCTGGTGAGGCAGAGGGCATCAGAGATGGATTTCTTCTCTCTAACTGACAGTAAGTGATAATTGGAAAAAGGAAGCCCTGTCAGACAAACCACTAATTCCCTTATTGATTTTAATGTAATTATTTGTGTTAGGAGAAATGGGTTATGACATGCCACACAGAACACTGCTGCTTGTTGAACCTATTAGCTATAGCTCCTGCAGTCTAGTTCTGGCAAACAAATGCTTGCCATTTTTGTACCAAGAGGGATAGCCTTTATAGGCATGGTGATTTTTATTATTTGTATAAGACACCTGACAATTCTGGTGTCTTGTCTGTCAGGGTAGCATGAGTTAGCTACTCAGAGCATGTACAGAGTCCAGCTGCAACCAAACAGCTCCAGGCAGGCTAAAAAAGTTCCGTAGACTCAAAGAGATCAGACTCATGGCTATTTATTTAGTAAAGCACACTGAGATTAAAGTTAGGGCTTCTGGCAGCATACCAAGAAGCAACAAGCAAGACAGAAACATAAATCGGCATGGAAAAACAGACTGGCAGCATGTCTGGATACATTCCATAAATTCACCCTAACAGCAGCATGACCACAAGGAATTGACCTAAATGGTGAATTGTAGTGCCACACCTAAGCCTTTTTAAGGGTTTAACCACTCCCCAGACCCTATGGGGTGACCAAATTACATTTACAACACACAACCTCCTCATGTTGGTGCTTCGTGACAAGGCAAGACCTTCCGAGGCTGGCTAGCCAAAACATTCTTTGCAGCTACACTCAAGGCCACCTTACCTCATTCCTGCCGTCCACTTAGAAAAACCTTTCCACACTCACATTGGATGCCTCAGCATTGTTCACAACAATGGATGGTTTCTTGGATAGCTGAGAAATGGTTGAAAGCTTCGTCTCACAAGGTATTTGCCAGCACCTTAAATCAAATTGCACCCTATGAGAAGCTAATAAGGAGTGAGCTCGATCTTGAGTAGCAAATGTCCCCTTGGGAACCTATGCACAGCCATGTCTAATTTCTACCACTAGTGTGTATCTACCTTAGGAATGGATGGATCAACCTGTTTCCATTCTGTGTCAGTTTTGCATGTGTTTATTCTTTTCTTGTCCTTTCTTTTCTGGTTTCCTGTCCATCTGTGATTTTTTAAAAAATGCAAAAATAATCCATAATTTTAAGTATTCACTAGCTGTACATTTTCTATCTCTGAAAATGTCTTCTTATATGGAATTGTATATGCTTTTGAACTAAAAACTATATTGCATAATTCAGAGCAGTCCAAAAATCAAAAGGTAAGTGTGTTCCAATCTGTTTATTAGTCTGCGAAGTGCAAATCAGGTCGGTTTGCCTAAAATGCAAGCCAGATTAAATCCTGAAGCATCTGTAGCCTCCACAAATATTTTTTTTATTAGATTGTCCATATACTTGCCCATGACAGATCAATGAATCAAACAGTCAATTGTAATGAAGGCTCAGTTTTAGAGCACATGTTTTGCATGCCAACATTTACAGGTTCATTTCCAGATACAGTTGGGAAAGACTGTTATAGGGTATGTATCTGTGCTACAGAGTTGTAGCAGTTTGATACCACTTTAAATGGCATATCTCCATCCTGTGGGATCCTGGGATTTATTGTGTGGTAGAGGAGTTATAATTTACTGTTAAAGACCTCCAGTGCACTTTCCTGAACTTTAGCACTAGACTTCACCAGCAGAAATGTCTCAATATCTAAATAAACTACCTTTGCCAGGATTACAGTTGGCAGAGCTATGATAATTAAAGTGGTATTCAACTGATACTGTATTGTAGTATATGTCCTACAACACATACACTACAATGTACTATCACTTCATTGCCTGCAGTCATTAGACAAACATTGGTTCTGTTCTTTTACTGTATGCTTTTTGCAAAGTCTGGTTCAACCTTTTAAAAACATCCAAAAACATCTCTGTTCTACAACTGATTTTAGAATTGTGATATTGGACAAGAATTACAAGAATCAAGTGGCAAATCTTTTTCCTGTACAGTTCCATTTTACAGTAAAAGTGGAAGGGTTGATGGCTTACTACCAAAAGTGCCTCAACTGTACCCTGAAAAAATGTAGTGTCTGTAAAACTGACCTCACTATTCTTCCTTACTGCACTTACATTATTCTATGCAAGACATTATTTCCAGGACATGGCCTTGAAATATACCATCGTCTTTCTCTTTCCTCCTCTTGCATCCCTAGGAACCTATAGGATTAGAGTCCAGGAAAAGTTTTACTACAGTCCTCCCTCCATATTTGAGGGTTTGACCTTTGCAAATTTGATTATTTGCAAGGTGTGCACGTGCCTTTCTCCCTATTCTTCCCTCCCATTCCCTTACCTTTTGCCCGGACGTGGGTGCCTTCCTTCTCCGTGCCCAGGCAAACAACAAGTGAATGGGAGGGGAAGCCCCATGTACCAAGAAAGAAGATGTGCATGCATCCCTCTATTCTCATCTCCC
This sequence comes from Ctenosaura bakeri, assembly GCA_948474755.1. Lineage (NCBI taxonomy): Eukaryota > Metazoa > Chordata > Lepidosauria > Squamata > Iguanidae > Ctenosaura > Ctenosaura bakeri. The sequence goes on from CAOLHI010001974.1 coordinate 303,781, forward strand.
ATTCCCTTGCCTTTTGCCTGCATGTGAAGAAGGAAGGCACATGTGCCTGGGCAAAAGGCAAGGGAATGGGAGGGGAGAATAAGAGGGAAGGCACATATGTGCCTTCCTTCTCTGCATGTGGTGTTTCCTCTCCCATTCCTTTCCCTTTTGCCTGGGTGCAGAGAAGGAAAGCATGTGCACCCGAACAAAAGGCAAGGGAGTGGAAGCGGTAACACAAGAAGGCAAGGCATGCCCATGTGTTCCCTCACTTACTCGTTCGGGTGGGGGGAGTTATTCATAGGTTTTTTTACTTTTGCAAGGGTTCTGCTCCCCAAACCCTCACAAAAGTGGAAGGGCCACTGTATTTCAAACTGATGCTTTCTGTCTGGTGAACCACACCATCTCCATCTGCTTTGCAGAGTCCAGTTTTTTATCATATTGCCATGAGATCAGGCAGTCAACCAAGCAGGAAGGAAAAGAGAGCATGTCAACTAGCTCTTTAAAATAATTCAGCCTCACCCTGAGCAACATGACAAATTACTCACCTCACTGCAATGTGAAAAGCTCACAATACATGATTGATTGGTCTGCCGCAAGTTGAAACAGATCCTGAAAGAGAAATCAATGTGTAGCTTTAAAAAGGTGGTAGTATGCTGAGGTAGTCTTCCTCACTTTTTTTTTTTAAAGAAAGAACCTTCAGTACTTCTGAGGGGAAGAATAAAACTTTCAGGTGGAAAGAGAAATACATATCATAGACTCCTCTGATATTTTTGTTTAATTGTCATATGTATCTCTTCCCCTTCGTCTTCCAAAATACTTGGGGAAGTAGAAAGTGGGTTTTCCTGTTTTATCCTTAACAACCAGCCTGCGAAGTAGGCTGGGCTGAGATTGAGTGACTTGACACTCAGTGGACCTCATGTCTAAACAAATGTAATCCAAGACTGTAATCGCTGTCCATTGTAGCTTTCTGTGCAGGCGTGCATCAGCAACCTGCTTCATAAAAGTGATCATCACAACTTTTATATATGAGCATGCATATCCAGCAGAGGACTCTGGAACAGCTTGGATGTGTTTCTGCCAAACTGTGACCAGGATTCTCTTGTGAACAGAATGGTGAGAGCTCTTTCCTGTTTTTCTTTCCAGCACTTTTTGTGCCTTTCATATATTAAAACGTGCAAACTCTGGAAAAGATTGTAGGGATCTCCCCATGGCTTTGGGGCAATCAATTATTTAGCAGTCAGCCACAGGTGAAATTTTTATTACTGTTGTAGAACCCTTTTTTAAAGGTACATTTTCAAGTTTCCTCTCCAGCATGAGAATATCCTTGCTAGTGAGTGAAAGTGCTTCCAGTGAATCAGTAAAGTAAAGCACTTTCCTTCTATTTACCAGTTGATTTTGTATTTGCGTGGTTTTGGCAAAGTGTTTGTGTGCAGCACTCACTTTGCTCCATTACCCAAGCAAGGCACTATGTAATATTGTTGTTTTTTTATTTTTTCAGGATCTCAAGGAGCTGCTAGAAAAGTTAGAAAAGAATGAAAGGAAGCTGAAAAAACAACTCAGGATTTACATGAAGAAAGTCCAAGATTATGAAGGTAGGTCTGCTTTGACATGCACGTGCTGTGCTTGAACATTCAAGGAAGCACCATTCTGTTCTACATGACTTAATTTCATACCTAAGAGCCTCAGACAGAATGGTCAAAGACCTCAAAAGAAGGCACTTTGTAACTGCAAATATGGAAGGAAAACTTTACTGCTTTTATTTTATTGCATTTATTCTCTGACACCTCACAGCCCTAGGAGATGTAGCATAACCTTTACGTCTGCACAGATCTTCTCTTTCTGTCAACTCAAGCCAAACACACACCTATGACTCTAATGCTGTTGTTTCTCCTTCCCTGCATTTTTTGCCATCTGGTGATGAAGGCACTGGGCTTTTGAAAACTACCATGCTGAATTTAGCACCTTTTGTTGGGCCTGATTAAGGTATTACAACTAACTCAGGGTAGCATAAACTGGGTTTTATGCTAGTGACTTGCCATTCCATAGAGCTTGCATCTTTTAAGCCAGGCGTTTTCTGATGCAACTGTCCAAAACTGTTTTTCCAGCTCAGCGAAGGAATGCCAGCAATTTTTTAAGAGTCTAGTGTAACTGAAAAGCTGGCATTACTTTTACAGCAACAAATAGCAAAGTTCTGTGAGGCTGGAGAAGTTCATCTAATTTTAAAGGTGTAGATCAGGGACTTGACTGAAAGTAGGAGAGCTGTGCATAAGGAGAAAGGAACTGTCAGGAGCCATGAGGGTCAAAGTCATCTTTCATTACTCATTTAATAGCTCAGAGGAGACATCCCAGGGATAAAGGGGTACGTGACTCAGTCAGTCATCTCTCTGCATCTCCCCCTGACAGCTTTTTGATAGTTTGGGTGTTCAGTTCTGCCATCTTGCCCATAAGAAAGGACAGTGGCTGGAATTCTTTAAAAATAGTTCTTTTGGTGCCCCCCTTCTCCTCCTCCTCCTCCCCCCACCATATTCCTTTGGTTTTTGCAATGCCAGTATCTAAAGGGGAAATGCTCCACCTGCTGGTACTCTTTGCCTAAGTTATGGTTTTTAAGAGAACCTTATATACTTGCAGCAAGGAGTCAAGACAGCTCAACAAGAAAGGAATGTGGAAAGAAAACATGTTTGGAACCCTTAATTCTTTTTATCTTGGTGGCTTGAAAGAATGATTAGTGATGGCAGGCTTTGATCTTCTGGACTGGTTTGGAAAGCTGGTCATTAAATGAAATTAAGCTGCATGAATGGAGGATTGTATATGCCGGCAGCTGGCACAGATGGTTCTTGTCGCTATAATTAACATACATCAGATGGACACTGACTGCATTATTTGAATT